>JASKUP010000004.1:11942500-12322827 GCA_030448955.1 Trichopoda pennipes
TTTCTCGCAGCTATAAATTATTTATATTTATATCAATAATTTCATTAATAGGGGAAATAAAAAAATTTTAAAAACTGTCCATTTAAAACCAGGACGCTATACGCTCGTGATAACTCGTGATAACGTATAAAATATTACAAGCAAATATTTATATGTCTATTTCACACACGTTTTTCAGTTCTTCTTAAAAAATAATTCTTCTTAAAAATAACTCATTCTCGTTATTTGTATTTCTGCCTTACTTCGTTTTAAGGTGTTATAGGTGTTATATTTTTCTATTAGCGTATGATCAGTTCATACATAAAAATGCATTTGCTCTGTAAACTTAATTGACCACATAGAGATGTACTTTTAACAAAAAAATGTTGAAAGTAACACTGGATAAGTACAAAAACGAACAGAAATTATTAGATAAGTAAGTGAAAAATAAGTGTGGTTAATTGGCAAGGGTAAGAAACACGACTAACATGCCTTTTTTTCAGGCAACAATTTAGTCAAGGACCGTGCTACATTCTTTAGGAAAGGGACAGAGATGAGATGAAATAAGTGGTGAAAGTAGAAGGATAGTTACGGAAATTAACTGACGTATAAAGACAGCACAGAGACCAGTGACTATGCCTTCATCCCTGAGCAGCCTCACCGACAGTCAATTTTTATTTTTGTAGTGAGAAAAAACCAAGGTCTTCGTTGGGAATCGAACCCACAACCCCCATACTGACAAGCTAGTACACTACCTACTATCCTCTAGTATTCAATATGCTAACTTCTGGAACTATATTATCGTATATACTCAAGACTACAATATATTGTTGTTCATTTTAGATGATTTTGGATTCGAAGAACGTGATTATGTTCGATTTAAGCACCATTCACTCAGTTGCGCAGATTAAATTTAGAAGTGTTTCATAGGCATCATTAGGTCATTACGAAATTTTTCATACAGGAAATGGATGCCATGATGTAAATAAAGCGTTATTTTAAACATTGCAACTCAGCAGCAGGGATGTATTTACATTGTTTTCTTGTATAATCATCAGATTATTTGTTTTTCTAAAACAAAATAAAGCAAAAAGTTTAGATTAAGATGACTCAAATTTTTTTGTATTGTGAAAAATGTCCACCATGACCACGCTGGCAAATGTCGATTCATTCATCAAAATTTTTAATCACTGTTTGGCAAAATGACGGCCTCATTTTAATAATCACATCACGGATTTTGAGTTTTAAGTCTGAAATGGATTCATTTGGCTCCGTATAAACTCTATCCTTAACATAGCTCCACACAAAAAAAAGCAATGGTGTTGAAACACACCATCTGGCTGGCCACTTAATTACTAATTGTCGTAAAATTACGCGTTCGCGATATTTGGTTTGCAATGAATTGATCATTCCATTGGCTGTGTGACATATGGAAGCGACTTGTTGAAACAACGTGTCAGTGATATCCACGTGGTCAGTAGTACGCCAAAATTGAGATGATAGCATCTCGTGAAAGCGTGATCCATTGACTGTTACCGCATTTCCAGCCTCACCTTCCAAAAAAAAAAACGGCCCAACCACGTCTCCAGACCATATAGCGCACCATACAGTGATACATTGAAGCCCAAATTTTGCCTGTTAAAATACCCTGACAAGTGAAAATGAGCTTCATCTGAAAAAATGATTTTATCAGAAAAACCAGCAGGTTGTTCCTGAATGACCAGCGAATTTATGTGATGTGAATATTCGGTCGGCTTTAATTTCTGCACCAATTGAACCTTGTAAGTCAAATCTTTACGCAAAATTCGCTATGTAGTTGTTTTAAATAACCCAGGGAAGCTGACAAATTTGGATCTGCTTCAACACTGTGGCTCACGGCTGCGATGTTTACATTCGAACGACCTGGTCAAACATACGTTGGTGTTCGCATATTTTGTATCGATCCTGTTGACTCAAATTTAAAGACTATTTTCTTAGTGGTACTCTCAGAAGGACCGCTATGTTGTCTAAAAATATCACGAATTTTACGAAATGTAACTATTTTAATGCGATTTTCGTGCGATATTGAATTAATTGTAACAACTGGCAATACATCTACTACGAATACGTCAAAAAACTAAATGTCAAAACTATTATGTTTTTGGTTTTGCCACAATAGAAAAAAAAACTTCTTGTTGAAAAACTCGATATTACAAACTTGATTGGTAATATTTTTTAGATCTGTCTGTGTTGTATTCTCTAGAAGCACTACAGTCAAGCTAACATGCATCCAGATTTTAAAAGAACATATTAATAAAGTAAATTGGATAAAATTGGTTCGACAGCAGAAGCCATTAGGAGTAGCTAGCGACAACAAGGTGATACATGTTTTATTTTTAGGCTGCGCATATCAATTTTAATACAAGTTTTTAATTTTTTGCAATTAAAGCAAATTGTCTGGTTGCAATTTTTTAATTATCATTTTTTTCAAATAGTTTTTAATTTGTTTGCATAAGTTATGAAATAATGATTAAATTTAAAAAAAAAATTGAATAGCTATCTTAAGTGCGAGGGGTAGGCCTAACATTTTAAAAATAATATCTAAAAAAAATTCATTTGAATAATATTTTGTCCATAGTTTTGATTTTTGTCACTGGGGACTCAGGCGTAATTTTTTTGCGCTCGGACCAGCACTCAGAGGATGACCCCTACTCATGTGCTTTATACCAGAACTAGGAAAATAGGTTATGGCGAAGAGGAAAGAGGGAGTAGTGTTTGTGGACATTCGATTTGAATTTTTCCTTGATTCTTTTTTTAGGATGCTAATCTCGATATTGTTACTAAAAAACTTTATTTTAATTACAAGGTTTTATCAGTATCAGGATCTGTGGTCAAATTTAAATTGGATAGTGGGCAACATCGCTATTTCAGTTAATATATATCGGAAAAATATGACTTTTTACCATCATTTCTAATAAGTTTGGATAAAGTGATTTAATTTATCCAGTTAAGCAGAACTGGGTAAGTTATTTGCTTATTTAATCGATAGTACTCGAGTTGAAGAAATAATTACTCAGCATCAAATTGTCAATTGGTGCCCCTGTAGGCTAGTAGGTAGTGTACTAGCTTGTCAGTATGGGGGTTGTGGGTTCAACTCCCAACGAAGACCTTCTTTTTTTTCACTACAAAAATAAAAATTGACTGTCGGTGGGGCTGCTCAGCGATAAAGGCATAGTCACTGGCCGTTGTGCTGTCTTATACGACAGTTAATTTCCAACTATCCTGTGAAAGACCTGTTTCATCTCTTCTCTATCCCTTTCCTAGAGAATGTAGCATGGTACTTGACTAAATAGGCATTGTTGCCTGATGTGCTACTTCTCTTTAAAAAAAAAATTGTATATATACTTCAAATGATGTTTTTAGGCTTTATTAACATACCCTCGTACTTAAAAAAAAACAGGGTTTTTGTTTAAGTGATATAATTAATGTTAGTTTAATAAAACGGAATATTTATACAAGACAGACAGACGGACAGACAAAACTATGTAATAAAGTAAGGATAATTAAAGTTCACTGAACTAGATGGCAAATATTTTTATTGAGATGAATAAAAGAGATAAAATTGTTTAAGGAAGTTTTTGTAATGGTTGAACAAATTCATCGTTTGTTAAGGGTTTGATATTGTGAGTTTTTCTACGCTCATAAAATATTTGGAAATATGCAAATGGGCTAAAATTAACCAGGTTTTACCCAGAAACTGATTTGTCTTTTTGTTTTTAAGTATTTTCATTCTCCGGCACGACTTTTCGTGAATTGAAAAAAAAAACAGATTTTTTTAAAGATTTTATTTAAAAACAACTTAAATCACTATTTCCAAAACTAAACTCTTGAAATAGTATTTCTTAAATTATATTTAACATTTTTCAAAATTTTTAGCAAATTAAATTAGAAAGAAGAATAAATTGATGTAATCATGATCAATCATGTAATGAGGTGTTTAACAAAATATTTTTGTGAAATCTTTGCAAAAATTTTTTTGTTTGTTTTTTTTTGTTTGTTTTTGTTTTAAACAATTAACAACCGCACAAATATCAAATAAAACGTGCTTAGGAATTAATTATTTTTTGAAATAAACAACAACAAAAATATTTATAAAAATACTCACTTTAAATATATATTGTTACGAATAATAATGGGTTTTCCTTCATTAAAGAAGTTGTTGTATTTGTTTATTTTTCTATTTATTGTTAAAGGGAAAAGATGTTAAAAAAATGATTGTAACTAATTGTTTAAATTAGCTGTAAGTTCCGCATCATTACTTAACATTTCCCAAAATAATGATGAGTCATGTTTTAAATCCAACTGAATTAAAAACATCTCGCAAGACGTTTGCAACTAAAATGACTTTCTTAAAATAATATTTGTGACAATCACTTTAAAAGTTTGTCATTTTGGTTTTTTCCAAAATCGAAACTACTAAAATTCTTTTTTTTTTCTAACGTATACAAAATGTTGTTTTAAAAAACATTATACAGCAGAGATGAACATTTATGGTGCCTTTCAAAAAATTGGGTTATGCCGGAGAAATTGTGGCCACCAAGCCTAAGTAGTTTGGTGTGTATGTGAACAATATAAAACGAAAAGTTGACTGATACTTGTTGTGGTAAGCAAAACTTCATGAGAAGCATTGAGCATGAAAAAGAACTGTTGCAGCTTAGATGCAGTGAATAAAGAATAAACGCTAGAAAGGTGATTTCCACGGCTTTTTTTCCCATCATTATCTGCTGCAAAAAATGTACAAATACTTGTTGAGGCTAAACTTTGACTTTAGCTGCCCTGTAGAAAGAAATACGTCATTAGATTAAATCTGATATCAAAGGAGGTCAGATTTGGTTAAAAAAATGTTTCACAAGATGTCCTACACTGCATCCGTAAATAAAAGTAGTAGAAGTGCTGGTCCAAGAAATCAGTCATATCAGTGTTATTATATAAAACTCGTCCATGTTATTCGTTTATATTTACTGTGCTATGTCTAGGCTATAAATTAATAAAGTTAAATTATTAGCCTTCTTTATGATTTATAAATATTAGGTCGACTAAGCACAAATTCCAGAAAAAAACAACCTTTGTACCTGAAAAAATACACGGAGAAAAGAGTATCATCATTGACAACCGAATTTCGTGCCAAACGAAATTTAATATTGTGTTTATTATTTGAAATTCGATTAAAATGACTGAATAAATTTAAATTATTTTTTAAAAAATTATTGTGATGTGATATTTTAAAAATTGCTTTATTTATAAAAAGAAGGAACCAGAAATGAAGTAATAAATTTCATTATTCTAAGCTTTTGCTTCCGCATTAACACTATACCTGCCTTTGTTTTCAATTGTCTTTTATTTTATCATCCATACTGCCCATTTTGCCGCTGCGAGTCAAATAAACTCACTTTTAGCAGTATTGAAGAACCCTACGACACTTTTAATAAATGTTGTTATTTAGTTTTCAACATAAATGTTACTCCATTTTGTTAAGTGTACTGGTGTTAATAATAATTATTTTCATTTTCAGTTTTATTCGACCTTTTTTTATTTTTATTAAATCTTAATCTTTTAAACGGTCTTTTAAATTATAACGATTTATTTTTTTTTTCGATATTTCGCTTTCCTGTGAAAAGCTTCTTCAGGAAATTATTTTTTATTTTTTATTTTTTCAAAAAACAAAAATTGAAAATTGTTATAATTTTTTGTTTTTGAAAAAATAAAAAATAATTTCCTGAAGAAGCTTTCCACAGGAAAGCGAAATATCGAAAAAAAATAAATCGTTATAATTTAAAAGCCCGTTTAAAAGATTAAGATTTAATAAAAAAAATAATTATTTTTATTATGTCAAAGAATTTTGAAGAAATAACTACTAATTAACAAAATTTAGATTTCAGCTCTACTTCAGTACTTAATAACTTGCATTATATCGCATTATCTATGGTATAGACGGAAGTAAAAGTAGTTTTTGCGTTTAGCCTTTAATATCCAGTATCAGAATTTGATAATATTTCTAGTTCGAATTTAAAACCGATAACATTGAATTTAATAAGACCAAATTATTATTTTTAGGCAAGGGCGGCTTAAAGTGTTATCTTAAGGAAGCCTGAAGAAGATTGGAAGGTGGTTCCCTAACATGCGAATTAATTAATTAATTTAAAAATCAATTTTTATCGAAGCTGCTTTTATAAAAATCTTATTTATTAAGATTAATAATAATTTAATATTAAAACACAAAAATCTGGCAACACTGATATAACCTTGATTTATCAGTTTATGATATCCTACTTTAGGTGCGATCCTGTGCAAGTGTTCTTAATTATAAACAAAAATTGCGAAAAGTACAGGAACATCTAAAACCGTTTTTCTATTCAGAAACATTATTTCCAACAAAAATTAGATGCAGCTGTTCATAGAAAAAATAAAATCCTCAAGTTCTTACATTTCTAACACACTCATTATTCAGAAGTTTATTTTTCTAATAAAACTTACAAATAACAATTTTAATGGATTTTTACAAGCGTGAAACATATAATGCTTGTAATTGCTAAGATTGATAACATTCAACCAACTGATTGTTTTGCAGACATCATCTGAGATAATTAGTGTAAGAAGAAGAATATTCTTCTCCTAAATGCTCTCTCTCTCTCTCTCTCTCTCTTTTATCCCACTTGCAGTATGGAAACATTTTTCAGTAAAATTGATACACCGCGGCAGTTTTGAATTTCTATAAATTTCTTTTCAATCAGCTTGCGGTTTATAAAATCTACCCAAAGAAAAAACTGGACTGTTTCCTTAGAGAAGAATAAAAACTCTCTCTCCCCCTCGCTCTCTCTCTCGCTCTCTCTCTATCTCTCTTACGCAAACTTTCAGTACGTCAACAGCTTTCGATAAAATTAAGATTCCACAGGACTCGAATATGGGCGATGGGATAACACGTTTTATATCTTTTTTCAAATCTAACATTAAAACACGGTAATAAAAATATAATTTTTATGATGCACTTTCGCTTTAGGTAATTAACTCCATATGATTTATTACCATAGGAGTTGGGTTTTAATAATGTTCAAGAGAATTTAATTAAGTATAAACATTTTTCAAACGATTTTTCGTGAGATATTTAATGTTTTAGTTTTAACAGAGAGATATTCTTGCATGACAGCATAGCATTGATGGGATAATAATTTAAAAAAAAATTTATTATTAAGAAATACGTGCACGATCAAATCCATGACAACTTTCTAACTTCCCAACAACCGAAATCTCTCACGACGGTGATAGTTGAAAGTCAACATTACTTGGATTAATCGTCATGCACTACTTGGAATGCAATTTTGAGGGTATTAAGGGACAGCAATAGCGGTTAGGTAAGAGTTCTCTTCTTATGACTACAAAGGCATTATTGCATTAAAACAACAAATAGTTCATCCATTGGCTACAGAAAGTGATGGTGAAGTATGATGTTCATAACCTTAAATGGTAGTAAGTATTAAAATATTATATTCGTTACTAATTATTATGCAAATAATAAACGTCAATAGAAATGTTTTTACAACTTATATTTGTAAGTTGTTATTTCCCAAATTCACGCAAATGTATTTTTAAACGCGATAATAAGAATAAAATACACATTTTAAAGTTATTGACCTTTTTGATTTATTGGTTAAAATTTGCATATTGTACAACAAATAACAATAAAATGAGAAATCACCAAGATTTTAGTTTTAATAACCGAAACCCTATGACGTCTATCACTTAAAAAAAAAAACAAACAAATAAAATGTCAAATAAAACTTGAATTTATAAAATTAACTTTAAAATTGCTGCTGCCAGCAAAACCCGTACGTAACATACGCTCTGTGAAGCACTAATAGTCTACGTCAATTAGGTTCATTGATTCATCCGGCTAAAAATTTCAGCCACACATTTATAGAACAGCTTTGGTTACTTAAAGATCTATAATTAATTTGAAATCGTAACATTGTAAATCAGGGATTTTCCATCCCTGATAGAATAGAAAATATTTTTACATAACACTTTTATGACCTCTAGAATAGAAATGATCTAAAAATGAAGTGGGCTATTTTAAGGGTATTTTTATAGGGATATATAACTTTAACACTTTTTAACTGGCGGCTACTTTGTGTGCTGTCAAGTGATTAATTTTTAGTTTAGCATTTCAACATGAATAGACTTAACCCTGAACAACGTTTCCAAAGTGTGAAAATTGGGCCCAAAACAAAATTGCCGTTTATCCCGATTTTCATTAGCGAATTTTGTTTAGCAGTGAAGCTCACTTTTATTTGAATGGATACGATAATAAACAAAACTGCACTATTTGGAGTTATGATAATCTTAAGTGCTGAAACATCCTTACGTCCATTAAAACTGACTGTACAGTCAATGGTGACCTCTACAGTAGTTTTTTATTCATCAATTGAACAGCCATGAAGTGAAGGATCTATGGTTTCAATAAGAAAAATCGAACCACATTTATTTAATATACACAAGGTCGCTCATGTATGCGACAAAAAATTACTTTCACATATGGAATAACCTATTTATATAAGTTAAGGCAGCATGTAAAATATCAGTTTTGTTTTGTAATTTCATTCGTTTATTGGCTGTCTGCTACGGTGGTTCTTTTTAGAGAAATATAATTTTAAGAAAGCAATCCTCTATAATAAAAGGAAAGCAAAAAGGTGAAAATAAAAATATAATTTTAAGAAAGCAATCATCTATAATAAAAGGAAAGCAAAAAAGTGTAAATAAAAATATAATAATATAAAATTATAATAATATAATAATAATAAATAATAATTGATTTTGAATTTATTAATGATGTGTTTTAATGAACAAAAAAAGGAATAAAATTAACTGGCGCCCAACGTATGGGGCTACTAAGGCTAAAAGAAATTTAGAAAAAAATTATTTAAACAATTAAAAATAAGTGAAAGTCTAATAAAATTTAAATTAATAAAAACTATTTTAAAATTGAATCGAATTTTAAACATATCGAAATTAATCAAAAGCCTTGGAGTCCATAAAATTAAAATGTTATAACAAACCTCGTGTTTAAAAAAAAACAAAACAAAAACAAAAAACCCGTTGTAAAAAATCACAAAATCAGTGCAAAACCCATAGGTAATAATAGCAGCATATTAACAAAAACCATTAACAGAAGCCAGCCAAGCAAGATATGATGTGTGCTACAAAAACCATGACAATTTTTGTAAATACTTAAAATCAGTTTTAAAATTTAAAATATTAAAAAATCTTATAAACTTTAAAACAATTGAAACATTTTTGGAGACTACAAAATTAAAAACCGATACAAGTTGAGAAACGCTAAAGACATAAACTTCGCTAAATATAAATAAAATAAATTCTTTTTAAAGACAAAAAGCTATAATGTTTATAGATGTGATGCAATAATGTAAAATTTACAAAAATTTAATTAAAACTTATTCCCGTTAACATTTACAAGAAACATTAATAAAATCAAATCAACAGCATTTATAAGAACAAAAAAAAATAGAAAACGGTACTCAAATTCCTCAATATTAAAACAATAAAAAGACTTCCAACGAAAATAATATCAAAGCAAATTTAAAGAAAATTCCAACAAGTTACGGTAGAAGTAAAGAAGTCGAGCCAAAAAAATTTATATGGAAATAATTCAATCGAAAATTAGAATTCGTGAGAAGCCGCAATTTTAAAGAGAAATAGCTGAATGCAGAGTAATTTAAGAATTAACTAAATAGTGATAGTTAACAAAAAATTTTAACTGTTAAAGATAAGTAATTATTTAATTTAATGTATTATTTGTTAATAATATAATTTCACACCAATAAATGTTTTTTGTAAATAAATAATTAATAATTTAATACAAATCCTTTTAAAGATTTTTTGTTCTCAATGTAGAAATCCTTAAAAATTTATAAGATACATTTTTTGGTAATTGTGAAACATAACTAACCATCTATCTCTAACTATCAAACTAATTGTTTTGTTTTTTGATTAGTTACTTTCAAGTCTAAACGAAGTTATAAGAAAAAATTAGAATTAAGCAAATCTTCCTCATTATAATTAGAAGTAAGTTTACTGATAAGTTCATAAAAAAAAATAACAGAAAATTTTATATCCTTATGAACATTGACAGTTTAATATCGGACATATAGAACTTTAGAATTTACTCAGAAGATACTTCCTCAAATTCTAGAAATATGGACGCTGCTACCGTGCAAGCCTTGCTGAATACTGCTTTAAGTCAAGCAACTGCAACAGCACGTGAAAGTTTTCAGAGCAAAATTGATGATCTGACTAGGAGATTATCCGTATTAGAAAATCCAATTCAAGTTGAGGAATATAAGGCTATAACTGTAAGAGTAGGAGTGAGGTGCAGCGAATCTCTAGATATAGTGAAGTCTATTCCGGAATTTAGTGGAGATGCAAGCAAGTATATGTCCTGGCGTCAGGCCGCAACAACTGCCCACAAACTGTATGAACCTTATGAGGGTAGCTCCACATATTATCAGGCTGTAGGAATAATAAGGAATAAGGCTGTGGGAGCCGCTGATACAATACTCAGTTCGTACAATACAGTGTTGAATTTCAAAGCTATTTTATCTAGGTTAGATTTTTCCTTTGGGGATAAAAGATCTATATTTACCCTCGAACAAGAAATGTCGACTTTAAGGCAAGGTTTCAATGGAATTATTGATTTTTACGATGCAGTCGAGAAAAAATTAGCATTGATTTTAAACAAAGTGATAATGGCAAACGAAGGCAACCCAGCATTAATTGAAGCACTTAGTCAGAAATATAGGGAAAACGCATTACGGGTCTTTATTTCTGGATTGCGACGCCCGCTGTCAGATGTTTTATTTTCTTGTAGGCCTCCTGACATGCCTTCCGCTCTTGCTCTCGCCCAGGAACTTAAGACAAACCAGGCGAGATATAATTTTGCAACGAAATTTTCAAATGATTTTACCCAATGCTTTACTTATAATTCACCACATTATCAACAAGTTCGACAAGTTGAGTTTAATAATGGGCCAGTAGAACAAAGATTTTTTTCTAGAAATCAGTTAAGCAATAGGTATGAATCACCACACGGTCAAGTTTTAAACATAAATAGAAACAACAATAGACTTCCTAATAAATTTTCAAATCCGCATCACACCTCTACATTAAATAGAAATAACAATAGAATGCAATTTTATGATACTAACCTTCGCCAGAACATGGAGCCAATGGAAGTTGATGGTAGTAATCGTCAGCAGCGTCAAAAACGAACAGCTGATAGTTTTCGTCAAAATTTTCCAAAAATGCAAAGAGTTAACCACTTGAACCAACATTTTCCTTTGGAAAATCACACTGAATATGAATATAATGAACCACCGAACTCTGATATAGACTATTTTTCACACGAGCCTCAGCCGTCTTATGTCCCACAAGTTGATAGTAGCGAACACAATGCGAAAGATGAAATAAATTTTTTAAGAACCAGGTCTATCCTGCCGTACATAGAGAGATCTCTGGGAGGAAGGACGTTAAAAATATTAATCGACACCGGCACATCCAAAAACTATATTAAAAATCTTGAATCTTTAAAATCGGTTAAACCACTCCAGAAACCATTTTTAGTAAAATCTGTCAATGGCAACTCTAAAATAGTTTCCAAATGTTTAGCTCATTTACTAGGTACAACTGCAAACTTTTTCGTTCTGGGTGATCTAACCACTTTTGACGCAATAATTGGATTTGACTTTTTAAATGCAATAAAAGCGCAAATTGATTGCAAAACAGGTATTCTAAAATATGGAAGGGGGGAAGAAAAATTATCGTTTCTTTATTGTAATACGGTCAATAACCTAATCAGTCCTAAGAGCTGTGACGCACCACCTTACTTAATTAAAGAACTCCAAAATATGTTAGATGTTAATAAAGAAGTTTTTGCTGATCCAGTTGAATCTCTTCCTTTTGTCACAAAGGTTGTGGCCACTATTAGAACCCAAGACCAAGAGCCTGTATACTCAAAGTCATATCCATATCCATTCGCTTTGAATGATTTTGTAAAAAAAGAAGTAGCTGATTTATTGAAAAATGGCATAATAAGACCTTCTCGATCTCCATATAACAATCCTATATGGATAGTCGATAAGAAAGGTTTCGACAAATCGGGAAAACCAAAAAAAAGACTTGTTATTGATTTTAGAAAGTTAAATTCAAAAACTACAGGCGATAGGTACCCAATACCCGATACTTCAATCATTTTATCAAATTTAGGGAAATCTACTTACTTTACTACTTTAGATTTGAAATGCGGATTTCATCAAATCAACTTAGCAGAGAAAGATAGGGAAAAAACAGCTTTTAGCGTAAGTAACGGAAAATTCGAGTTTTGCCGACTTCCGTTTGGACTAAAAAACGCCCCTGGCATTTTCCAGCGCGCGATAGATGATATCCTACATGAAGATATTGGAAAAATTTGTCACGTCTATATTGATGACATTATCATCTTTTCGTCATCAGCTGAAAAGCATATCTGCGATATTGAGAGAATCCTTCAAAAACTGCTTAAGTCCAATATGCGGGTTTCAATTGAAAAGTCAAAATTCTTCAAAAATTCTGTAGAGTTTTTAGGATTCATTGTTTCAGGTGACGGTATTAGAACCTGCCCCGAAAAAGTGAATGCTATTATAAATTATCAGGTCCCTGAAACACTACGTAGTCTAAGATCATTTTTATGGTTGTCGGGGTATTACCGGCGGTTCGTCAAAGACTACGCGCTTATTACAAAACCGCTTACAAAATATCTTCGCGGTGAAAACGGACATGTTTCGGCAAGGTGCTCTCGGAATGTGAAAATTTGCCTTGACGAAAAAGCACTTGATGCATTTCAAAAGATTAAAAATATATTGGCATCAGAGGAGGTCCTATTGCTTCATCCAAATTTTAATGAGCCGTTCGAACTTACTACCGATGCGTCATCTAGTGCAATCGGTGCTGTATTGACGCAGAATGGAAGACCTATAACGATGATCTCAAGAACTTTATCTTCAACAGAAGAAAGTTACTCAACGAATGAGCGTGAACTTTTGGCTATAGTATGGTCGCTTCAGAAGTTAAGAAATTATTTATATGGTGCCAAAAATGTAAACATCTATACGGATCACCAACCCCTCGCATTTTCTCTATCGGAAAGAAATCCTAATACAAAAATAAGAAGATGGAGGGCATTTATTGAAGAATTTTCGCCAAAGTTTCACTACAAACCTGGAAAAGAAAATATAGTTGCCGATGCTTTATCGCGTCAATATATGCATTTCGTAGAATCTGACTCGATAAGTGTGGATGCTACAGTAGGCTCAGAGACCTTATCTGCAACAGAAGTAGCTGGATGTTCTGATACTTTAACAGCATCAGAGTCATCAAGCATTGAAACAATACACAGTGAAAAGTCTTCTACAGAACCAATCAGGTCTGTTGTGAACCCAATAAATTGTTTCAAAAATCAAATTCTTCTAACTGAGGCATCAAAACCAGCTTTAGTATCAGAAAGTGTGTTTGTGAATCAAATGAGACACTTGATAAGTTTCAATAAAATATCAGATATCATGAATTTGTTTAAAAAAGCTGTGAATCCAAATGTTATAAATGGGATTCATTCTGAGCGCCACACGTTAGGTCAAATCCCAACAGATATTATAAAAGAATTCCCATCTGTAAAATTTGTCTTTAGTAAAAGTATGGTGATAGATATTAAAAATTCTGATGATCAGCTTGAAATTGTTTTAAATGAACACAACAGAGCACATCGAAATGTTCGCGAAAATCGTAATCAAATCCTTAGAGAGTATTATTTTCCAGGTATGCGCAGTAAATTAGGGGAAATAGCTTCAACGTGCAAAATATGCAAAGAAGCGAAGTATGTCAGGCATCCCAAAAAAATCCAAATCGGAAAATCTCCTATCCCGGAAAATCCAGGCGAAATTTTACATCTAGATATTTTTTCTACCGATAAAATGCACTTTATTACGTGTGTGGACAAATTCAGCAAGTTTGCTCTCGTTTTCCCTATATCATCTCGATCAATTGTAGATATCAAAATTCCATTATTATCAGTAATGAATTTTTTTCCTGAGGCTAAAACTGTGGTATGTGATAATGAAAAAGCTTTTAATTCAGAAACGATAAAATCTGTTCTCAGAAACCAGTTTTGCGTCGAAATTTTTACAGTTCCACCCGCACATAGCACAAGTAACGGCCAAGTCGAACGTTTCCATAGTACTTTGGCTGAGATTGCAAGGTGTTTAAAAGCAGAAGAAAAGTATGTAGACACGAAAGAATTGATTCTTATTGCCACTTATAAGTATAATAGAACAATACATTCAATAACTGGACTTAGACCAAGTGATGTTATTCACTGCGTTTCGGAAAAACTAAAACTTTTACTGAGGAAAAAACTGATCGCAGCTCAAGACAAGGACTTGACTTATCATAACGCAAACAGAGTTACGAAGAACTTCTCCCCGGGAGACAAAGTATTTGTAAAAACTAACAGGAGAATAGGAAATAAATTTAGTAAACGTTTTATAGAAAAAATAGTTCAGAAGGATATGGGAAGTTATGTTCTTATAGATAATCGTCCTGTTCATAAGGATAATTTGCAATAAATTTCAATTTCAAATTAAATAATTGTAAAGAAATTGTCTTGATGTAATTGAATATTTTAAGAATTATAATGTATTTTTTTTCTAAATCTAACAGTCGTGGACGACTGGTTTTAAAGAGGGAGGGTAGTTAAGGCAGCATGTAAAATATCATTTTTGTTTTGTAATATCATTCGTTTATTGGCTGTCTGCTACGGTGGTTCTTTTTAGAGAAATATAATTTTAAGAAAGCAATCCTCTATAATAAAAGGAAAGCAAAAAGGTGAAAATAAAAATATAATTTTAAGAAAGCAATCCTTATAATAAAAGGAAAGCAAAAAAGTGTAAATAAAAATATAATAATATAAAATTATAATAATATAATAATAATAAATAATAATTGATTTTGAATTTATTAATGATGTGTTTTAATGAACAAAAAAAGGAATAAAATTAACTTATACAAGCATTTGTAGCAAATAATAATAATTTGCATTCGACATTTGCAAAACGTAAATATAAGCAAATGCAGTTATAGACCTGCCCTGTTTATTTAGGAATGGAAATTAGTAAGCAAAAAATACACTCGAAAAAAAAAATTTAAAACAATGTTGCCAACTAAATAGTGAAGTAGACAGGTTGATGAGAAAAACAAAATTACGTTATTTATATACACGAGTAAAATTATGTTGAGATGGTAAAATATGTCTTCGTAGTTATTTAGAATTTTTGTATAATTAAAGTCAAATGCAATATTATTTCAAATAAGAGCTATAAAAAGTTATACACATAGAGAGCATGAAATGCAAAAAGAGTAAAGTACACTTGTAAATAATCAACATCATTCAATATGTTTCTTGAGTTACAGTGATGACTTTGTAAATGAGTTTTAAAATATTGTATAATTTTTTTAGACAGAGCTGAACACAAATCCTTTGGTTGTTGCCTCTGATGATCTCTGAAATAATATTGTTACGGACGCGTGTTGCTTAAGTTTTAAAAGAAAATAATTAAGTCATAAAGTAAACAACTGGGTGTGCTGTTTTCTAATTGCGTGACTTGCTTAGAAAACCTATACATGGAAAACAACAACAACTCTCTAGTTACAGACTGCCTAGAAATCTTATGCACGCAAGATAGCAACAACTGGATATGTTGTTTACTAAATGTGCAGTTTTCTAAGGAAAGTTATACACACAAGACAATAACAACTATCTTAAAGTAAATTCCAGGAAGAAATTTTAACAGCATAAAAACAAAAATACACACAAACCAACAGGCGCCTTTACATTGTATAAATAACATAACAACAACAAAATGTAATACAAAGAGTGTAGAAAATTCTTAATTTTTCTGGACATCTAGCGGACAAATATAAAAGACAGCGACTGAGTGAATAGTTAGTAAGTTAAAACATAAACCTCGTGAAGTAGAGACTTGCCTGTTTATTAAATTGTTCTGTAGTGCCAACATACCAACCTTGCTTTGTTAAAGTTAAAGTAAATAAAATTGTAATTAATTTAAAAACCCTAAAATCTGGAAATATTTATTTTACAATAAAGAACTCAGTAGCAAAAAAACGATTACAAAAGGTATAAACGTAACAATATATTTTTAAAATAAATCATTGATTGTTCTTTTAAATTCTTTAAAAGTAACAAAAAGAAATATTGCATTCGAGAATTCTTACAGATCAGGAATGACATAATGCGACCAAACTTCGTGCAAGTATTATTGCTGGTAGTATATCAACTTTTTCAAATCCAATCATGTACATTTAATATAAAGTTGTTATAAATTGAGTTTCTTTTACAAAATATTTTTATTATTTTAATAATATCGAGTAGCGTTTTTAGTTCCCTCCAGACTGTCAAAACTTCAAAAAAATCGGCTCAGCCATTTATTCGTCTACAGACTGCAAACATACATTCTTAATACATACAAACACACATTTATTTATGTATTTACAAGATTAAATTTATAATTAAATCAATTTTCAATTTTCCAATATAAAAAAAATTGGTTTAAATAAATAGAGAAGTGTGTTGTTATCAGTAAACGCAATTTAAGCTGAAGTCTTGTGAATGATTTAAACAGGAACTAAAGCAAAGACCTAAGAGTAAATTATTCTGCTCTAGCAAAATGTGTTTGTATCGAATTTATTAGTTCTATTCTTTCTAGATCTCAACGGCATGCAAAAAAGGGATCAATATCGTTTTAGGCTGTTTGTTAAAATTCCACAGTTGTGTAGGTGTTACTTCATGTGATATTCTTATATAAAAAAACTGTTGTCATTCCTTTCAGTGAAAACCGGCAGTTTGTTTAGTACGATCGGCAAGTGCTGTCAATACGATGATTTCATTCATAAGCCGCGTTTTACAAAGTACTAGAGAGTTAATATTAGGTCCGTTAATACAAATAGTTTTGGACTTAAGCCATTCTTTCATTAGGGTGGTATCTATTTTCTAGGTAAATTGTCCTGCAACCCGCCATTTTATGCTAGGCTAATTTAAAATGTGCGTTTTTTATTTTTTTCTAGGCAAGTGTGTCCGTCTAAGGGTGTTTTGCGTTTGTTCAAGTTGTTGAGTAGTTTTAGTGATGTAAAAATTGTGTCTGAGATCCTGTTTGCCTGTACGTTCATAACATCGCTGCTAAAAGTTTTTGTTTTGTAGATTTCCATGTTTTCAAGAATAATCTAGTCTTCGCCCTTTTTTGCCAGGATATAGTAATAGCATACATTCGTTTACTTCCCTTGGTGCAAAGTTGGAGCTTTCTCTTTTCCTTTATACGAGCGTATGTGTATCGTAAATATTTTTTCAGTGTTGGTCCAGTTTGTTCTATATAAGCATTTTTCCAAGTACAAGTAAGTATACCTCCGCTGGAATTAAATTTGTCAGTTGCTTCTGTCGATATCGTGAGTGTCTCAGAGTGTTGCTGATTTTTAATGCTGTCAGTAAACCTTCTTTGTGGTCCTGTTTAAGTAAACGTGTGTAGTCATATTATATCAATTGGTTCTTTGTCTTCTTTATTCCTATTATTAGTGTTGTATTGTCCAAGCATTTTGTCGATACTAGTGGGTTTATAGCCGTTATTTTTAGTTTTGCTGTAAATCGTGTCGAGTTCTTTGTTGTACTTATGTGGAGTAAATGCGATATCTTAAGTCTGTGCACCATAAGTTTAAATGCTGCTATTTTATGTTAGGTAGGATGCTTCGAGGTAATGTGGATGGTAGTGTTCGTCGTAGTTGGTTTTTTATAAATGTCAAAGGCAGCCAGTTTCTGGTGCAAATAATAAGAGAAGGAAATATTAAATTAACCCCGTATGAAATGAAAGGTGGCGAGGACAATTCACCTTTATAAATAGATATGACGTAAATCAAACACTATTTTTACTATCAATCTAATACTATCAATAATGATATCATCGCATCGAAAGCCTTCGCCAGTCGTACTAAACAAACACCCAGTAACGACGGTTTTCACCGAAAGGAAATGGCGGAACAAATCTAAGCAACTTATTTAAAAAAAAAATAAACAATTAACTAAAACCATATCTATTTTCATGATTGTGGTGAAAAAGATATGGTTATTGTGAAACATTTTTTGTATTAAACAAAAAATTGTTATTTTCTCTTTTTATGCTTAACGCGTAATATACATTTAGGAACGAAATGGAGAACGAGATTTAATATAATTAATATTAATTAAATTTAATTTTTATAACTAGCCCAATAAAATATAGCAAAATTCGTTCTAAGTGAACATGTCATAATATTCTCGTGAATTATTTATTATTAAAAAACTGATATTAATTGATTTGTTAAATTATTCATACAGTTTACTTTTCCTGAAGATGCCACCCAATGGCGTGGTGAAATAGTGAAAACAAAAATAAGATTTGGAAAAATTAATTATATTAAAAAACTACAATATATGAAATTTATTATCCATTAATATCCATATGGCTATTGTCGTGTTGTTCATATAGTTCACCGATGGTTTATCAAAAAAAATAATGTATCTGAAGATAAATCTAAAAATCTTCGGCTTTCCCAAAAATCTTCTGATTTAGAGAGCTTTGTTAAAATAACATAATGAAAATTCCGGTTCTGCACCCATGGAAACAACCAACGATGGCAAAATTAAGGTGAATGGGATTTGTTAACAAGGTGCCCTTCCACAGTTTTTCACCTTTGGAATTTTTAACATTGCGAGTTGTTAAACTAGAATGATTGTGTCAAAGCTAAAACTTTTATAATTCATCTTCACACACATCGTAAAATTTAGGAAAGTTTTAGAAAAGGCCACTTTAATAAAATAAATTTTTTGAACTAATTAGGATTTAGAAATTTTTTCTTTTCACATTAAACTATGGTTTTTGATAGCAAAATATTTATTATACGAAACTAAGAAAATTAAAGATTTTCATATTTTTACTTACATTCAGCGTACAAATTTTTTCATTCAGGCACTATTATCTGAAATATTAAAAAAATATAATATTTTAACATATTGGTTAAGAAAAAAAAATATTAAAACATTTAATTAAGTTTGAAATATTTTGAACAAATCTAGCTATCATACTATGGTTCCAACGAGTAAAAATGCCTGTTTACAGCTTACCACTGTGGAATCGTGTAAATTACTTATTAAGTTAACGAACTTGCAAACAAAATAAATGTTTTTTATGAGAATGAAATTAATTAAAGGATTGTTGCTAAAATATTATTGCCGATAATTAAGCGTCTCGCACTAAACTATTAATGGTCGTATAAGAAAATTGAGTGTAGCAACTAACAAATATAAAAACTGTTAAAAACTTCAAGTATTATGAGAAAACATTTTGAAAACAAATACCATTTATTTTGCTTTGCCTCATTCTTCAGAGAATTTGAAATGGTCAAATTTGTTAATTACACAAAAATTTGTTCCACCTCGCAGTGTTAAAAGTAGAAAGTGTGGAGAACTGCCTGGTAAATAAATTCCATTCATTTTAGTTGTGGTATTTTTCGCTGTTTCCATTACAATTTCAGTTTGGGTGCATAATTTTTATTACTTTAAAACAGGGACACATGTTGCTAACAGGGCTCTGTTAAATCAAAAGCGTTGTGTTGGAGCTAAAGATTTTAAAATTTAACTCCGCACACATCATTTTAACTGGTTAAATTTTCGCTACTTTTTGCAAAGTAAAAAGTATTTTATAACATTTGGAGTATTGAAGAAAAACTGAAAATTTTCATAATCAAAATCTCTACCGAATATAAGAACTTAATTATAAAACCTTGAAATGTAGATGACCCACAACTATGACCCACATATATTAAATTTTATATGAATATAAATGAAAATTAAAATATCGTTAGATATTTACCTGAAAGAAGCAATAACGTAGGAAGTTTGCAAAACTTAAAATAGAAACGGGGATAGAGGGAATTTTATACTATAAAGCTGATTCAAATGAAATTTGTAACAGAGAGATTGAGGGTGCAGTAAACTAAGCTTGTTACCTCTACATAATCGGATCAAGAAAGGATATAACATGGAAAATCAGCAAATTATCGAAAAACTCGCAATAACGATAAATGCCTATCTAGCAAGTGAGAGAAAGTATAAAATAAATTATAAAATTCAGAGCTTAGAGAATATGTACCGAATTGGAAGCATAGATAGATCCTTATCAGTAGGCCGTGACATACTATTTCTAATTTATGTATAAAAATCACATTCTCCTGCATTCGTAGACGTTTTTCAATGAAATTGCCGTTTTGTAGACTCTGTTTCTGAGATCCTAAATTTTCCGTCCTTGAAATTACGCCGTCGATTTTGAAAACTTTTTTGGCAAATTCACAGGGCTATAGAAAGCTATTTCTTTTACTTTAAAAGTAGCTAGAATCAGCAATGTCTAGTTGAAATGCTAAAAATTAAGAAATAAAAAATAGTAAATAAATTGAAAAACTCGTAAAGAATTTGCTTTCACAACATACAAAAAACGACTGAAAAAGGTAAAAAAAAAAAAATAAATCAAATGTCTCCCGTAAAAAATTTTATTTTCTTTCAAAACAAAAGCCCCTCCCCATACCAATTACAGTTCAAACAACCTTCCATAGAGGACATTATAATGCATATTAAATATCGGGTGTTTTTTTAGAGAGGTACAGAACTTTAAGTTGACAACAGTTTATTAATGATTTATGCTTAGTTTGGTTCGCCATTTCGAAATGAATAGACTGACGCCTGAACATCGCTGCGAAGTTGTGAAAATTGGGCCCAAAACTGTATTGCTGTTGATCCCAATTTCCATAAGCCAATTTTGTTTAGAGATGAAAGTCATTTTTTTGAATGAATACGTCAAAAAACAAAACTTTATATTTGAAGTGATGACAATGCCCAAGTGGCCGTTGAGACATCGTTACATTCAGAAGAAATTTACTGTTTGGTGTGCTTTTTGGGTGGTGGAACAAGACACCGCAATATATTTCACAGCTCGTACCACAATTGATTTATTAAAGGAAACATTTGGTAACCGTAAAGTTTCGCTTTCTGGATCGGTGAATTGGCCACCTAAATAGTGCAAATCGCACTATTTAGGTGGCCGTTATTCTGTGGGTTATTCTGTGGGGATATGTGAAGTCGCTACTCTACGCCAATGAGTCCGAAACGGAGGACATTTGCCGTTTTATTGCCGATATACAGTTCGTTTACAAATAGAAAAAGTGATCGAAATTTGGACTTCCAGATTAGACCATGTCCAAGCCAACTATGGCAGTTATATTGCCAGAAATCATATATAAATTATAATGATGGAAGATTATCTTTCGAATAAATTAAATTTTTTGTCAATTTAAAAAATTCATTCTTGTTTAATACCATTTCAAATTTCTGTTCCTCTATAAAAAAAACCTTTAACTTATAATCAGTTTTTTAAAAAAAAAAAACTAAAAAACACTGAGTTAGTACTTTTGAAGAGTAAGTATACAATCACGTTCCCTAGAAAAAATAATAATTCATAACAGATTTCTTTATAAGGTGAAGGTAAACAAAATTAGAACAATCGAGAGCTGTTATGCACAAGATCTTTCTCAATTTAGGGTATGTGTACTCCTCTTAAAAAGTCTACATTTTAGAGATCTCTGTAAGGACTATCAAAGATTAAAACTATTATATACATGTGTATCTTTTGTAGTCTTGCAATTATAGAATCTATTTTTATGTAATGTAGTTTTAGATCGTTCTTCAATGTTATCTGTAAGCCATGGTTTATATTATACACTATTTTCTTTATTTCCACTTATAAGCAAATAATATATTGTTACGTCTATTCCTTTTAATAAAAATTTGTTATTTTAAGTTCTTTTATTGCAAAATAATAACACAGCACTTTGGAGTTTTAAATTAAGTTAAACGATTTATTTACTTTCAATACATACAAAATAAACTCGATGGTAACTTTGTTGCACTTACTCATTGATGACTCAACTTGAATTAATTCATTTGCCCCGCAAGGTGCTTATATAGTTGTTTTAAGCGATTCTCCTACATACAATAATATTTTACTTTAACATTGCTCCATATTGTTGTTATTATCATTCAGCTTAGGCTCCTTCCTGGCAATTAATGCTTTTGTTTTTCTGTTGTTTACTTCTTTGGTAGAATTTCTCATAAGCATTTTGTTGTTGTCTTGTGTGTACAAGATTTCGTACAAAACTACGCAGTTTGTAAAATGCACAGTGGGTGCTTTACTTTTCTTTTGCTGTTCATTATTTTCTTTTAAAACTTATACAATCATCTTGGCAATAGAATAGAAAAATCTCGAACAAATTTTTTTATAACTAAAAACTGTTGCGAAACAAAATAATAGTATTGAAATAACGGCGTATAATGCAATTTGAGATATTAGTGACAGAGGAGTATTCAAGCTTAAGTTTTTAGTTTGAGTTGTTCAAACTTGTCATTAGTGGCATTTTAGAAATGTTTTACAGCTCCTGCTATTCGTATTTTTATCAGAATTAAGAAAATGGCTTTTAGTAAAGGAAACGTTTAGTAACCGCATTGTTTGACATTTCGGACCCAATATTGAGAACTTTATTGCAGTTAGATTATTATCTGTTGAGGATATATAAAGTCGCTAGTCTATGCCGATAATTTCGAAACAATAACACACACACATTCGTTTTCGTCATGGCTACAATAAAGTACTGCTGATGCCTCTTATTGCTTGAAACTAATTAATAACGCATAAAAGAGATGGCGTTATGCATTTTCGGAATTTTATTTTATAAAGTGTTGCAGCGTAGATGGCTAGCACGGTGACTGCTAAGCATGTGATAAGTTTGGAGACCTGAATTCATACCCCAACTACTGCAGCTTTAATATTACTTCTTGTTTTTAATGTTGTGCATGCTGCTCCTGTTTTACTCTACAGCAGCAGATCATTGTCCAAAGAAAAATAAAAAAAGGTTTATAAACAATGATACTCCTGCCTAACACCAGAGGTGCTGAAAGACTGTTCTAGCGATACAAATAACAAGCAATTAAAGAGTTGCAAAAAAAGAAGTATTCCATCCAGCCTTTACTTCACCCCTACACCCTAACATTTTCCAAAAAAGGTTGTAGGTATAGAGTTTGCTCTATTCCCAATTTTTTGACGTGACTAATTTTTTATTGATTTATTTCCACAAATTAAAAAAGAAACTGTATCATGTCTGTTTATTCCAAAAAAAAGAAAGAAACACAAAAACCAAACAACCATAACCGCAGAAATTATTAGACTAAATATAAAATTTATGGTAAATAAATATTTAAATCTGTTAATTAATTAAAACAAAAAAAAAAATAACAAAAATAAAACAAGTTTAAATATTGTTTTTAAAGACTATAATAAAAATTTATTAAAACAAACTGTGGGAACTAACGAAGCAGATAAATTAAGCGAAGCAAAATAAAAAGAGATTTCCCCCAATTAAATAAAAGAAAAGTTATAAATGTTTTTGTTATTTATTTTTCTTCTGCTTAAAGGAAAAATTATTAAAAAACATTTCAACAAATTTCACTTGTTTCAGCAAATGGCCAAATTTGTGTTTTGAAAGTTGGGAATTATGATCTCACAAACTTAGGCTCCCAAAAAAAGCTGTCTATACTCCTTTTAATGAAAGGCCCAGCTTAAGCGTTGTCTCTTGTTAAATGAACTATTTGAACGAATGTATGATGCTGAATTGATAAGGTGGGTGCCTGCGTATTAATGATGTTTGCTGTACCGTTTTGATTTCTTGTAATAAGAAAAACAATTGAATATAACGATTTCACCTAATTTTTTTTTCTTGTTGCTGTTTATAAATTCATAAATATTTAATTATTATAAACAACACAAAAAATAAAAAGATATTGAAAAAAGCCACTTTTAACTTCTTAAGTATGTGATGGTTAAGGCTGGTTAGCCTAAATTATTATGTTGCAAAATACCCTACAGCAATTTGTGGTATTGTTTGGCAAATATGTACTCTTTTGATTAACATTCAAAGCGAAATAAACTGTTTATTATAAAATTGTTAAATAATTAATTTAACAAGAAACATTAGCACACTTTCAAATTCTTTTGTTACATTCGGCAATACCAAGTACTTTTGGTGGTTGGTACGCGTATGCTAATAATTTGTAGACAATTAATCATGACTCTGCAGAATTATCCAGAGTATACATGTAAAAGTAGTTGTTTAAAAGGAATAATACACTGAACATTGTTTGTCCATATCGAAAAAAAATTATGCGATTTGTCAAAAATGCTGTCATACAGTCACCATCATTTTTGCCATTACCATTTCCATAACTCGACTATAAGACACTATAAGAATATCCTCTGCGGGCAAAGTAAAGAGTGTCTATCACGAAATAATTTTTGTCTTACACGCAATCAGGCTTTATTCGGGGCGGAAGTTGTACAACAGCTTTAGTGGAAGTAATTAAGAGCCTCAGATCTGAACTCAATGGCAACATGCTTTAAAGGACGCAATTGAGATTCTCAGATTTAAATTCGATGGCAACATTATGTCTTTTTGAACTCTTCTGGATCACAGTAAGGCATTATATGCGGTGGATCACTCGATTTTCATTTCTCGAGCTCGGCCTGCAATCTCATCATATCCTCCTAACTTGCTGACCGATCTCAGGTAGTTTGTGTTAGTGATAACTAATCTGATCCGTTTAGGGTTAATAGAGGAATACCGCAGAGTTCTATTTTGGGAGCACTTTTTTCAGTCTTTACATAAATGACTTACCTGATGATCTGCAGTAAAATGTACAGGTTTATAATTATTTTTTTTAAGAGAAGTAGCACTTCAGGCAACAATGCCTATTTAGTCAAGTACCGTGCTACATTCTTTAGGAAAGGGATAGAGAAGAGATGAAACAGGTGGTGAAAGTAGAAGGATAGTCGAAAATTAACTGCCGTATAAGACAGCACAGGGACCAGTGACGATGCCTTCATCGCTAAGCAGCCCCACCGACAGTCAGTTTTAATTTTTGTAGTGAAAAAACCAGGGCCTTCGTTGGGAATCGAACCCACAAGCTAGTACAGTACCTACTAGCCTACAGGGGGACCTACAGGGGTTTATAATTGGAGTAGCATAAATGAAGTTTACATCTGTGTGGGAAGAATAAACGATGATTTGAACATGATAAACAGCGCTTTAAAGTCGAAATGTATTCTCCTCTCGAAATCTAGTTCATTAACTCGGCATCTAACTTAGGTATAATTTATAATGGTAGACTAACGTGAACTGATCATATCAATATAGTTGTTGGTAGAGTTTACGGAAAGCTTCGCTTCCGATGGACGATAAAGGATTCCACTCCGTTTGGTATATGCATGTTATTGGTAAAGGCTTACCTGATCCCTTCACTGCTTTACGGCTGGGAATAATTGTAACAGTGCGGACCGGCGCAACCTGATAGTGGTATACAACAGTATTGCTGACTATGTTGTTGCCCTATTCTAAAAATATTTTTGGAATAGCATTCGAACAGTTTCCAGCAACCGATATATTTATGTGATAAAATAGTTTTTGCCAGATCACAATGTGGCAAAAATTTAATCCAGAGGAAATACAAGTGTCTGCTATCTCGACAATAGTTCTTTATTTATGCAACCATTCTTGGAACTTTTTGCCATACCATGTTTAGAAACTTGTCAGCGCTTGTTTGTTTAAAAAGGAGATACTTAAATTATTTTACAAAATTATTAATTGGTATTCAGTACCATTTTTTATTTAAATGAAAACTATGACTATGAAAATATGTAATTTTTTATAGTCTTACCACCATAGGTGGTTTCGTACACATTTTATTTAATTGGAGTTGTATATGTCTTTTTTTTATTATAATTAATTTTCCAATATCACTAGCACTGCAATCTATAAGATATCAATTTTGTTGTGCTAGGTGACTAATAAATAAATGAAAATGGAAATATTTGGAATAATAGTGGTTACGCCAGGGTTATTCATATTCAATTTTCTTTTCCAATAATATGTGAAGACAAGTAATTTAAATAGAATAAACACGCTCTCAAATCGTAACATATGGAGAACTTAGTGGAGTCTGCAGTTTTATAAATGCACTTCTTAGAAAAGTTTATCAGAATTTTTTTTTTCGTTCGGACCAGAGTCAGGGGATGATTCCTACTCATGCAATGCAGTGTACGAGAACTAGAAAATTACGATATGGGGAGGAGGAAAGAAGGAGTAGTGTTTGTGGAAAATCGATTTGAATTTTCATACATTGAAAGTGACAGGAAAGAGTTTTGGAAGGAGTTGTATTCCACATATGAACTGTTCTGCAAACAAACGAATTTTCCCAGTTATGCGTAGTGCGATTCACTGGCTAATCGACTATAAATGGATGCGCTCTCAGCGAAAATCGAGTTAAACGCAAAAACGTGCGAGTTTCGGGAACAAGTTCTCAAATTTCGTGAGAGCACTAAGCATTGTAGTAACGATAAAATATTCAAATACAACCTATATTGCATTGATGCTCGGGGATGTCAATAGAGTTGGATAGCCTACCATTCCCAATATGCCTCTTGGTCTCTTGTACGCGGTCAGCAACTCCATACATACGGCCCATACATACATAAGAGTTATATTCCATCTTTGGACGGATATAGGTGGTATCTAGTTTTGTTTTACTTTTAAGAAGAGCAGGCATTTTTGCAACTTTTTGCTTCGTCAACATTTCAATGAAATTTTTCTAAACTTATTAATTTAGTAACCAGTATGAAGTTGTTTGTATGTCAGATCTTCCAGGTCAAAACACAATCATTCCTTTACTAACTTAGTTAAAAAATTAGTCACTCTTATCGAAGTATTCTGATTCTATTTCAAGCGAAGTTAAATAGCTGCAGTTAAAATTTTTCATGCTTGATCTGCAATCAAGTTTAAAGTGCATGTTGGATAACTAAATTCAATTAAGGAAAAAATCGTTAATATTTTTATGTGATCTAAGAAAATAATTTCCGTATTTTAACCAATTTATTCAACTGACTTCCCTTTAATCGAAATGGGATTTAAACTTTTATCAGAGGAGGGACAAATTAAGCAAGTCCATTCGGAGTGATGCGCTGTGTTAAAGTTGATAGCTGCTAAGAAAAGGAGCACTTACGAATAACACAGGTCATAAATAGACTGCCGAAAAAACTATTTGAATACAACTTTTGAAGGCAGATTATTGCAACATGAAGTTGATGCTCGCAAAAGCTACAGCATAAAAAAAAATAAAATACTATTAGGAAAAACTGAAAACGCAAACTTAAGCCTGCCTGAAAATTCTTCATACGGAATAAACCTACATTTAGTAAATTATCTAGATAACATCATCAATTAGAAATTTTCCAAGTAGCAAAGAGAAACTGATTTCTCCAAAAGATTGATTTTGTTGTTCTAAAATTCACTTGCTTTAATAGAATCGACGTTATATGATGGGTTTAACTTGTGCCTTAGAATTGACCGCAGGAATAACAAAGTTTTAATACAATTATTCAAAAACAAACTAAACAAAGTTTGATTTTGATGTTTTAACATTGCGAGGAAATAACATAATTTTTTTTTTACTAATAATAAGACCACAAATTTAGAAAAATAGATGGCCAATTTCTTTCAAAAGGTCTAGCATTCTTATTATATTTTCTGAAAAACCAATTCCACCTTAGAAACTGTAGAGGGGGCCAGAGTACACTATTTACTTTGCTACGTTTTAATGGCTGGACAAATATAAAAGATGAATCGTAGTTATAGTAAAGTGTGCTAAAGATTCGCATTCTAGAGGCAATAAATAGTTTTTATATTTGAGTTTTTTTTTCTAAACAATTAATTTTTGTCGTATATTTAACTTGTTTAAATAATTCTTGTTGATAAGTAATTATATTAAAAGAATAAAACTATTAATTTTCAGTAAGCTTAAATAATTTTATAATCTTAAAATTATTTTTAAGTATTTATTATTATTTAATTAAAGTTTTGAGATTTTTGACATTGAAAATCCGATTAATGACTACAAAATGGGCGTAAATATAAATAATTTCCAACATTATTTAACTTTTCTGCATGCAAACAATTTTAGGCTAAATGTTCAAGCAGATTATCTAATAAACATGGCTATGTGTATGAGTATGTGTGTATGTATATATTCGTATTATTATTGTTCTTTCTGAAGGGTATAAACTTTAGATTGAAAGGAAAGATTTAAGAGACAAGCGAGTTGCAAAATTAGTTTCGTTATTAAAATGCAATTTCAACAAAAAGTCAATTACATTTTTTTCAAATTTAAACTAAGAGCTTTGTTAAGAATTTTGTCACATCTTCACACAATATATTTGTCAGAAAAACTGGTCTAAGTAAAATAACATTTTATAGCCACAAGCAGCATTAACCGTTTAATGAACTTTATTTTTTTTTTACCAAAAATCACGTTTTGTTGTTGTTGTTCTTTTTTTATTTGCAATAAAAAATAAATTTGCTTATTCATAAAAAAAGATACTTTTTATATCGAAACAAGTTACACATTCCAGGCCATCTAAGAAAATGTTGATTAACAGTTTTTGCTCTGGTTTACAATGGTTTTAAAATGTTTGAAATTTTGTTTAATTGAGCATTTCTGTTTTAATGCGCAATAAAATTTTTTTTAATAATTACTTAAAGAAGAAATATTAAATTTTGAATTTATGAATGTTGTAGCTTTATCAGTTTAAAAGATACATAAAATAGTAATGAAATTTTAAAATATTTACAACTCTTAGACAGTCAGTGTTATTCTTTCATCACGTTGTAAGAAATAATATTTTTATTTGTTGTTTTAAATTGTGGTAAAACGTTTTTTACAGCAGCCTCCATAGCAATTTTGCTTTAAATTGACAGAGTTCTGCTAATGAATTTCTTGAAGTAATGAAACCCCTTGTAGCCTGTATCTATCGAGCGAAGCCGGTTCTGATATCAAAGTAAAAGTTTCGGAGATAAAACATTATTATGAACTTAACAAACGCTGTGTCCAAGAGCAAATGTATACGCGTATAGTAGCATGCGATTTTTATATATAATTGACTCTCGGTATCCTCTCGGCATCAGAGTTTCAAAGTAATTAAAAACCACTCTGAAAACTGTTTATCATAGTCTTCAACGAATTGAGATTTTTTTTTTTTTTAAATAGAAGTAGCACTTCAGGCAACAATGCCTACTTAGTCAAGTACAGTGCTACAGTCTTTAAGGAAAGGGATAGAGAATAGATGAAACAGGTGGTGAAAGTAGGAGGATAGTCGGAAATTAACTGCCGTATATAAGATAGCACAGCGATCAGTAACCATGCCTTCATCGCTGAGCAGCCCCACCGACAGTAAATTTTTATTTTGTAGTGAAAAAAACCAAGGTCTTCATTGGGAATCGAACCCACAACCCCCATATTTACAAGCTAGTACACTACCTACTAGCCTACAGGGGCACCTAGATTGGATTAAAGTGGAAGAAATAACGTTTTCTTAAGATGGATTAATCTGTTAATTTTTTAATTTTTGTTTATAAAAGCAAACCGTGTGTATCACCTGCAAATAAAAAAGGAATTAACTAGTGTCCCTAAACAATTTAATACTTAGTTTGTAGCCAAGGAAGGACCAACATGGATTTTATAGATCTTATGAGAAACGGAAGACCGGAGCATTAATATTAAGTACATTCAGAAAGATGTATCCTAATTACTGTAATGAAGAATTTACTACCTGTATACTGTAGAGTTCGAAGACAGATATTTTCAGGAGGTGTTCTTAACTCGAGATTTCAGAAAACGATAAAGTAATGCCTGAAGCATTACCCATGCAAACATTAATAAATATAAATAGCATAAATACACCATTTTCGCTTTAAAAAGCAAAAACTGGCTGAGGCACCCGAGATAATATGGGACTGACATTCCCATATGTAGCTAGTACCTAGGCCTGTTCAAAGTCTATTCAATATTCAGATTATTTTAAGAGTAGTGAATATATCCACACAAGTTAGTAGGATATTATAACCTGCATTCTTTAGCTTGCTGAGGTATGAGAATGTACCTGTAAATGTAACAATAGCCATGACAGACAGGTAGTGTTAAATCTATTTAAACTATTTTTTCATAGATCCATTTGATTAATCATATGAGGGTTTTGTGGTAAACTAATACTCAATTTCAATTGCTTCCTTTAAAAAAAGTATTACGTTTTATTAAAAATTAAATCTTTAAGCTTAAGGTCATTTATTAAATATACAAATAACCTTAAACCATAATAATTTAAAAGCACAAAATTAAAAAAAAGGTTAACTTAACAACTATTACAATTCTGTTTTTTTCTTGTATCCTCTTAATAATATTTCCTCAAAACTTAATAGTTTGTAATTCTTAATCAATTTTTATGAACACTTGCTGTTCATTACCACTGCTCTTGGAATAAATACAAAAAAGATTAAATATTACAAAACATTATGATATAAAATCTCTTTTTTCATAATGTTTGCAAGAAGCTGTTGCTTTTATATTATCAAACATATAACAGGTGATCTAAATACAAGTAGCTCTTCATATGATATGCTATTTGGATACAGCATTTGTTAAAAATAAAGTTATGTTGGGCGAAAATTTTACAGTCTCATTACAGTACGAAATGTATTGGCGAAAATGTTATTGCACTGTCCTAAAGTTTAAAATCTAATACAGTGACGTCGTTATTATGAATTCCAAGCGCATCAGTAATTAGGGACAAACGAGCATTCCCTTCATTTCAGAGCATTGAATTTGGGCAAAAACAAAGCACTTTTCACACGAGATGCCAAGCAACAAAATTGCTGTATTTTTTAAAGTTTGAAATGCAAACCAGGAAAAAGAATGGCAAAAAAATTTCGGATTATTTGCTTCACTTCATCACAGACCCTCCAATTGTACAATTAATTTGGCCGAAAAAGATTCTTGCCAGACAGACTGTAAGTACCTGGCGAGAGCGATATTTTGGTATCTAAGTAGAAAAATCATTTCAATCAACAGCTAACATCACATCTTTTGCACACATTAGTTTAGTTATCGCATTTTTTTTATTAAGATTTGACCCTTTCATTTTTTGTTGTGGGACCGCTGTGGGGAATGGAGAAAAAGACTGACGACTTAATTTGTACGAATGAGAGGATGTGCTCCTAAAAGGTAGGTTCAGTTATCCTTGAGTGTTGGTGTATAGTGTTGAGTGTGGGGCTCAGTATTATACTTAGCCCTGCTGCCGCTATATTCCAGCATTAAAATGCCAATTTGGTTCTTTTCAGTATTGTCTGAGCACTTCTGCCGAATATAAATTAAGGTCCAATTCTTTTACCTTATCATTTAACATTAATTTTATTAAGTAAATATTTACAGCTTATATACTAAAATTATGTCTATTCAGCATAATTGCATTCAATTAATTTTCCCATGAATAATAAAAATAATTTGTTATTTGTTACCACGTTAATGGTCAAATAAAATTATGCTGATATTGCAGTATCGAATTTATTTTCATGGTCAAATGAAATTATGCTGATGTCAAGAAATAAAAATATTTATTTACAGTGTGTCTTAAAATAAAAGTACAAATATAAAAATTATGTTTAACAGTGTGTCTTAAAAATGAAAGTACAAATACTAAAATTGTGCCTATATAGAGTATACACACTACACCGCTAACATTGTCCGAAGCTTTCATGAGATACAAAAAGAGACCTTAAATAAAGAATTGAAAAGAAAGTGGTGCGATAATTTTGCTACTGCAGTTATATGAATGAAATGGTGTTCTATACATATTTCCAATACTTCTTTAACCTAAAAGAAAGAAATTTAGTTCAGTTTTAGTTCAAATTTTGTAACTTGTATTTGAGTCACCCAGTAAATACAAATGTGTAATTGCATAGACATTTTTAGATGCCAAACTATTTTATTTAATTAAATAAGGCGAAATCTTCTAAAGAACTGCAAGTAAGGATTTAATAGTTTGTTCTTAGGTGTATTGTATCAATAAGAGCAAATAGGTAAAAATTTAAATAAAATACTTCTAAGCCCCTATTTTTTTATAATTAGATCGAACTCGAGGAAGTCTCAATAATGGCGTCTTTCAGAAAATTGGTGCCCCTATAGGCTAGTAGGTGGTATACTAGCTTGTCGGTATGGGGGTTGTGGGTTCGATTCCCAACGAAGACCTAGGTTACTTTTTTACTACAAATATAAAAATTGACTATCGGTGGGGCTGCTCGGCGACGAAAACATAGTCACTGGTCTTATACGGCAGTTAATTTCCGACTATCCTTCTACTTTCACCACCTGTTTCATCTCTTCTCTATCCCTTTCCTAAAGAATGTTGCACGGTATTTGACCAAATAGGCATTGTTGCCTGAAGTGCTACTTCTCTTAAAAAAAAAATCACAAAAAAACAAAACAAAAATGTACATATTCAGGATACTTTACGTTGAAACCATTTTAAAATATTTTGAAATCTCAAGAGCTAAGCTTTAGTTAGCAGCATGCGATATTTTTCTGCAATTGATCCAGATGCTTTAAAGTTTCTAATTTATCTCCAATATATTTCAGTCCCTTTGTATCGGGTTTTTCAATTGTGGTAACACCAACAATATGATAGTTTTGACATTTAGTTTTTGATGTATTCGTAGTAGATGCATTGGCAGTTTTTACAATTCAATTCAATTTCACACGAAAACCGTATTAAAATAATTAAAATCCACTACGAAAATTTTATTTCTTTTAAAGTTACATTTCGTAAAATTCGTAATATTTTCGGGCAACATAATCCGTCCTTCTGAAATCGCTACTGGTCGTTAAATTTGAGTCAATAGGCTCGATACACAATGTGCAAACACCAACGTGTGTTCGATCAGGTCGTTCAACTGAAAACATCGCAGCCATGAGTTGTGTTGAAGCAGATCCCAATTTGTCAATTCCTCGACGTTCTCAACAATTGGGGTTATACAAAACAACTACATGGCGAATTTCACGTAAGAATCCGACGCGCGAGAATTGAAGCAGACCGACCGTTGACGTAGATTCGCTCAATTCATTCAGGAACAACTGGCTAGTTTTTCTAAAAAAGTAATTTTTTTAGACGAAGCCCATTTTCACTTGACAGGGTATGGCTATAAGCGAAATTGCTGCATTTGGGCTTCTGCAAATCCTAAAGCGATTATTGAGAAGCCTGTGCATGCTCAACGTGTCACTGCATGGTACGCTATATGATTTGGAAGCGTGATTGGGCCGTTTTTTTCGCAGATGAGGCTGAAAGTGCGTTAACGATTAATGGGTCATGCTATGGCGAGATGCTAACAACTCAATTTCGGCCTATTATTGACGACATAGATATCACTGACATGTGGTTTCAACGGGATGGTGCCACATGTCACACAATAAAATGATAAATTTATTGCAAACCAAATTTCCGGATCGCATAATTTCGCGACAATCAGCCAGATTGTGTGATTAACCACTACCGGATTATTTTTGTAGAGCTATGTTTAGGACAGAGTCTATACGTAGCCAATCAATTGAATTTCAGCCTTAAAGCTCAAAATCCGTGATGAAATAGGACAGCCATTTTGTCAAAAGGTGATTTAAAACTTTGTTGGAAAAATCGACTTCTGTCAGTATGATCGTGGTGGAAGTTTTATCTTCGTATTACAATAAAAATTTGAATCAACTTGATCTTAACATTGTGTTTTACTTTATTTAAGAGAACAAACCTCTTGTTGAAAAACCCTTTATAATGCCACTTCTTGCATATTTGGATGCTTGAATGTGCTTTACCGCAGAACTTTGTTTTTAATTTTGTACCTGTTCTGAAACCATCTTTCTTCCTTTGTTTGTCAAATAGGCAGATAACATTAAAAACAAAACAATTTTTGTTATCTGTGCGTTAATTAATGCAAAGCGCAATGGTTACAATACTCGTACTGTAAATACGAATTTGAATTTTACCTTAAATGGTGGGTTAAGAATTTTATTGCGTCTTGATAAAAATTTCGGGCTTATTTTTAGAAACAATCACTTTCTTGCTGGCTTAAGGGTGTTTGAGTGGCTTTTATATTTTAAATGCGTTTAATACTAAAATAAAGAAAAATTTATTTAAATTGAGAATGAAGAGTTTCCTTATTTTCGGCCTTTGAAAATTAATTATAGTTATTCTGCAAAGGTGATATTGTATATCGGTCGAACATTAATAGAATTCCTCAATCACAAAAGAAATAAATAGAATACAGTAAGAGGCTCAGAAAAAACCATCTATAGACCTGTTATATTGGGAATGAATCAGATCACATCTTTAAAGGAACTAAAAAGCCTAAAAGAACAAGTTTTCAGCGAAATTCTTAATAAAAAGTGAAGAGAAAATCTGATTTTTAATCATTTATCATAAAAGTAATCGTTCTAAATATATTTATTTTACGATAGAGCTGAGTTAATATCTATTGCTTTTGGAGATATTTTTAGTATATAATTTATATTTCGAGGAAATTAAAATACTTCTGTTGACGATAAAATTGTTATAAAACTGCGAAGCTGTAACAGCGGTAAATAAATAGATTTAAGAGGCCCAAAATGAGATATCAGGAAATAAATTTAGAATTTATACAACGATTTCAAAGAGCCATTATTGCTAAAAAAGCATAAGCCAACGTACTTCAAGATGATATAATAGCATTCAAAACCATTAGTCCGAATATGGTTAGAAATACATGGCCATATTGGATTAAAAAAAAAAATTTCCACTGCATGACGGCAGCCATGGAAATACAGTTTTTAATAGTTTTGTCTGGAGTCAGTAATGAAAATTTTTTAGGTTAAAGCTGTAAAAAATTACTGTTGGTTCATGCTACAATGAAGCAGCAATTTATTTATTAAGTGGAAGATTTTTTCAGAGTTTGCTACAAACAAAAAAAAAACAAAAAGAATCTTTAAATGAATTTGCTAAACTAAAAACTGTAATTAATGGCAAATAATTATGTAAAAACGTGTTGTGCAACAAGCTGTAAACTCTTATTCAAAATTTCTGTAATTCTTTACTTTACCAAACAAGTCAACAGCAAAAAGATAAAAAATTAAACACATACAAATGTTGCAAATATAATAAACCACTTGACCACAGGACCGATAATAAACAGACAACAAGCCGACTATTTCCTTAAGCCGACAATTTCCTTAAGCCGAAAACTAAACAAAATAAAATTTGTTAATCCTAGTATTTTAACTTATTTAACTTCAGAGCGTGCTTAAGTACAAATTGAATCAATTACTTTTTTGATTTTAATAAAATTCAATTAAATTTTAAGGCTGAAATTTATATTTATTTATTTATTAAAATAGTTTGTATTTGTTGCTGGTACATTGATTTATCAAATTTATACAATTAATTTGTTGGAAATTTTTATTGAAGCCATAGTCCAACATCGAGATTAGGGAAATGTTTCATTATTTGTAATTGTACTCTAAAATCTCTAAAAGGATTTATGCACATATTTAATTTTTTATTTACAGATTGAAAGTTAACTAAATTTTTAATTGTTTTATTTATATTTTTAATAAAAGAGTAAAAATTATAAAACTTTATTTAATTAAAAAATAAGTGAACAATTTTCATTAAGAAAGAATTTTCATGGAAAAAGAATAATTTAAGCAATTAAAAATTTAATTAAAAATTAATTTAAAGAGGAATAAAATAATTAATATATACAAAAATTTGGTTCTGTATATACAATTTTTAGAATTGTATATCGGTTAAAAATTTCACCATGTCTGAGACAAATTTATATTATTTTTGGCAAACAAATTTAAATATACAAAAGAATTGCATTTTAATAGACAGTGCACGATGAAAAAGGATCTTGGGAATCGAGAAATTATTATTTTTTGTTTACAATTCTCTTTAAATATAGTGAAATTTTAATTTTATAGCGACATTTTCTTAGAAAAAGAATAGAAATTAAAAAATAGGTAAATTGTGATACTTCTTTTACCGTAAGTCTTTTACCGTAAGTTTGTTAAACACTTTGTTGGTGCAATTTACTAATTTCCCTGCTTTTATACAAAAAATTTCTGATTTCCACAACAATATTTCGCAAATTTACGAAGGTTTTCTAGGTTAAGAAATCTGTGTCTAGAATTGTTGGGTTTTTATTATTTTTCTTTTTTTGTAAAGAGAAGTAGCACTTCAGGCAACAATGTCTATTTAGTTAAGTACCGTGCTACCTTCTTTAGGAAAAGGATAGTGAAGAGATGAAACAGTTGGTGAATGTAGAAAGTCGGAATTTAACTGCTGTATATAAGACAGCAGAGCGACCAGTGACTATGCCTTCATTACTGAGCAGCCCCACCGACAGTCAATTTTTATTTTTGTAGTGAAAAAAAAACCAAGGTCTTCGTTGGGAATCGAACCCACAACCCCCATACTGACACGCTAGTACCCTACCTACTAGCCTACAGGGGCACCTAATTTGTTTTGTTTAGTTAGGAAATAATGTGTCACAAATAGTCAGGGACAAAGAATGTATTAAAGTCATTGTTACAAAATAAATATTTTGTTAACCACTCCTGGAAAAAGGATAAACTCAAGATAAAATAAACTAATCGATCGGTTGGGAATAAGAGTTAAAAGTGATCGATAACAAAACAAGCAGAGGTGGAGTGTAAATTTAAATCCAAATAAAATCAATATGTAAACCTTTTTCAGTGGCAATATAAAAACGAGATTTGTTATGGGCTGAGTGTATTAAATGATAGAGATGAGAACAACATCAGAAATTTAAATAACATCTGAAATATGTGAAGATAACAATCTATTCGATTTTGTTTGCACGTTACTGATAAAAGGACAAAAGTATTTAGTTTTTAAATCTTACAGTTACCCCACTTAGAAGTTTAAATAATTCTATTCATTTTAAATCTATCATGTGACATTATTGTCATCATTCAGTGTGAAAGATTTCTTTAATTATTATAATAACGAAGCCAGTGAAATACCACTCAAACAGCTAAACATTTTTATTTATTTCGTCAAAACTACTACGCTTTGGGAGAAATAATGCAATTCGGATTTAAAGGATCCCATAACATTTTCAAACAGCAATTTTTATTGTTTAATTTGGTACAAAATCCAGGCAAAGACTGTCATCAACTCAATCATTGTGCCGTTAAAACAAAAGTACTTAATAAGCGTTTAAAAATTTTGGTATTTTCCAAAACTGTAAAGGTTATACTAATACTTAACCAGGATAAAAATGGTAAGTTAGCTAGCAATTATCATCCTATTAGTATGCTATTTGTTGCCACGATATTTGAAAAAAAAATATACTAAAGCGGCTAAGTAAGTTTACTGAGAGTAACAATATTCTACCAAAAGAACTGTTTAGTGTTCAAAAAGAACACTTTATAGTTCATCAAGCAAAAATAATTGTCATTTTCATATCTGGTAATGGAAACTTTAGGAAGAGCACTGGAATTATATGTCGACATAATAAAGTCTTTTAGCTGGATAAGTTACGCTGATCTTATAAATAAGCTCAAATACTTCTGCTATTCTATCCACCTACAAAACATCACCCAAACGTTTTTGCAAAACAGATCATTTATGAAAATCCGACGAAATATTTCTGCTGGGACCCTCAAGGTCAGCGTTATGACTCACATTATATTCAATATATATTTCAGATTTTAATATTCTCAGGGACCATTCGGAAACATTGTATGCAATTGATACTGCAATAATTACAAAAGGCAAAGTTTAAAATGCAATCATTACAATAATCAAATTTTACCTTTTATACGCCCTTGATAAGTAAAATGAGTCAAGAATTTGAAGTTCGAAATAGATCTTCAAACAATATATTATTAAAAAATGTGTAATATAATAATAACCTTTATCAACTTCAAAATTTAAGTTGATTTAAGAGTGCGAGTTTGAGTTTTTTCAAAAACTAAAAAGGTTTTTCCAAACTTTTCCTTTTAAATAAATATTTTTTTTTATAAGTAAATTGCTATTAAGTAAATAATGTAATATTTGTTGCAATACTTTTTCTAAGTAACTTCTCAAGAGGTTTAAGTAAATTTATTATATTTTAATTGTAAAATTATAAAAAAGTAAAGTATTAATAATTTACTTGAACGGTGATGTCTTTCATGTCTATCAACCGAAGCCATAACCAATATTGGAAACTATTTAAGATTAGGTTTTGTACCTATTACATACTTTTCAGAGATATATATTTAATTACTTTTATTTAGGTACGGTTTTCCGTCGACCCTCGTCAAATTTGGTTTGTGAACAAACCGGTTTCGGCTGTTTGCCATCTTCAGTGTTCTTTTCGTACTTAATACTTTAACACAACAAAGTCACAAATGTTCCATATAAGTTTTAAAACAACGCAAAAATTCTGTTTAGTCGTAATGCTATTCATACATATAAAAAAAATATTTAATAAATAATGGAGTTAGTTCATTTTACAAATTGTTACAGAATTCTTTTGAGTTTGTCCTGCCAACGTGTATATAACAACAAACGTAAAAGAATCAAAAAAACAACCTGCCAGATCTTTTCGTATTAAAAGAATCCCGACGATTTTACTTGTCTATAAAACAAAAATCGCAGTTACAAACAAAAAGTCGAACAGAAAAATTGCGTGTATTAAGTAAAATGAGTGTTGTTTCACAGTTTTGCAGATGTTAGTAAATACAGTGACGTAAAAACATAACTGTTATCATGTTTAATTTTGCTAGCAAATTAACCCGGTGAGTAAATAAATAGAGACAATATAAAGATAAGATTTAAAACCAATTTCACGAGTTACATTATATTATTAAACTAATGATTTTAATATTTAATGGCCACAATCTTGTGATATATAAAAATTTGAAATTTCTGCTAATTATAACTAAAATGCTTTCTAAAGTCTATCTTCTAAATTCTCAATATTATTATAACATTTTTTTTGGATTCCCACAATAGGTAAGTACAACCTCTTAAAATCGGTTTAAGAATAGCAGCGTTTTGGATGTTTGTAAAAAATATATTTGTTGTTATTTTAGAGTAATGCATAAAAACTTTTTTGTTCTAGAATTAAATGGAGAACAAATTCTTCCGATAGACTTGTTAAGGCAATCAAATTAAAAGAATTGGCTCTTATAATACACTTTTAGGTTGATTGATGAAAAGGTGTTTTCAACAAGAAATTGGTTTTATAAAACAAAATAAAACAAAAAATTGATACTAAGATGATTAAAATTTTGAATGTATTACGAAGAGAAAAGTTCGGCAATTATGAAAAAAAATTTATACCCGGCAAATGTTCACCACGACCACACTGGCAGATGTCCATCCTTTCGTTCAAGTTTTTAATCACTTTTTGGCAAATTTGCGGTCCTAATTTGTTAATCACATCATGGATTTTAATAGCGCCACAATATATAATCCGGTGGAGTTAATTCACGCGATATGGTTGGCTACATAACTTTATATTGTATTATGAAAAGAAAAGTTCGGCAATTATGAATGAAAATGATATCTACGCTGACAGATGTCAATTCTAACATCAAAACTTTTAATCACTTTTTGGTAAAATGGCGGTCCTCTTTCGTTAATCACGTCACGGATTTTGAGTTTTAAGACTGAAATCGATTCGATTGGGTCCGTGTAGGCTCTGTCCTTAACATATCCCCATAAAAAATAATCCAGTGGTGTTAAATCACTCGATCTGGCTGGTCACTTAACTGCTGATTGTCGTGAAATTATGCGATGCGGAAATTTGGTTTGCAATAAATTGATCATTTCATTGGCTGTGTAGCATGTGCCACAGTCCTGTTGAAACCACGTGACAGCGATATCCACGTCGTTAATAATAGGTCAAAATTGAGTTGTTGACATCTCGCGATAACGTGATATATTGATCGTTACCGCATTTCGGTCCTTTATCTTCGACAAAAAAAAAACTGCCAGTCATGTCACTAGGCCAAAGGCTTCTCAATAATTGCTCTAGGATTTTCAGAAGCCCAAACGCAGCAATTTTGCTTGTTGACATACCTTGACAAAAACCAGCCGGTTGTTCCTAACTGAATTGAGCGAATCTACGGCGATCTGAGTGATCGCTCGGTTTCAATTCCTACACCAGTTGAACCTTGTAAGGCTTTAAGGCAAATCCTCACGCAAAATTCGTCATATGGTTGTTTTGAATAACCCCAATTGTTGAGATTCACGGCTGCGATGTTTTTAGTTGACCGACCCAGTCGAATACGCATTGGTGTTCGTACATTTTGTATCGAGCCTGTCGACTCAAATTCAACGACCAAATTCTGAATAGCGGGCTCAGAAGGACGATTATGTTGTCCGAAAATAGCACGAATTTAACGAAATGTAACTTTAACAGAACCAGCATTTTCATTACCGATTTTAATTATTTTAATGCGATTTTCGTGCGAAATTTTAATTCATTGTAACAATTGCCAATGCATCTGATATGAATATGTCAAAAAACTAAATGTCAAAACTATCATATTGTTGGTGTTGCCATAGTTGGAAAACAGGTTTGGTGGACATTTGCCAGACATCATTTTGCATTCATAATTGCCGAACTTTTTTCATAATTGCCGAACTTAATTCAATAAAAATTTGAGTCACCTTAATCTAATTTATTTTGTTTAAGAAAACAAACTACTTGTTGAAAAGCCCTTTCGCATAGTTCTTGATTCGATTGCAAAAATTAAGAAAAATTACAAAATACTATTCAAGAGTTAATCTCATTCATGTATATTGAAGTCGAATGATGTAAGAATGTTTAAAATATCGGTTTAGCGATGCCATTAAAAATGTTATTTACTGGCTGTTTCTTATTATCGCTATAACATCATAAATAATATTTTCAATAAATATAAAAATTAGTGACTTTATTACGATGCATTTTAATTTTTGAAGAATATTCTAACCTTTGGAAATGCTGCGAAAGAAATTTTAATATGAAAAATATTTCTATTATTGTGGATAATTGGGATATCAGTTTCAACAAAACTAAAAAAAAAATAAGAGCAATTTTTTATTGCTTTACAGAGAACAATAAGAAGATATAGAATGGAAATCAATAACTTTAAATAAATTTTTTTTTAGATTTCTTAAGAAACAACAACTTTAAACTTGCGGCTTAAATTTTGCATGCAAAAGCCTGTATTTATGCGTGAGTTTGAATTTATTTGCGTTGTGCTTTAAAGTTAAAATTTATTGAAATTAAGAGATTTAAATATGTACTTGCAGTTTAGTTTATCTCGCATTAAAAAGAATTTATGTAAAATTATTTTGTGTTGTTGTTTTTTCGGTTTTTAACTGGTCTAAAGGAGTATTTAACCACAAAAAATTGTAGTGAAAAAAGCTTGCGCACGATTTAAAAGAAAACATCAAAAAATATTTAAATAAATTGTAAATAAAAATACGCTGGTAGAGGTTGGTCGTGAAATCTGTTTACTAATCTGACGGCGAAAATCTATTACATTATTTAAAGGTAAATATTGGAAATTTTCTACCACACAGCTTTTGTAATACTCTATAGTAGTAACAGGATATTGGGAATCAAAATCAAAAGAATAATTTAAGCTGGCTTAAGTTTAGAACTACTGAAATTTCCTAATTATTTAAGAAACAAAGTTTATTTAGATATTAGATATAGAAAGATAATTAAATAATTAACTTCAAAATATCAAATAATAATAAAATATTCAGAATTTTTCAAAATGATTATGACTTCGAGTCTAAATTTTTGGCATCCTGAACTACAATTCAATGGGATTCAAAAATTCTTCAGTTGGGCGATTTGATTAGACACATAAAAATATTAATAAAGTGAGCGATAAAAATACTTCAAATTGCCCAAGAGACACCCAATGAACTTAGTACGTCACAAATTCGTAATATGCGATGGAATTCCTGAGAGAGAAAATTGATAGGTTTATGGGTGTAGATATATATAAAAGAACTTAGGAGGATTGAAAAGACTTAAGAAACGTCAACTTGTATTTTAGGATTAGTAGGTTTACCCAAACAGAGTAACGAATGGAAACAAAGGGTGTGCTAATGTATAGCAGAGGATTCTGGTGATTAAATCTAAGGAAAAAAAAGCAAATTATCAAGGTTGTAGTGCAGTTTTTTTTTTCATTTCGAAAAGAGAATCATTTGGCGCAGTGTCTATTTAGGGAAATATAGGAGGCAGGCTATATGGGGTTGTGGCTACTGAAGCTTAAAGTTGTAAATGAACTTTAGAGAATGTTAAGTGAAGATAGGAAAGCTAACAATACCCAAGGACAGATAGACGACATTTTTGGTGATTAATGTTGTTTTGTTTTTTTTTTTTTTTGTTTTCATCTCTTTCTGGCTTTGCTGGCTGCAAGAAAGAGATGATAACAGTATTTCATTACTAGCGTCTTTTTCTTCAGATTGTTTTGTCACATTTTGTTATTTTATGTATAAAAAATCATTACAGGACCACAAGCGATGTCTTATCTTCGCAGAATAGACCTCGTTGTGAAAAATTAACAACCTAAGCCCTAAGAAATCGTTATTCAATCACCAAGTTAATCCTCTAAAAAACCTTTCGTTTAAGAAAATTCTTAAGCGTCGATGCATAATGTTTAATAATAAAAATATGGAAATAACAACCGTAATTTATTAATTTTACAAAATATTAAATTTTTGTCAAAGAGAATTATATTTAAATTAATATTATGTATTTTTTTGCGATTTAATTAAGTTTAATTTAGTACAACGACTTAATTTTTCTAATATGGTAACGAAAATTTAATTATAAAATTGCCTTGTAGAGAATTTAAATTTGTTTAAATTTAAATTTTTAAAATTTTTAATTTTATCTTTTTAGTTCAACAACCTTGTTGTTTAGGTGTTAAATTTTCAAGCTTTTCCGTAATTAAAAAAAAATTGTAGAGAACTTTTGAATCTGACAGGCAATTGCTTACATTGAATTAAATTAGTTAAACGAATAAATAAGTAACGAAAAGAAGACTTGAAAACAAAAGTCTGACCCCTTTTTTTGGAGCGAAATTTCATGGAAATTTCAATGGTTTTGCATAATATTTATGGGAAAAGTTGATCAAAGGGAGTTTTGAAAATAATGTTAATTTATGTTATTCTACATAAAATAATTATAAATAACTAACCTTTTTAATATTTTCTAAGTAATTTTTAAGCACAAGGACTTTATATTAATTATTTATTTATTAACAGTAAATACATTTACGAATCAATAATTATAATTATAGGAATTGACTTTATATTAAAATTTAATTTATATTAAAATTAAATTAATTTTATTTTTGTTTTCATTATTTCGCCCCACCATTTTAGTGACATCTTCAGGGTAAGAAAAGTGTAAAAACAATTGTTTTAAATTATCGATTGATTAATTGTTTTAATATTAATGTTTATACACCTTTCTTTTCCTGAAGATGCCACCCAATGGCAATCAAAAATTAAAAAGTATTACTGTGGGGAAAATATATCCATATGGCCCTTTCACAACTGCCTATATTAGTGAATTTTTTGGGAAATTTTGTATAGAAAACCAAATTGATTATATAAGAATTATATTAAATCAACAAATTTAAATTATAACAAAACTTAAAAACACCTAACCATTAGGAAACTATTTTTTTATTTTCATTTTTATACTAAAGGGTTTCCATTTCCAGTCTTTCATATGTAATTTGAAAAAAAAGAGGAGATAAAAATTTGTAAAAAGTTTTTACAAATGCGTTAATTATGCTTGATTCCTTTAAGTATAAATATTTTAAAATATTCTCATAAAATATTAATTATTCAAAAATTAAAATGTGTTGCTGTGGGGAAAATATGTAAATATGAGAAGTAGTGAATAATGTGGTGTCATATAACCCGGTTTAAAATTTTTAATTTTCTATGAAAATTTTAAGGAAAATTTTTAAAACTATTTTCAAACATTTTGATTTGTTGAAAAAGTAGTTTTTCTTTTAGTTAATTCTGTTGTGGATATATTGTCTCTATTGTTGTAAAAAACCATTCCAATATTGCCAGTTACAAATTAAAATAATCATGCGACCGTTTGCAAAATAAAAGGTGCTCCTGTAGGCTAGTAGGTAGTATACTAGCTTGTAAGTATGGGGATTGTGGGTTCGACCACAATACTTTGGGAATCGAAAAATACAAAAATAAAAATTGACTGTCGGTGGGGCTGCTCAGCGATGAAGGCATAGTCATTGGTCGCTGTGCTGTCTTATATACGGCAATTAATTTCCGACTATCCTTCTACTTTCACCACCTGTTTTATCTATTCTCTATACCTTTCCTAAAGAATGTAGCACGGTACTTGACTAAATAAAATAGGCATTGTTGTCTGAAGTGCTACTTCTCTTAAAAAAAAAAAAATTACGTAAGGCTCATTCGAAAAGTTGTATTTTCGGGTGGAATAAATTTTGAGCCACTCTAAATAAATATGCAGGCCGTAGGGCCGATGTATTTTGATTTTGTTCATTTTCTTTTTAATGTATTAAATGTTATTTTATTTTAGTTTTTAAATAAATGTATATGCATATGTAATAAACGATGTTCTGGTGAATAACTTAAATCTGTAGTATTTCAGTATTCTACTAATGCATTATACACATCTTACTTTATTTTAGATTTACTTAATACTTAAGCCAAACCGATGCTTCTGTTTGAAAATTCTATGCATTTGTATGAACCAAATGGTATATTATCAGCTATAATAAGTTTTGGTATACCAAATTTTAAGAACACCTCTAACCATGCATCAATAACATCAGATGTTGTTTTATATTTGAAATAAATCAACTCAGAGCACTTAATTACTAAATAATTCTTTCCAGAATATCACAACCAAGTTTTTCAAAAGGACAATTTAAAATATCCTGAGAAATTTTTGGCTCTTAACCAATACAGAGACCTTTTGCCTAAAACTGCAGATTTTAATATATAGAGTTCAATGTCCTGATTCATATTAATCCAGTAAAATAACTCCTTGTCTTTGAAATAGCCATATGGCACTCATTAGCTTTTCTAAAATATTCGGTTGCATATAATATATTATATTAAGGATTTCTTAAGGTCGTCCCTAAAATTAATAAAAATCCAGGACTATAATAAGGCTTTAAAAAAAAGACCTAAAACTCCGTTTTGAGTATCAGTGGTGCTAAATTAATAGGAGATAAATACAAATTTATTTTATTTCTTCTCTTTTATTACTTAAATATTTTTTTTAATCCGATTAGGGAAAATAGTTTTCTGTTTTTAAATAACAATTAATTTAATTTCTTTTTCATTTTATAATCTTTTGGTCATTTTATAACTGTTCACATTACGAGTATTATTAATCATTAAATAATGTTTTATGAGTTTTATAAGCACTTAATTTCCATTAAAGTGTAGGGTACACAAACATAAAAAAGTCGTGCAAAAACTTTCAGAAAATTAAACAATTGTAAAAATCATTGAACAACGACTGCAGTAAATATTGCGACTACTATGCTTCTGATTTTAGTTAAATCTTGGCTAAAAACAATGGCATTAAGAATAAAATAAAATTTATAATTAAATGTTAAAAATGTTTATTTTCTTTAAAATATATTTAATTTTTTTTTTAAACTAACCTTGATATTGCGAAAAATTTTTTGTTTAATATTTTAATTAAATTAAAAAAAAAATATTTATTTTTAAAAAATCAATTAATATTTAACATATTTAAAGCAAAAGAGCTTATTTTCACAAAATTCACTTTTTTGGCACTTAATTCTTAAATAAAAAAATTTTTGATTTTGTTTTGAAAAGAAGATTTTTCACTTAATCGAATGTGTTTACCTCAGCGCGTACCGTAAACGACTAATTACTTACACCGTCTGCTCTCAACTTTTAAAGTCTTTTTTTTTTAAATCGTTGAACAAAAGCAAATCCAACAAATTGGCAACGTAAAAAACACACAAATATCAACAAATGAAACAAACATTGGCAAAATGCTACTCACGTTGGTTTCATTGTCGGTTGTATACTTCAAAAAGTAACGTATCTTTATCGACGAAGTTTATGATGAGTTGCAAACAAAATATGTGTCGATTGTGCGGTTAATACATTGCGCTCTTCGCAGAGACGACAGTCTTTATTATTGTTGTTACAAACGAAGACAAAATTATTGATGAAATAAGTAAAAATATTGAGGTAGAATTTACCGCTAAATGTCTTGTCTAATTTGCTTATGATTTTAGCATTAACAGTTTTCTGTTGTTAATGTTTTTACTGCAAAAGCTTGCTGAATTAAGCTTATGGCCAGTGTTGTCACTTATGGCGATTTAACGTCAAAAGTAGTTAATAAAAATTTTGGAATGGCGATTTTTGGCTACTACTTCTTCAAATTCCGCGGTAATTCGCCATGTGGTGGCTTTGAATAACCCCAATTCTTGAGAACGTTGAGGAATTGACTAATTTGGATCTGACTCAAATTTAACAACCAAATTCTTAATAGCGGTCCAAGAAGGACGATTACGTTATCCGAAAAAATCACAAATTTTGCGAAATATAACTTTAACAGAACCACCATTTCCAAAGTGCATTTTAATTAATTAAATGCGATTATCATACGAAATTGAATTCATTGTAACAATTGCCAATGTATCTACTACAAATACATGTCAAAATTACTAAATGTCAAATATCATGTTGATTTTGTTGCCACAATTGAAAAATAACATTCTTGATGAAAAACCTGATATAAATTAAATACTTTATACAACACTTCTTACGTTTGGCAACACGGATTTCACGCCCAGAAAATAGCGATGAATTAAGGCACAACTTGAAAGACTAAACACGTTGAAAAAATCGTTTTTACACGAGATAACATTGATATTAACTTTAAATGCCAGTATTACGTATACTTTGATTTAAACAGATAGAATTTTCTGTAGTCAAAAGTAACTAAAAGAAAAGCTTGAGTAGCTTCTAGCCAAAAACATATCTACTCTATTTCTCAAGTTAATTGTTAATTTTAAAATGATGTAATTCTGTATTGTAAAAAAGAAAATCTTTTCATGAATAACGAATAAAAGTTTAAAATTCTTACCAAAAAAAGGAGTAAAATTTATTACAGAGCTTATAAATTCAGCTCTACGACTCTACTGCTTTCATTATGTATGGAAAAATATAAAAGTTACGCCGATATGGAAACCATTCAAACCTATTGATAGTCTAGAATCCTCTATACCCATAAGTCTTCTCTTCACTCTAAACAACATACTCGAAAAAGTTATTAAAGAAAAAGTTATTAAATTTATAGACTCACAAAACATTTTACTATCGCAAGAATTTGGTTTCCGCAGAGAGCACAATTCCTTTCAGCCCCTCTAAATAAATTGGCATTACTCTACACAGAGACTGCATACAGAATAAGAAAATTCACTTCCAATTTCAGTTTTATATGTCTGCTTTTTGAGTATACAAACATTAAGGAGCTCGCTCCTTTATAATTTTATCCTTAGTTTTCATTTTGATTTTATATACCCTTAGAAAATGCGCATGAAGGTAGTTTTTCCTAAAGTTTCCTTCATCGGTTTTTCAAGAAGAATTTTGTTTTTAAATTGTGGCAACACCAACAACATCATAGTTTTGGCATTTAGTTGTGGCCATTGTTACACTGAATTTAGTTTCGCACGAAAATCGCGAAAATTACATTTCCTAAAATACCTGATATTTTCGGAGAACATAATCGTTCTTCTGACATCGCTATTAAGAATTTAGTCACTAAATTTGAGTCAACAGGCTCAATACAAAATGTGCGAACACAAACGCGACCGTGTCGTACAACTGAAAACATCACAGCCGTGAGCCACAGTATTCAAGCAGATCCAAATTTATCAATTTCTTGACGTTCTCAACAATTGGCCCATGTAGACTAGTAGGTAGTGTACTAACTTATCAGTCTGGGGGTTGTGGGTTCGATTTCCAACAAAGACCTTGGCTGTTTTCACTACAAAAAATAAAAATTTACTGTCGGTGGGGCTGCTCAGTGATGAAGGCATAGTCACTGATCGCTGTGTTGTCTTATGCGACAGTTAATTTTCGATAAAATGGGTCTTCTAGAAATGAAAGCTGCCCTGGTAGGCTAGTAGGTAGTGTACTTAGCCTACCAATTTAGGGGTGGTTATTTTCACTGCAAAAATAAGAGCTTGAAGGCTGTATAACTATCCTTCCACTTTCACCACCTTTCTTATCTCTTCTCTATCCCTTTCCTAAAGAATGTAGCACGGTTGTGACTAAATAGGCATTGTTGCCTGAAGTGCTACTTCTTTTTTAATTAAAAAAAATACATGGCAACTTTTGCAAAAGGATTTAACTTTGAAGATGGAAGATGAACTCCAGACCGCCATGTTAAACGTAAGCAGAAATTGTGAAACTGTTTTTGAACCGATTCTACATGGTTACCATGCACTTTATTGTGCATATTGTGATTCCTTTATTACTGAACCATATTCTAAAATTGGTTTCACAAATGATGTATATAACTGTTTTGTTGTGCACGCATCAGTGAACTCTTTAGTAGACCTGTTAATAAACGCAAGTATACCCCTAGCCTTGTTAACGGTCATGTGAAATGTGAAAGTTAATTTGATGTCCATTAAAATTCGCAAATCTAAGACGGTATCCAACGATTGCAACTGATATTTTCTTAAAAAGTAGTGAGCATCATACAGTTTTATTCTCTTAAGTTTAATATCATTAAGTGTATATTGCACCAAATTTGGAAGCTTGAATAGCTTTAAAGTAATGATTGCTACGATAGATTTACCTAATTGAAGAAACTTTTAACATAAACTGCGTCAGTCAGAATGTGCGAGAATTAGATAAAATTGGCCCAAGATACTCCAAATAAAACTTAAATATCTCGAGAGGTATTGTTTTTAAATGGTAGACGTCTTTTCCACTCAAACAGATATGATGAAATCCATTTAAGGGTAATTCTAGTGAAACCCAGCAAACTCAAGTTATGCAAAGAAGTTTATGAAAAACTTTAGCGAATACTTAACTAAAGTTTGTGTAAACAAGATCAGTTTACTCACATTATACTAATGCCCAATTTTTCCTATTTTCTTAAATACAACCCCAGTAAATTGTTAATAATTATTCGTTCTAAATTAAAAATTATAAACTTCAAATGAAAATAATTCTTTAATTTGTTCGTTAGAAGTAAATTAACTGAACTTGCAATATACTTATGCTGTGATAAAATAAATGTTTTATAACTAATTTCTTAAAAAATTGGCGATATTCCAATAGCTATTTGACGTCAACTTTAAAGTAAATAACTGGCAACACTCTTTATGGCTGCTGCATAAGTTATTTTCAAAGAGTTTGTTTACTCTTTGCTATATCTTGCCATATTATACAATTTTCAACTGTCCAAAGAGTTTTTGTTGTCTGGTTGTTGTCTTTGCTAAGATGCAGGCATGGCAATATTGGTCCATTTGATTTTTTTTGTATCGCTCTAATACGGTACTAAAAAGCACCTAAAGGTAATTAATTTGGAGCATTTTAAAGTTCTTTTAGTTTGTATATGCAGATTATTTTTGATATCAGTTGTTATACCTTTAGAATAAAATAATTTTGCTCGCTAAAAGTGAACTAATATAGATAAATACAAAGTCCGGATATTATCGGTGCATACAGATCTGACTCCAATACATGTTTGCTTCAAAAGTTTAACTAGAGATCTAACCATTTGCTGCTTTTCCAAAAATGTATAAAAAGATCATTTTAATTTCGTAAAGAAACAAATTAATCCTTTCTGAACCCGGTTTTTTTATCCACTGAACCGTATCCATTTATATAAAAATTTTGGTGTAAAGTGAAATATAATGGCGTTCATGATTTGAATTATCTATAATATTACAGGGTCCAATGTTATGTGTATGATCTTCTCTTTTGAATATAAGATATGAATTTGATGTAAATGGTCTTATCGTTATAGACAGACTCTTGGATTTGCGAAGCTCACTACAACGGCAAAAATAAAAACTGTATATAATATTAACAAGCCTTCCGATGTTATCGTAGTTATACATTTTTGACCTATCTCTTGAAACTTTTCTTTGATAGAAACTTAACGGCTTAGAAATTGTAGCAAGCGAATGTGTTTAAATGCACCCTACGGCATTAGAAATAACCTGTAATTTAATTTTGTCTAAAAAGTCGGTAAAGAATCTGATTTTAAATCAAAGTACAGGCATGAGTTTAAAAAATGTTATACCTGATTAAGTAATACACAGGTTTTTTAATTTCTTTAGTCAAAGAATATATAAAGAGTGTTTTTATAGAGGTATAGAAATTTTAAATTAATAAAACAAAGACAAACTTTTTAAATTAACGTTAAATTTACTTTATTTCAAAGATATTCTTGTGGCATTATAACGGTAAATATTACTTCTAGCGAGATGCTCACTGTCAGGATTGGCTAGAACGTTTGAGTTAAATTTCGATAGCTTTTTTGTGAACGTATGTAGGCAATAACGTGGCGAATATTATCCTCTTAGTGGTCAATCGTTTCAGGCTTAGTGGCGTAGACTAGCGACTTCATATATCCCCACAGAAAATACTCTAGCGGCGTTAAATAACAAGATCTCGGCGGCCTATTGTAATGGTTTTATGATGGTATGGTCCCTAAAGCCTTTTCTATATTTCAACAGCTGTGAAGGGCGTCAGCTAGTTAATAGGCGTTCAAAAGAACTGCCAGAATTTAAAACCTTAATAAATGAGAACTAGGCAGAAGTTGCCGGTTTAATCTATTCAGTTAAAGTCTGATTTATTTACATTTTCATGCTGCTTTTATACTAGTTATGAATATTTATTTTACAGTCTAGAATTGAGTGTTTTCCAAAGTCACTCAATTCTTATTTCCACTATATTAATTATAAATAAAAAATAGCATGTATCAACAATAAGCAAATGGTCAACGGCACAAGCCAAACACATAGTATTGCCGAATATGACACCTTATAATATGTCAGCATATTTACAATAAAATTATTGTAAGCACCCTACATGAGTTGTGTTGGCTCGTACACACTATACATGCTGTGTGACTACTGCAAAGCACCACACAATTCACGGATCCGAAATGTGAAACTATGCGTTTAATAATGTTTACTTCAATAAACGTGAGTTGTATGATATATTCTGCCATCTTTTTGAAACCACAGCTACTGCACACTGTGGTTGTTCAAAAAATTCAGTAATCATAGCTTTATAGCGGTCACCATTGGTCCTAATCAGCAACATTTTTAAAGAAAACATTTTGAGTGACGCCGCGACACTATAATTTTTTACATAATAAACACTTTACAATAGAGCCAAGCTGGCTTTGTTTGTAATTGTCGTAACCGCACGTTTCTTAGTAAGCGAAATATTTAATTTTCAAATCGTACAAATGCTGCCAAAGCAGTTGAAAATATTATTAAACGTCACGTAACAGTGTACTACATAAAAACTTACGTTATCTACGTCTGTTAGTTTATTGCGCAGGTCAGAAATTAATGATTTTTTCTAAATGCAAGTGTGGTGATTATAAACTTGAATCTTTGGATTTTCACTTAGCGTAAAACACAGAACAAAGCGGAGTAAACGGATATTAACACTTTTTTCCTAATAAAACACTATTATTAATTGGAACTTATAAATTTGTAATTCAATTGTTTTTGTTATAACAATAAGAATTAATGCCTAAACATGTGAAATTCGAAAGAGAAAATAAAACGCAAAAAGCAAGAAAGAAATTTTTGATAAAATCTGGTAGAAAAATATAGAAAATATTGTGCGTGTGTGTGGAATTAACACACATACAGACATAAATTTTCGCAAAAAGATAACAATAGATACAAGTTAAGTTTAAAAATAAAAATTTATTTTAAAGATCTCTGAAAGTGAAAATTAAAAAAAAAAAAACTCACAAAATAGTGGTTTTTCATAACACAGAAATTGAAATAACGCAAAAAGTACAGGATTCCCAAAGTGAAAATTTATTAATCATCCATCCTTATACATAAAACAAATAAAACATAACGGAAAAGACGGTCGGTCATAGAAGAGTATTAAAACAAAAAACACTGACGAGTGATTCATACTTGTCATATGTAGGAAACAAAAAAAGAAACACAAATTTATTACTATAACAACATTTAGTCCTTTATTCGGCCTAGGAAGAAATCCACAAAACAATACACACTCATACTCCATACCGAAAATCATTTCAAAGTCACATTTGTTGTTTTACTTTGCTTGTGCATACACTAGCCACAAGAGAATAACCGTAAGAGAGTGAGTAAAAAGAAACACAACACATTTGTAAAATTACTTACGTGCGTGAGTGTGTGTTTGTTTGTGTGCTTGTTTGTTTTTATTTGCACCCTGTTAAAGAGTGGAAAAGAAGAAACTTTGCATAGTTTAAGGATTAAAATCGATTTCATCTTGGTAAAGTGTTTTTTTTTTGTCGACACGAACCAAAAATACAAATAGAAACATTTCGTGTAACGTAGTGTGTTTTGCGGAATAAATAACGAAGTTATACGTTTGATAGTTCATTACTCCAACCAATTTATCACGACGCATTAGAATAATTTTTATATTTTTTTTTGGAAATTTTTAACGCTAACAAGGGGATAATTTCTAATATTATACAAAATGGGAGAGGAATACAGTACAGATTTCAGCTTTATGACAACAAGTAAGTAGAAATAAAAGATGATTATTATTTTAGTTTTAATACAAAAAGAAAAGTAAGAAATATCAATATTTATCCAGCGTGGCCGCTACTTAAATTGAATTGTATTAAAAATAAATTTCCTTTTTAATTTTTTGCTTTTGTAAGCCATGAAAATTGTGTAGGTGGGTTCTTAAATCCTTAAATATTTTATTTGTTTTTTTTTTCACCTACATAGTACATATAGGTGAACAAGCCGTTATTCCAAATGCTGTGCTATTTTGTAAATCAATAAATGATACCACTAACTAAATCGTATAAGAATCAAGGGTGCTCGTTATCATAATTAAAAGATGTTGTAACAAACCAGTCGTGTAGCTCATTTATTAAATAGTTATTTCATTTCGTATCAATATCAGTTTCACATTGATGCGTATTTTAGCTACAGTATACCTGAATGATTCATTCTTTTTTTTGTTTTTTTTTTTCTAACTACAATTTTTCTAACTAAAATTGAGTCCGTTCGTCTTTAATGTTTAGTGAAAAAAGGAAGAGAAAAATATTTAGAATCTCTTGGTGGAGTAAATAATAAATAAAATCTTTACAGATTCTTTTCGCTACAAAAATCTTATGTTCGATGTATTTGTTAGAACCAGTTACTACTTCTAAAAAAATAGGAATACTACCACGCATAGTGCGAAGAAAATCCTATCCATCGGATATTACGATGTGTCGTCATAATTAAGTATTAAAATTCTTATTCACTGTTCTGATAACAAATAAGCCTTAGAATTTTGCTTAGGGAATTTAAGAAAAAATTTTCGTGAAGGGATGACTCATTATTGTTAGATTGACTACGGGCTTTTAAACGAATATGTTGGAGTGTGCCTAGTTTGGTTATGGTCTTAAATTGAATTTATTAAAATTTCTAATTTATGAAATTATTAGTTAAACTGTCTGATATAATAACAAATGAATTCGGCTTAAGTTCGTTGTTCCATTAATTTCTACAGTTTTACTAAGAAAAAAGAAATTATTTCCAAATATGTGCGTATGTTCTTTTTTAAGGAAAAGCAAAGACAAATCGACACCAGCAGAATATTATGCTGCATTTTCTGGATGGCTACATTCGTCATCAGCATTCATCGCATCTGTCTGCTTAAGTTTCTGTACGTTATTCACTTCATCTATTCAACCAATTTATTTTCGCCTATTTTAAAATCCTGTAGCCATTATTTATTGGATGCTAATATTTCAGATCAAAGATCTTTTACAATGCAACCTTTGTACATATAAATCAAATATTTCGCTAAGAAATTCAAGATAGACTTATACAAAAACGGAACCATAGTGCGAGTTAGATACACAAACAGTTCCGTTGCAGTTATCAGTCAATTTTAATATTTAATTTAATTTTTGAAACTTTTTACCCTGGGTAAAGTAAAACATTCTTTGTATACATTTAAAATAAGGCACTGCAAATATAACTTTACTGTTGGGACACTTTTTTATTCTATTTTTTATATTTGACTTCTTAGCGAATTATGTAGTACTGCGATTTGCGAAAAAAACGATTAAAAAATTTCAAGTCACTATCGCGGAAATCGTGTGATACTAATCATTTAATTTTGTTTTCACTTTATACTTGTTTTTATAGCAGACGTAGCAGCACATACCCTGTGTAAATTTTAAATGTCTGCCTGCCAAATTATTACATGTTGCTCCGTGTGCAGATTAATGATCGGTAATGACTTCATCTACTACGTCGGCCACAACAAACACATGATCTGTGCTGATGTTTGCGATAGTCAGCCTTATGGTGGCTGGAGCCCCAGTAGCGGTGAGCAGTCGTACATTACTTAATGGTTCCACTGCCCATTTTGATAAATCGGGGCTTATTATGGACTTGGCCGCTCCTGTGTCTTTGTCAAGGACCTGATTCTTTCCGCTGATCTGCACCCAAGCAGTAACATTACCATCTTTCCGTTGTATGATAGAACTGTAGACTGTGGGGGCATCAGTTGTGGGTGCTAGCTCTTGCCCCTCACTGGTAACACGATTCAGTTTAACGGTGGCTCATGCGATTTGGTGGTGTTCACCCGTTTGTTGTCCCTCAGTAGCGAAGCAGATCTTAACTTTTTCTTAACAGATCTGTAGTTGCGATGGAAGTGGCTGACTTTACCTCAGTTGACGCACTTAGGGCGAGACATACATCTTTCCTCCAGTATCTGCTCGATCATCTCCTTTAGTCTCCGCAGTTTAGCGTATCAGCCTCAAGACGTTGCACCTTATGTACTTGTGGCTTTGATATGACTATTATCGTCTCCTAGGCAAGCGCATATGAGACGGATTCTGTGAAGATATGTGCTTAGGTTTTCCGACGGGGCTAGATTCACTCTTATTTGGGTACGGTTTTCTGTCGACCCTCATCAAATTTGGTTTGTGAACAAACCGGTTTCGGCCGTTTGCCATCTTCAGTGTTCTTTTCGTACTGTGAATGATGATTTCTGCGCTGCATAAACCGCATATTTAACATCCCTTATGCCATTCACAAAGCCTTCAATTTTAGACTGGTCCAGAAATGGATAATGTTTACCTGGGTAAGTCAACTGATCCAAATCTTCAATCTGAATGGCGAAGTCTTGAACCCTCTCGTTTGCCTTTTGCACCCTGCCTCGTAACTCCATTTTTTATGTTCGCCATCGTACTTATGTTGGAAGGCCACCATTATGTCCTCGTAGTTATTAAACACATTAAAAGCTGCGCTACCATCAAAGGTCGGAGCGTTTGGAGTTGGCGTAATCAGACACGACTCTCACTCTAATTTGAAGATTGCCCATTTGCGTTTTTAATTTATGCATTTTTTCCCTGCATTTTCCTCTCTAGGCCAGACAATTTACGTCAAACTCGCTGACTCTAAGTTATACAGCATCCACCTGTTTGCCGAAGACTTCTGTTATTTCTTGAAATTGTTTGTTTACTTCACATACAAGCCTTTCCCCGTTAACTTTAGAGTCTTCTTGTATTGCAACAATTTTCTCTAGAAGTTTTGCGTTTGTGTCAACAATTTTAGCACTGTTGGCTTTTAAGCTTTTTAAGAGAGCTTTCTTGAATTGCACCGTTGGCTCTAGAGATTTCTCGAAGCTTCTAGATTTTTCTTCCATTATTGCCATCATAGCGACAAGCATTGAATTTAAGTCCATATTATTGTTTACTGCTGAGGTGCATAACTCAATATCCTCAATATCACACAGCTTGAATTCACCAGTTAACCTCTTCTGCAATTCTGTCTAAGTGACCGTTGTTGACAGGTTCATTTTTTTCAGCCTCTTTTTAACTGCTCAATTTTAAGCTAATCGAACTTCATTGTAATTTTACCATTTTCTTTTGCAATTTCACTTACGACACCAGTTGTTCCTTTTAATAGACGTTTTTTATATTGAGTTCTTTTATGGAAAATACTAATCCAGCAAAGTATTAAAGTTTTAAATTAAATTAAACGATGTATTAACTATCAATTCACAAAATAGACACGATGGTAACTTTTTTGCCATTACTCAACTATCAGTCAACTTAAATTAATTCGTTTGAACAGCAAATGGTGCTTATATTGTGGTTTTAAGCGGTTCTCGCATATACAAGAAAATTCTACTTTGTTGTCGTTATTATCATTCAGTGTATCGTGTGCTTGGCTCTGTGTGTTTTTGTTCTGTGCTAGTTGTTTTTGTTTTCTGTTGTTTAGCTTATTTCGTGGAATTTCTTAAAAGCATGTCCCTATTGTTTTGTGTGTATACGATTTCTTAGAAAACTACGCAGTTTGTAAGTCATTTCGTTTACCTTTTTACTGATAATTATTTTTTTTTTAACATTAAACAAAACATCTTTGAACAACGAAATTGTGAAAATTGTAATTGAAAATATTGGTTTTGTTTCAAATACTATTTTGTTAGGGTCTTTTGTTTGAATGGACACATCAACCTTGAACACCTTGTATGCTGGAACACCGTTATATTCACAAAAACTGAATGTTTGGTATGCTTTATGGGGTGGTGGTATCATTAGTTGACCCTTCTGTAAAAAGGATGCTGGTCAGAACATTACAGTCAATAGTGACCACTACACCCCCCCCCCCCCCCGCGATTACTAACTTCTTCGTTCACCAATTGCATAGCTTTGATGAGCAGGAGCTCCTATTTCAACGAGAAGCACACAGCTTGTGTCAAAATTGATTTATTGAAGGAATCTGGTGGTAACCGTATATTTTCTTGTTTCGTACCCTTGAATTGGAAATGTGAAGCCTCGCTAATCTACACCGATAAGCCCGAAATGACACACTACATTCGCGGTGTCAAAAGGTTATCTTTCGAATAAAGTAAATTTCACGTCATTTTGAAAAATTTATTTTTGTTTTATTCCATTTCAAAATGGTATACCTCTATAAAAAAAAAACATCCCATATACTGACAATGGCAAATTGGAACAGGTTCTTCTATTTAAATGTGTTTTCTCCTAAGTGAAGTTTTCCTTTAGGTTAACATAATATATTCAACATCAACGCATATTTTGTGAGAAATAAATATTGAATTAGAAAATTAAAGAAATCGCAAATTTAGGAAAAAGCAATTAACGCGACATTTCATAATTTTGGCTACGTTAGGCATTGAAAGGGCATTAAATTTTAAGATCTGGTAGCCTTGGTTGCAAATCGGTAGTCTCTCTGTGACTTGCTTATATTAAAAAGTCGATATTAGCCCGAATTTTAATATTGTTGACACTATGACTATGAATGCCACTTTAGTAGACCATAGAAATGGTAAACGTATCGTAAATATAAATGTGTGGTTAATGTTAATATTTTTTTACATCTCGTATTTTTTACATAAAAACAAAACATAAATAAAAATTATTCAGAGTGATATTTTCTTTCTAATAAACCTTTTTTTATTTTGAGTTCTTTGATTGCAAAATCATTATTTTATATTGATAAGCAATAATAATTTTACTATTTATTTAAGCTAATGTTTTCGCTTCTGCCATTAGCATGTTATGATGCTTGGATTGCAGCTATTGCAAAGTTTAAAGTTATCGATAGACCTAACGGAGAACCTAAGGTGAATATCTCTTTTACCAACACCATCGAATATAATAAAACATATATTTAGTATTCAGAAGATGCGACATGCTTTCTATTTGCTGCATGGGCCTAATTGTGGCTTTTGGGGTGGCCACATCGCTGCTTTTTCGCCACGTTCGCCACCAGATGGCTTCGTTTTTTGTAACATTTCGTTTGGGGATTAAAAGATAAAGAAAAATTATTTTTTTTTGTTTTATATTTGAAAAGGGAAAATTTTATTTTATTGCAAAACAGTAATGAATTCATTTCAATTACAAAAATGAAGTGGAATTTAGTTGAACTTCTCTAAGTGAAAAATGAAAGTGAATTCAAAGTAAATACTGAATCGAAGCGTTAATTAACCGTTTCATTTGAGTACTCTTTGGTAAACCACATTTTTTGTTATAGCTGTCTATGTGAAAAATAATGATTTTTTTAATTTATCATCGCGAACGCAAGGCGAACCGGAAATTGTCTAAAGTCAAACGAAAGATCAGTTGGAATCATTGGTATTCGAGGAATACATACATTTTCACCTGCGTGCTTTTCGTTAATAATGGTTGCCTCAATCAAATTCGGCATAAGTCTTATCACCGCAACTCGGGTACCGTTGCAAAGTCGCGGTGTATTCAAATTACACAATATCATAATAACTAAACCAACTTCGAGTTGCGAGTTATATGGTGGAAATCCTGGTAACTCCAGAGAGTTCAAAAACTCCGTTGGATAATATACTGCATCAACGGGATTTGTTATAGATTTGTATGTCACCAAATCGCCATCGATTTTTGATTGAATGGTGAACTTCAGTGCATATACAACATCATTATTCTTTGCGGCGAGAATTGCTCGTTTACTTAACCAAGCAAACATTTCAATAAGAGCTAATTGAGAGTCTACAAATCGGCAAAAGTAGTTAGTAAGGGTAATTAGCGATAATGTTTTTACGTTATTCCACAAAGGTGATGCCTTCAGGCAAGCATTGAATTCATCGGCAGGCATTGCACGGGGAATTACTGGAAACGTCTGCCTGATATCGCCTGCCAACAATATCATCAAGCCGCCAAAGATGTTGTTATTTCGCCGAAGATCCTTCAGTGTGAAGTTAAGTGCTTCAAGCGATTTCTTATGTGCCATTGTGAACTTATCCTAAACAATGAGCTTGCATTGCAACAACAATTTTCCCATTGCACTGGATCGGGAAATATTGCATGTTGGAGGTATCAATTGTGTTTAAATTAAGTGGCAACTTAAGCGCAGAATGTGCAATACGACCGCCATCTAGAAGAGTCGCCGCAATTCCAGATGAAGCTAACGCCAAAGCTATGTCACTTCTTGATCGAATAGTGGCCAAAATCAATGAAATGACAAATGTTTTCCCTGTTTCTCCAGGTGTGTCCAGAAGAATAGACCACCAGTATTATTGTCCACTGTTTGCATAAATATTTCGTATATTAGTTTTTACTGTCCATTCAGCAACGGCACATTATTTCAAATGAAATCCTGCAATGTATCAACATTGCAGCTCTCGATTTAATTCTTGGTTGAATGCATCGTGCAACGATCGATTTGGCGCAATCATTGCTACTTCAATCAGTAGCTTGTTTGCAATAGTCAAGTATTGATCCTCAATCAGAATCAATCCTTCATTGTATATTTCATCGGTTATTTGCATGTCGGGGTTATTCGTTCGAATGCGCAAGCGATGCAAGATATCTTCACATATGTCGTTTTTGCATTTATTCCATAACTGAATTGGTTGTGAAGGGAAACATGTGGTGATGATAATAGCGAACAGCGTTCGTATTTGGTAAGCATTTGATAAAACAACTGAACCTGCAAGTGTTAAATCCCAATGAGAATCGTTCTCCAGAAAACCCAATAGTTAGCATGCTTCTCGATATGTTTGGCATTGGTGGCCGTTCACAGTTTTTAAATGCGCAAATAATTTTGGTCCACGTACATTTACCAACAGCAGTCACAAATAAAAATATTCATCATTTCTAGGATGAACAGTATACATGCCACCTAGCGCATGGCGTCATATACTTAAAATGAAACGTACTTATTTTCGTGAGGGATACTCACACACCACTTACTGGTGCCATTGTAGTACATGCTATGTACCAGAGATGGCGCTGTTTGTGAAAATTGATTTTCCCTGTTTTCCTGCTTTTCTCTTGAAATTTTTCCTGACATTTCCAACGAATGCAAAACCGTAGAAATCGGTGCGTGCGTTCTGAAGTTATAGCGTTAGGAAGGAAAACCCGACTTATTTTTATATTATAGATTCTTATTATACTCGGAGTTTTTAGAGTGTGTATATTATACTAACGCTTTTAATTCAACCATATCTCGATTATCCAACTTCGTAATTCCTTTGGCTTTTCTTAATCAGGGCGTAGATTTATCTTATCGTAGTTGAGTAATAGAAGGTAATTTGCTTTTGTTAAAGGCTGGATAACTTATCGCTGGTGCCTTCTAAGGATCTCAGTCAGGGTTTACTATATTCATAATATATCTCTCAAACGGAAGCAAACGTTTCGGTTTTGTTTATCTTCGAACAATGATTTGGACTAATAAAGTATTTAGGCGACCAAATTAGAGTGTTTATTCTGCCAATTTGAAGAGATATTTATCCGCAAGATATGCGTCGTCAGTGAGTTTATACCGGATAATATGATATGTATCGATATATTTATGGCACACTTTCACGTACATGTTGTTCTCGCTCTTACCAGAGTTGGCAACACACAGCATAAAACTCAGACGTATTTGTACGAAATTGTCATTCAAAATTTATGGCAAAAACATGCAATGTTTCTTTATGATTCATTTTGAGATGTGCAACAAATTAAACGTGTTAATCTTGTGGTCTTTTTGGTTTTATCGTTAAACTTAAATTAATTTTTTATTGAAGAAAAATTAAATAAAAAAAATTTTGTTATCTTAGCTTGTCTGCAGCAGCTAATAATGAAATAATAACTTATATTCTTCTTCTACTTTTTTAGTACTTCCGGCAGTCTTGGGTCTCATGACAGCAGGTGCCCTTTGGGCAGTCGCTTGTATATGTGCCCGGCAAATACGTGCTCGCAATCGTAAACAAAATCAACATGACTCATCATTTCCATTTCAACCAACACGTCGTCCGACAGCTGTTCGTTCGCCTAGTGGCCAACCACCACATTACCTAAAGAAATCACCGTCACCAACTGGTACCAAGCAATTGGGAATATTACAGCCAATGCAAGAACAAACTACCACTTCACCCATGTCACCACAAACAGTTAAATACACAGAGGAGGATGAAACTAAATCGATGAAGCACAACAAATACAATGGCCATGATAAACTTTCACCCATGGAGGCAGACAGTCCCATAGGCAGTGGTGGCAACAATGGTGTTAATGGAAATGTCATTAAGGTTGCTAATGGAAATCAGTTGTCGGTAATGCAAGAGTCGCATGTTAGCAATATGAGTGTGAGCGAAATGAATATCGAGCAGTATGGGAAGTTGGGTTCAATATTTTTTAAATTACGTTACTTGGCTGAACGTAATGCTTTAATGGTGTCCATAATACGTTGCCGTGGTTTGCCCTGCAAAAGTGGTGCAGGCGGTAGTGGCGGCAATTCGTCTAATGGCAACAAGTCTAATGATATACCGGCTGGTATGAATGGCCGTACTCAATCTGCAACGGATCCTTATGTCAAACTTCAGTTGTTGCCCGATAAGCAGCACAAGGTAAAAACTCGTGTGGTGCGCAATACTCGCAACCCAGTCTACGATGAGGACTTTACTTTCTATGGCTTGAACATAAATGATTTGCAAAATATGTCTTTGCATTTTGTCATATTGAGTTTTGATCGTTATTCACGTGATGATGTTATTGGTGAAGTCGTATGCCCACTTTCGTCTATTGAAATTGGTGATATATCCAAGGAAGCCTTGTCGATTAGCAAGGAAATTCAGCCACGCAGTCTTAAGATACGTGCCCAAGGACGTGGTGAATTGTTAATTTCTTTATGCTGGCAACCAGCCGCCGGACGTTTGACTGTTGTTTTGTTAAAGGCTCGCAACTTGCCTCGCATGGATGTAACCGGCTTGGCTGATCCCTATGTCAAAATATATTTGCTGTACAATGGTCAGCGTATTGCTAAGAAGAAAACTCATGTGAAAAAGCGTACATTGAGTCCTGTTTTCAATGAAAGTTTTGCTTTTGATATTCCAGCAGCTGAGGTAGCTTGAGTTTGGTGGAGTTTTATGAAGATTAATTTGAAATTATTTCGTTTCAGGGAACTGGTGCCACATTGGATGGTGTGTCACTTGAATTAATGCTTCTCGATTGGGATCGAGTTACCAAAAATGAGGTGAGTATCTTAACTCATAAAACATAAATTGCTAAGCTATTGTTACAATTTATTCAAAATTTTTCTAGAGCTTAGACAGGTATTTTTTTAGATGTTGTCCACTATTTTCAATAAGAAGCTGCGTAATCCATTTCGAATAAACCTTTCACCCAAATTGAGATCAGTGGGTCGAATTAAGAGAAAAATGTAGATTTCGACAACTCGAATCCCAGGAGTTTAACTCAGGAGCCATGGAATATTTCTGGGAATAAGTTTTAGTTTTTGAATGCAAACTTTGGGATTTCGTAAATTGTGAAAATCATAGGTCAATTTCGATGAGCAAACTTGTTCGTTGCTATGAACAAAAAAAAACTTAAAAGTTGATCCAGTTAATAAAAATGTACTTAGCAGACTAACACAATATTCTTCTTCACAGAATATGCTTTACTCTGGCAGGGTTTCCAATGGCAGTAGTTCACAATGAAGAACACCTGCTATCATGCAATATATAACATTACAAATATGATTTATTAAGTTTAGAAAGAAGACCCACTGTTCCTTTTGCAAACTACGTAGTTTTCTAGGAAATCTTGTACACACAAGACAACAACATCAAGCTTATAAAAAATTTTACTAAATAAGTAACCAACAGAAAACAAAAACAATTAACGCATAGCAAACCAAAACACACAACCAAGCAGGTCTAAACTGAATGATAACAAAAACAACAAAATGGGTTGACGTTAAAGTAGAATATTGTTGTATGTACGAGAATCGCTTAAAACAACTATATAAGCACTACTTAGGGGGAAAATGAATTAATTTCCCTGTAGGCTAGTAGGTAGTGTACTAGCTTGTCAGTATTGGGTTGTGGGTTCGATTACCAACGAAGACCTTGGTTTTTTTTTCACTACAAAAATAAAAATTGTCTGTCGGTGGGGCTGCTCAGCGATGAAGGCATAGTCACTGGTCACTGTGCTGTCTTATATACGACAGTTAATTTCCGACTATCCTTTTACTTTCACCACCTGTATCATCTATCTATTCTCTATCCCTTTCCTAAAGAATAAAGCACGGCACTTGACTAAATAGGCATTGTTCCCTGAAGTGCTACTTCTCTTACAAAAAAAAAAAAAACAAAATGAATTAATTCAAGTTGATTCATCAGAGAGTAAAGACAACAAAGTTACCATCGTGAAAGTAAATAAATCGTTTAACTTAATTTAAAACTCTAAAGTGCTGTGTTATAATTTTGCAATAAATAAATTCAAAATAACAAAACCTTTATCAACAGGAATAAAGGTGGCAAAATATATGGGATAATAACAGAGATTGTTGAACTTGCCATCGAATGATGATAAATATCTCCACTGATGTTTGGCTGATCTACAGCGAAAAGATTTTCTCAACCCGAAACTACTTTTTTTTTTTTGTAAAGAGAAGTAGCACTTCAGGCAACAGTGCCTTTTTAGTCAAGTACCGTGCTACATTAGGAAAAGGATAGAGAAGAGATAAAACAGGTGGTGAAAGTAGAAGGATAGTCGGAAATTAACTGCCGTATACAGACAGCACAGCGACCAGTGACTATGCCTTCATCGCTGAGCAGCCCCACCGACAGTCAATTTTTATTTTTGTAGTGAAAAAAACCAAGTCCTTCGTTGGGAATCGAACCCACAACCCCCATACTGACAAGCTAGTACACTACCTACTAGCCTACTTAACGCTTTTCAATTCCAAAAAATTTAATTATATATATTTTCTTAAATGTTTACCCTATCTGACTTTGGTTATGGAAACTTATGTGATTGAAATATCTAAAAGAAATATTAAAATTTTTTTAAAAATTTTTTTAAATATTATATATCATTATATATCTTATAGGTAATCGGACGACTTGAACTTGGTGGACCAAATTCGAATGGTACAGCCCTCAATCACTGGAATGAAGTGTGCAATTCTCCAAGAAGACAAATTGCAGAGTGGCATAAATTAAATGAGTAAATAAGAGAGAGAGAGAGAGAGAGAACAAGTACAGAGAGCCACCAAAGAGGCAGGCATAAAGAGAACAGGATTTCAAAACGAAACACAGAAAATTTTAGAAAAAAAGAAAATTATATAAATAAGTGATTTAAATTAAATTAAATGAATATTAATTTAAGATTGAGAGAGAAACAAACAACCACAACAACAAGAAAAAACAATATCTAGCCTATTTAAAACGAAAACTAAATAAAAACTTTTACACAAATCAAATAAAAAAACACAAACAGGAACCAGAAATATTAAACAAGAAAAAATCTCGAAAAATACACATTTTTATGTAAAATATATAATTAAAATAAATATTAATTTATTAATTTTAACAACATTAATTATTGTCATGATATTAAAAATGAAAACAAACAGAAAAAAAGAAAAGTTATTTTAATATTAATTTTTAGTAAAAAATAAAAAATAAACTACTTTCAGTTAAAAAACAGATTTATTTACGATTAAAAATAGTTAAAACAAATACAAAATTGTAAACGTGGACTTAAACATAAAAAACTATTATTTTAAAAAACACTTTGAGATAAAAGTCTAAGAGTTTTAACATGAATTGGTTAATTCTTTTAATACTTTTTTATTTTATATTTATAAAAGTAACGTAAAGAAAAATCGTTGTATTTGATTTTGTGATGCCCATTTTGCGTTTTTATTTTAAACGTACTATTCGAGTTAAAAAACTTTTACCTACGCACTGTCGTGGCTCTATCGCATAGAATGGACTAGAGTTGGCCTACCATTGTTAGAAATTGAATAATTTCTTTTTATAGGGATTTAAGCACAACATTCTATTCAAAAGGAATGAATATAAAAATGATCTTTGTGAATATATAACTATATCAAACATGATAATATATTTCACGAAAGAATATTTTAAATATATAAATATATATATATATTAATGTATATAATTTCTGATTGGACTTTTTATTAAAAACTTGTAGTAACAGGCGAATATTTTAATAAGTTATTGTGTTTGGTATATCCACAGTTTATCTTTGCAGTATCGAGTACATATTTGTGATAAACTCCCTAGACTCGTATTCCTAGGATAGCAAATATATTGTGCTTTGCATTATATAGAGAGAGAAATAATGCTATTTTAGGTTAAAATTTAAAAATTCAAAATTTGTTATTCCTCAACATGTTAAAATGTATATCGATTTTATACTGTATTGTAAAATTTATACTGTACTGTAAAATCTTTCATATAGTTAATTTAAAGAAGAGTTCAAATATTTTTAAAATAAGAGATTAAGAAACAAATGGTTCTCTAAATAAATTATACTCTATTTTATAATCACTTCTGTGAAAACTTTTGTCGGTCAAGTAATACCATAAAAAAGCGTTATTTAGTAGTTCTGATTCACCAGTGGAATAATGTTTTTATTTTTCTACAACTTGCCTCAAATTGATGCATGATGCAAAGAAAATATGAATGAACTTAATTTTTGTAACTAAGAAAATTAAAAAAGAAAAGTCTAAAATGACTGTTGTTACTCGAATACCATGGGAAGTTTCATCCAGCATTTGGTTTTAGAAAAAAATTCCTTTTTGGAATTACTTTTATTCCTACTTGAACAAAGGGTTCTCTTAAATATTTTGATTGTGTGGTTAGTTATATGACAGTAGTAAACATGTTATTATTAATTAAATTTCTTGCAGTGTAAAGCATTATTATTATTGTTTCATACAATAAAGAAAATCATAGTTTAGGTTCCAACGAACTGTTTGCATGAAATTATGTTTTTCTCTGCCTCTAAGAGAACTCAAGTCAAACTAAAACAAACTAAACTTTGAAACATTTCTCTCAGTGTTTGTTGGGATGAATCTTTATGGTGTTTTTAAGTAATATAACCTTACAGCTACATTCCCCATGTAAATTGTATACAAATAAACTACTTAACTCAATGCATAAATGTTAGCATGATATTATTTTATATTAAATTAAATATTAGTTTAAGTTATTTTTACTTATTTAATTATTAAAAAATAAAAATATACATATGTATTTGTATTGTAAATTATTAAAAAGGCAAAAAGGAAAGAACAATTTACAGCTTAATTACTTTTCAGTAAAAAAAAAAATTATGTATGCAATTCTTACAACAATAAATACATTATAAATGTATTGTTTCTACATTAAATTATACATAAAACCCCAAAAATGAATACCAAAAACAACACAAAAAAAACAAAAAATTAATGTCAACAAAACAAAAGCAAAATATGCATTAGAATTATATGCAACTAATTGTAAGTAAAGTAGATCAAGAACACACATTTTTTCCTTTTTTTTTCTACATTCAGCCAAAAAAAATCATTAATCACTTTTGATTTTGCCAAATTATTTCAGTGAGTGTAAGACAGTAGAAGATGTCATATTAAATGATTTTAAGTTAAGGCAAATAAAATTAAAAAAAAAAATAAATTACAAATTTACACTTTAACATGCATAATCGTACATACACAATCAATTATATGACAAATTTACTTAGAAAAAATATAACGAATTTTATTTTAAAATGCAAAACTCTATTTGAAATTTATTTCTATTAGATTAATTTTTTAACAAACCATAAAACGTATTTTTAAATTATTTGCCAAACGGCTATTGGTGTGGAGAAATAAGAGAATCAATCAATATGTGTTTAAGGGTTACCAACTTGCAGCTTTTAAAGCAAGAGAAGTTTTAAAGGCTTTTGCCTCTTTTCGTTCGTTTACAAAAATAATAAAGGCGAGTTCAGTGATTGCGTATGGTTTTAGAGGAAAACAGGAAGTTGCTAAATTTTTATAAATATACTTTAGTTTAATAGCAACAATAAAATAGGGAAGATAATGAATTCATGGTTGCAATCTTGCTTCACATTAATTTTGTGTAATTTTGGTGTTTAAAATCCAGCGAATAAAAAAAGTTTATTTTTTCTGACAGCTTTTCACACAGTTTCTAATCGCACTTGTCTGCAGGATAAGTACAGAATTTAAGTAACTTAAATGTGCTTAGAGATTTGAAGACCTTTTTTTGCAAACTTTTTAAATTTAATTTAGATATAAAAGAGTTCACTTTAAAAAAATTTTTTTATTTTTTGTTATAACCCTAAAGATATCGTATAGACCTTTCTGAGAGCAGGCTACTGTGCAATGCACATAGCAAATTAGAGCGGGGTCTGTGGGGTTTTTCTTAAATTTTTTATGTTAAGCATTTCATTTCTACCTTAACAAGAATATAAAATCAATCGCTGATGCATTTTGAGCTGGCCGACTGAGGTAAATTTCTTGAAACTTGCTACTATATTTATAACACAGTGGTCAAGGATCCATAGACGAAGGAGACCATAACTATAAAAAATATTAATAAACTGAAATGTGCAGAATCAAATCGCCACTCATGCTGGCAGGAATAAAATTATAATATTCCTGGCAGCTTGATTTTACTTCTCCTTCCAATATCCCTTAATTTATTTAAATCCAAAAAAAGTACAAATTATTTACAACATATTTGTTATTTTACTATTTATATATTTAAAATAATTTTTTAATAAAAATTCGAACTATAAAAATTTGTAGAATTGGAACAACAAATAATAATTTTCAAAAAATAATTTTTTTTTGTTTCTCTTTACACTATACACAAGAACAACATGTTTTAAAAGCTTGGCACCTAGAAATAATTTTTTGCTTTCATTATAATTTGATCGAATTACACTCAAATGAATACCCAACAATTTCCATCACAATTCACATAAAACAAAAAGGTAATAAAATAAATATATGCTACAGCACCACAAAAATACAAATTATTAAATCAAATTTTAAAAGAAATAAAAAACCAAACCTTAAGAACTTTTTCGCTTTTTTTTTATGAAACACAGCAAAATAATTGAACACTACGCTTAGCATTCATCGAAAAACTCTATTCAAGTTGTTAATGTTTTCAGTTTAACTTCGCTGCATTTGTGAACACAGTAATGGAAGGAGCGTTTAGAAGAATAAAGTAAATAAAGAAAGTAAAAATAGGAAGAAGTAGAAAATTTGGGTAGGAACAAGTGTTTGCAGTTGCAGCTTTCTTTTAGCGGATCACTCTGGAAGCCTATGGTTAGCAGAATGCTTAAGTTCGCTGTTCGCTATTCTAAAACCGCCAACACTCATATGCAAAACCTTATGGTTTGATGACGGCTATTTATTTTGTAGCTTCTCGTGCTCTGTACGCCATGTGAAGAAAATATTGTATGAGTATTGTAAAACTCAAGACAGCCCGAGAATGCATTTATCCTTTCTTGTGAGAATATTTACTGTTTTGAATCTGCTCGGGAGTAAATATAGACTTTTTGCTCGTTTTTATATTTGCTGATAAACGTTTTCAAATTTAAACTTATTGAGAGTGTGACTGCAAGTCTTATTTAATTTTTAAAGTCTTAAAAGATTCCAACATATTTTACAGTGACTGATATAACTGATATAAACATACCATATTAAAGTTAAAATCACATTTTGCTCTTTGTTTTCTAATGAAAAGCAAAGAATGCATCACCTGGTTTTCGTTTTGATTACTAAAAATGCTAAAGTGTTAGCGATGTCTAGATACACCTGTAATGTGCAGCAGCCTGTTGAAGCAAATTCTAACAATCTAACGAAGAGCTTAGTCAAGCCATTAAAGGATTTTTGGTGACTAATTTGTCACAGTTGTACATTTATGTTTAATTCGTTGTTTTGCAAAATTTAAGAATAATAATTATAGTTTAATAACATTTATAAAAAAAATTTTCTTATTAGTTTTAAAAAAATTAAATAATTTTTTTACTTTTTCATTTGTTTCAATAAATCAATAAACAATTAAAAATGCAATTTACTATCTATATATATATATATATATATATATATATATATATATATATATATATATATATATATATATATATATATCAATCTAGAACTATTACTTTTTTTTCATAAAGTATGTGCGATTAGTTTCGTACTTTGCTTAAAAAAATAACATTTCACAAAACTGATGAAAATTTTATTATATTATTATTATATATATTTTTACAGTTACTTAATTAACCTTAAGCTAAATTATGCAGGCTTAGTTTTAAGAAACGACTTTAAAAGTTGTATATTTATTTGTGGCTCCTAAAAATATACTTCGATTTATTATTCTACTGATAAAATTCAATTAGCAGAGAGTTTTATGAAACATCTATCTTACGTTTTGCTTTTTATTAAAATTATTACCTTCATCAGTGTGCAGTTCGAGAAATTTATTAAACATTTTTAAAATTCATTTTAAGAGTTACAATTTTTTACTTTAACGTTGACTTGGTGTAAAAGAATGTATTAATCTAAAAATGACTTATCGAGAACAATTTTTTTTTTTGGAATTATGTCTTCAAAGGTACCTGTAAGCAAAATGACTCTTTTAATCGTGTTAAGATAGCAAGTTATATAAAAGATATGAGAATAAATCACTTATTTTAATAAAAGAAAATTTAAGAAAATAATATTGATAAAGTATTTTAAAATATTTTTATTTAAAAAACTTTTATTTTAAAATATTTTTATTTAAAAATACTTTAAAAAAAAAACATTTTTAAAATGATTTTTAAACAGTATTTTCACAAAATTTATTTTTTCTGAAAAGCCACTCACGTTTCTCAAAAAAATACATTTAAATAAGGACTTTGTTTTAGAAGAAGGACTTTGAAAAATAAATTTCTCTTTAAAAACTTTTCAACAATACAGGATTTTAAAGGACTGCTACTAGCAGTAACGTGTTACTAAATTTTTAATAAATTTTTTGCAGTGACATGCTGAAAACAAATTACTGCACATAATTTTTCCTTTTATGCCCACTTAAAATAGCTACCTGTGTGATAAAATTATCACTAATCAGCCGACTAATTTTTGCAGCAGTTAGACGAATAGACATCAGCTAAATTTTTGGTTTACAACGTAAAAGCACGCTACCAGTAAGACGATTCGTCTTGCTTTAGTATTAGCAACAAAAACTGAAATAGCGGCTAGATACTCTGACTAGAACAAGGTAGTAACTGAACGCACTGCTTAATGGAAAATATCTTCTATTTTTATCATCATCAGTTTTCATTAAAAACATTTTGTTTGAGCATTTAATTTAAAACCCAATTAAAAATAAAAATTTTCAATACTATTTGAAATATATACAAATGTATAATAAAAAGGACAAATGCATTCATTTGTCCAAAATATGAATGAAGTTTAAAAGTGAATGCGTTCATTATGTATTAAAACTGCATAAATATTTTAAAATGAAATTGTATTAAAAATAAATGGTCATAAAATTTTGTTAAAACAATTAAATAATTAATTTAAAAAACTTTTCCAAAAAGGACGTTTTTAAAAAGTACCTACTCCATTTTCTTAAAAATGCTTTAAATTAATAAAAATTAAAAAAGCGTTATATATTGAAAAATAATTTTTCAAAAAGGACTTTTTTAAAAAGTACCTACTAAATTTTTTAAAAAATCATTATAATAAATTAAAATTAAAAACGTGTTAAAAGTTATGAATTTTATTATCATTTTTAGAAATTATAATATGAGAGAATAGAAAAGAAATACAAAAAACACAGTTGGAAAAACTTTATTTTAAAGTTTAAAAATAGGGTTCTCAAAAATTTAACTGGTTGTAACAGTAACGTAGTTAAAACCATGTTTTTCCAAATATATTTCGGAAAAATATATATTTATAAAAATGAACTTTGTCCTATTTAAAGTTACTTTTATAAGAAGTAGCATTTTAAAGAGTTATTTCTGGAACCTGACTTTTTTTAACTTTAAATATTTAAAAGAGTTAAAAATTATTTTGAAAATCTTTTTATATATTTTTTTTATTTATTTTTTTAATTAAAAATATATTATTGTATTCTTAAATTACAATATTCCGCTTTTGCTCTTATCACAAACTATTTCGAAGAAATCTCTTAAAAAACAGGCGTTTTGATAGCATATTTATTTTCCTATTGGGGATGCCTATTTTGATTATAAATTTCAATATCAACAGTATTTTTATTCACTTCAGTTTAGACTTTTTAAGGCAACAGGACAGTATTTTTATAATCAAAAAACATATTCCTGCAACTTGAATAGAAGTTTGAATAAAAAAAATATCGCTCATTTTTTATATAAATTAAAATATATTAAAGTTTACATTTCTCAGCTCAAAAATAAAAAAAAAATTATTCAGTATAAGAAATAAATAAAAAATGGCTTACAATAAAAATTTCTTAAATAATAAACAGAAATAAAATTGAAAAAAATAAAAGAAAATGAGTCAAGCAGATAATAAAAAAAGTGCTAAAATCTTAAAACAACATAAAAATCTAAGAAAGAAAAATAAAAATTGATCCCTCCAATCAAATGAAAACAAAAATAATGTTATATAGATTATATATAATTATAATGGAAACTTTAAATAATATTAAAAACCCGCTTAATTTCTATAACTGTCTGAGTAGTTTTGGAGAGTAGATTTTTAATTTTTTTTTATATAATTTTAATTAAAATATTTGTTATAAAGAAAAACGAGAGTAAAAAAATCTAGCAAAGCAAAAAATTAAAATAAAATAAGCAAACGTTTTGTAATATAAATTTATAAAATGAGCTAACTGCAATTTAATAAAACAGCAAAAATAATAATTCTCAATTAGTTATTAAAAACCTTAAACGACATTTTTTGTAATATTTAAATTGCTTTCAAATGTATTTATAAAGTCGTTTAGGCAATTTTAAGCTCTTAAAAGTATGCAACTTTAAACAACTTTTTCGCAGCCTAAAATTAGGCTATGATAAATTATAATAATTATACAGTTATAATAACTTTTTTATGTTTTAAAAAATTAATTAACAAATAATTTCAAGAAATTAATAGATGTTCTAATTTCATTTTAAAAACTAAAAAGATTTGATTTAAGGAGACTTGTTTGTGTTTGTTTACATATATATATATATATATATATATATATATATATATATATATATATATATATATATATATATATAGTATTACAATTCCACTTCATTAGCATATACATACATAACTATATATATATATATATACACACATATATATATTTATTAATATATATATAACCCAATAAAATGTATACAAACATATTTATGTATTGGAACAATTAAAATGCAAACAAAAAATGAACTCAAAAAAAAATGTTTCAAATGTTAAACCGTGTAATCATTAACAAAAAACAATTATATCAATTATATTCCGAAATCCAAAAACCACATACAACGTACATAGATTGCATATAATTGAAATAATGTTAATTTCAATACAAATATATTATAAAAGAAATAAAAATAATAAATAAAACAAACAACAAAAAAATAATATGGAAGTTTTACTTTTCATTTTATCACAATGAGATAACCGACGCTGCCTTGTTGGATTGATTTAAAATAGATTGCTAGGCGCGCATAGCATAAATATTTTGTGATAATTTTTTAATAAAAAAAAAAATAATCGAAATGCATTAAGGCAGTGGTATCCTTTGAAAATTTAGAGTTTGACATTTCATAGGATTTTTTTCTTTCCTTTAATAAAATTCCTTCTTGCTTTATTGCCATCTCTCGTTTTAAGTTCGTTGAAGGACGTATTAAGTTTCTAAAATCCAGAGATCGGGGCATTTGTTCTAAAGTTTCATTTTAATAACAACATGTTTTTCGTATGTCCACAAGAAATATAACAATAAGCAATTAACAATTGTTAAACGTTTTAAACATATTTTGTTCATGACAACTAAGTATATGCTAATATATTGCCATTAAATAAACATTGAGAAAAAAATTTAAAATTTAATTTTGTATATCCATTTTATTAATTTTGGAGCTGCATGCTCCGGGATAAGAGCTACTAAGTGGTGGCTTTAAAGGGTTTTTCAACAACACATTTGTTTACTATATATACTACAATTTGTAATAAATTGATCTCTTAATTGGCTGTGTAATATGTAGCATCGTCCTATTGAAACCACTTGTCAGTAATATGTCCACGTCGTCAGTAATAGACCACAATTGGGTTGATAGCATTTCGCGATAGCATGATTTATTGACCGGTAACGCATTTCTAGCTTGATTTTCAAATCATAAAAAACGGCTTAATCACGCTTGCAGACAACATACAGTGAATGGTTTTAGGATTTTCAGATGCCCAAATGCGGCAATTTTGCTTGTTGTCATATCCTGACAAGTGAAATTTGCTTCGTCTGAAAAAATAATTTTAATTTTTATTTGTTCCTAAATAAAGTGACAGAATCTAAGGCGATGTGAATGATCGGTCGGCTTCAATTCGTGCACCAGTTACTACACCTTGTAAGGTTTTAAAGTCAAATCCTTACGCAAAATTCGCTATGTGGTGGTTTTCGATCCAATTTTTGAGAACGTCGATGAATTGACAAATTTGGATCTGCTTCAGTTGAACGACCAGGTCGATAACGCGTTGGTGTTTGCATATTTTGTATCGAACCTGTCGACTCAAATTTAATGACCGAATTCTTAATAGGGGTCTCAGAAGGACGATTATGTTGTCCGAATTTTACGAAATTTTTTACAGAACCACCATTTTCATCGTGAATTATTTAATGCGAAATTGATTCCATTATAGCAACTGCCAATGCTTCTACTAAGAATACAAACTTCTCATTAAAAAACCCAATATAATAAAGCATCATAAATTTTTGGCTTTCATTGTGGCGAAATATCACCGATATATCCAGGAAAAATATATGAAACTTGGTTAAACTAATAATCAGCTAATTCCGCCACAATACAAAATAAAAATGCTGTAAAAATAGCGTTACTATTGGAACACCACTTAAAAATGGCTTTTAGTTTTTTTAATTGCTAGCAAACTATCAATAAAAAGCTTAAAAAAGGTATTGTTAGATTTTTGTTGTGTGTTCTTTATTAAAAAATAAATAACATCAGATTTTAGAGTTTTTAAATTAATTACAAGTTTATTTACTTTATCTACACACAAACTTGACACTACCGAACAATTTACTTAAGATGCATGTCTTTACTTCACGAGGTTTATTTTTCAAATTACTTATCTACTCAAACACTGCCTTTTTATGTTTGTCCACTAGAGGTCTAGAAAAATCAAGAATCTTCTACTCCCTTCGTATTTTCGCATTTTGTTATTGTTACGTTATTCATTCAATGTATATGTGCCTGTATGCCTGTGTGCATTTTTGTTTTTATGTTTTATGCTGATAAAGTTTCCTCCTGGATTTTATTTTAAGATAGTTGTTGTTATCTTGTGTACATAAGTTTTCTTAGAAAACTAAGCAGTTAGTTAACAGTATACTTAATTGTTGTTGTTTTTTTGCGCGTATAAAAGTTCTACTCAGTTTATAACTAAAAATTTGTTGTTGTCTTGCATGCATAAATTTTCTTAGCAAGCCATGCAGATCCAGTTGTTTATTTTATTACTTAATTATTTTCTTTTAAAACTTAAGAGAGACGCATCCGTAACAGTGTTATAGCAGAAACGCATGTTACTATTGGAATAACATTCATTAAATTGCAACTTTTTGTATTAGTCCTTATAGCAGATTTCAAAAGCCTGCCTAGAACGGTTTCAAAAAAAAGTTTATATTTGCCTAAATCGCCGGCTTTAGGAAACATTCTTTAATTCTTAAATTAAATTACATTTATGTTACCCTTCGTTTGAACAGAAATCTAGCAACAAGCCGTCAAATTTGCCAGTCACCTTTTTGCATCTTCAAGCATCTTGGTTTCAGTTGGCTGAGGGGGAGAGATTATGTGCTTAAAATACGAATACATTCAACCCGTTGACGATAACGGTGAGTTAATTTGACTGTGGTTCGTTAAGTGATTTGAATAGAGGCATAAGAAAAAATGATATTCCCACCCCTGTTTCAAAGAATTTTTTAAGCAGGATTAACGCATAAAAAGTTATAATTAGAATATTTAGAAGATCGCAATAATATGAATGCGGACAGAATTGTTTATATTGAAGAGAATCTGCCGGCAATTGCTCTTTAATATATTTTAGAAATTGTACAATATTTTATTTTGTAAGAAAGAACCGAACACTAATCGTCTTGTACACAATTCTTAAGAATAAAACATCTTCTCTTATGTTGTCACTTTTATTAAGCAGAAGTACTCTTTAATCAAAATTGTTATCAGCGCTTACGAATAATCAAAAGATCACTATAAAAATCTAAAGCTCAAACTAGTTTTGAATGTAAAGATCAGTTCCAAAGAGGTGTTCGTTGCGTCAAGTTAAAACGGGGATTTATTTGTAAAGGGAACAATCGCCGAAACAAAAAAAAAAAATAAATAAAAATATCTAAAAACCTAAAATATAAATGCTACCTACATACAAAATACTCGTGCTACATGTGTTCCAGCCGTTGCTGATGTTGTTATTAAGTTTGATTGTGTTTTGTTATCAATAATTTGTAAAATTTTAGTAATGAACATTCTTAAAAATGACGCCTTCCAGTCTTATTTACTTCTAATATTATTATATTTAATTAATTTTAATGGCGGTAAGTAAAAAAGCAAAGTTTTATAAATGACCAAATAATTTTAGTCTTTACATTTTTGTGAAGTTGTTATTGTCATAAACACATGATTTTCTCACAAATTGTTGCCAGATGTAAGTTTAATTACAAGATCACTTTTTTGGTATCTAATTTTAGAAGAGTTATATTTGAAATTGAAAAAGTAAATTCTCGCTAATATTTTAAAAAGTAACTTTTTAATTGATATTAAATAAAAATTCGTGTTGTCGTTATTTATCACTACTTTTCATGAAATTTTTATTGAGTGCCTATGCATAAAGTGTAGCTACCCAAAGTTGGGGTTTTTCAATTGACTTTAAAAGATAATTAACTTGTAAAGAACCCTATTATCGTAGCATTGCATCAAATCAAATGTAAATTCATTTGGCAGCCCTCTTAAAATTCATTAAAAAAGAGTCTAAGAAAGTAAAATTTAAATTTAAAAGGTGATATCAGTTGCACAGCATAATTTTGTTTATCATTATGTTTGTTTTACTCAGAGCTGTCAATTTTGTAACTTAAGTTAAGTGAAAGAATGAGTACTATTTCGGGTAGCTCACAAAAAATCACTCCTTAACCTTTAGACAGACACAAATCCTCGTTTCTCTTACTTAAAGGTTAGGCCGCTTATGGTGAAAGTTAACAAAGAAGCCTCGTTGCTATTTTGGTTTCGAAAGACATAGCCAATAACTCTTATCTTCTTTAATTATAAATTCGATCAGCTGCTATAAATAGTCACAAAACTTTGCATGCTCTTCTGGTCTTTTATAAGCTTAGGATGCTTATGTTAAACGCCATTTTCTTATTGGCTTTTTCGCCCTAATACTAATTAAACACCACCAAGATCCTTTAGAATTCCTCTAAACAAGTGCCATTTATTTAGAGTCCAACCAAAGCAAGATTTTAGGCTTTTTATACGTTTTGCCTTAAGATCTCAATAGGCCAAAGCAGATTTCATTTTTATAGTATGTTCTCTCAAAGTAAAGACTTTTTGATCTGTTTCCTGTTTTAAGACCTCTTCCATTGGACGCTTAACTGTATTGAAATTTCAAGACTATATTTTCGAAAGCCATTCCTCGTACATTTATCCCACACAGTTTTTGGTGCTTTAGAACAAGGTGTATGTATTCAATAGTGCCTTTGGATCAAAATCCGCATCAAACAGTGACTCGTTTTGGGTGCGTCGGCTTTTCAATGTATGCGTGCTGGTTCTCTGTGTCCCAAATGCAACAATTTTGCTTGTTTATATACCCGCCAAGATCAGACTGAACTTCATCTGAAAAGATGATTTTTTTTAGAAAAATCGGCATCTTTTGCAAGTCGATCGCAGGTCCACTTATCGAAGCGAAAACGCATTGGATGGTCACTTGGCTTCAACTCCTGAACCAATTGGACTTTGTATGGCGTCATATCAAGGTCTTTATGCAAAATTCATCTCAATGATGTCTCTGAAATGTTCAATTGTTGAGAACGACGGTGAATTGATTTTTATGGCACTTCACGCACACTTTCTACCACAGCAGGAATATTCTCGGGTGTACGCGCTGTTTTTGGCTTTTCACGCTTTGGTTTATCGATAAGGATGCCAGTTTCACTTTTCACTTTTTTCACAAGATAACGAACATACGGAGCTGACGCTGCTTCTCTTCTTCCAAAATCCGTACGCAATTTTCGCACACATTCTGCAACATTACCATGATTTTCAAAATAATGGCGCAATATTTCCAAGCGTAGTTCAAGCGTATACACAACCATATTTGTTCAGCGGAAGGATAAAACTAATTATCTGTCAAATCAAACATGAGCTAAGTGTTACCATTCACCAAATAAGCACTAGTTGAAAAAAAACGTTAGATGGCGTTTATAATACGGGTTAAATTACGCATTACGCTTGCCGCCTTTGAGAGGAGATATGAATTAGAATATGGATAGTATTCGTGGCAAGTAGCTCTAAGGTGGTGAAGCAAAATTTCCGAAAATTTTAAGGAGCAAATAAATAAAGACAATTAGGTTGTACAAACCTTTCAAAAATACTTAGTAATTTTGAAATAATACAACCGTTTACAACACTTTAGTGGTATCTTGGCGGTGTTGCTTGTGCTATATCGGATAATTAAAAAACGTTTAATCCAGTGAAATAGCAAAAAGTGAACTCCCAACAAATCGGAGCATCTTGTGTATTTGCTATTTTAGTAAAAAATAAAGTTGTCAATCATTAAGATTTGAGGGCCAGCATTCGTATCCCAGCTGCTGCTAATCTAACAACAACAACAATTTTTCAGATATATATAGAACAAAAACTTTTCCTTCCCTGATATTGTTCTGTAGCGTTATATCGTAGATGAGCAGCTTCCGAAAAGCTTAGTGCGCTTGCTGAATTATAGCAATTCCAGGCTTAATAAAAATTAAGTGAGCACCATTTATCTCTTTTGCCCTTTCTGAATAAGGTACCACACATAATTATTTGAAATTATTGCGGAAACCGTTTGTTAAACGAAAAGCATACGTTTTCTTCATTAAAATTTCTATCTTTAAAACTTACTAGCCCGCTCCAAATGCATCAGCAGCAGTGATTGGGAATGTGATAATGGGCAGTGCATACGGGATGATAAATTGTGTGATGGCAAAGTGGATTGTAGTGATCGTTCCGATGAAATAGCTGAGAATTGTATACATTTTCACGATACTTGTCAAGAGTTTGCATTTAGCTGTGCTTACGGAGCATGTATAGATGGAAAGGCTAGATGTAATGGGCTGCAGGATTGTGCCGATAATTCTGATGAATTGATATGCGTTCGAAAAGATGATTCTGATTTTCAAGGTATATGGTAAGAAGCGATTATTTAAAATTATAATTTAATGTTTATTATTCCTTCAATATTAAATTCAAAACTTGTAGCTCTGATACTGAAATCCAATGTTTAAAATCGAAGGAATGTATTAATTCAATACACATGTGTGATGGCATTGTACACTGTAAAGATGGTTCGGATGAATCACTTGAGTTGTGTATTAATTTTGGTTGTATTTCGTTTGGATTTCAATGTGGCTATGGTGCTTGCATAACTGGTAAATCCAAATGCAATGGTGTAAAAGAATGTGCTGATGGATCAGACGAAGCCTGGGAGTTGTGTAACACTCCAAGAAAGATTGGTGTTATACCTACACCGACACCGACACAGACACCGGCACCGACATGGACACCGACAGCAACTCCAAAACCGCCTACACCAACACCTACACCAATTCCAGAAGATTTGAAACGGTGCATTATACCGAATGTACCGCAGCCACAGAACTTGCTTTTCAAAATACATCCTCAAAATGAGACCATTCAAATTGGATCATTCGTAGAAAGCTATGAAATCATACATATTGTATGCAATAATAAATACACCTTGAAAGGTCAACCAAGTCTTATTTGCAAAAATGGTGAATGGAATTATGATTTCCCCACGTGTGATGGTGAGAGTGTTAATAATAAGAAAACATGTTTAAAACGCTAACTTTTATTACGATCATTTCGAATTTCATTTAGGTTACTGTGATGGCACACTTTTGAGCAGTCTTTCCTTACGAGCAATTTGTGATTATCGTAGTCGTTTCGTTGAGTGTCCAAAAAAAATTCCGCCAGGTACAGCCATTCAAGTAAATTGCGCATATGGTTACACTCGTAGTCCAAAGACTCCCCAGTACTTGAGGTGTTTAGCAGATGGCACTTTTGATAAAAGTCCAACGCCTTGTCAACTAAATTGTGGTAGAATTGCACCATCGTCGGAAGTTTTGTCGAAAGAAGGTATTCCAATTCATGTAAGTTTGGCACCCTGGCATGTGGCCATTTATGAACACAATAGTGTGATTTATACTTACAAGTGCAGTGGTTCAATTGTTTCTCCCAGAATTATCATCTCAGGTGGGTAACTAAATGTTAAGAAAGAAATAACCAACAGAGCGTAATAAATTGGTTTTTAAATTTTAGCCGCACATTGCTTTTGGGATGAGCCAAATTTAATATTGAAAAATTATACAGACTATCAAATTATAGCTGGACGAAGCACAAGCAATTATACAACTATTCAAAGCGATTACTCACAGATAATCAAGGTGCAGGAAATTCATATTCCAATAGAGTGAGTTGTGTTTTTAATAATCATATTTGATACAAAGGTCCACAGAGGAGGGGGATATTTCTGGACCGAAAGCTGTTTTGTTCAAAGTTGAGTTTCTCAGCTGTTCTCTGTGATAGCTAATAAAAGTCTTCCAAGTTCACCAATAATTTCGAAAAAGAAAGTTTCTCTTTTATAATATTTCGAAATATTTTATTACAAAATAACACCTCAAGCGTATATTTACAGAATAGAGGAAAGGATCGCGACAACTAGCCTTTCGCCGAAATTACTAAGTCGCTCATATTTGTATGAATTTTTTATCGTGGTGTTAAATATTCTTTTTCACTGTGCATCGTTTCGGCATCTAATCGGCAAATATATAAATTCGATTGAAATATTACACGATTACTGTTAAATCAGCATCATTGTCCAAAATATTCCTTCAGCTTATTTTCGCGGTAAACAGTAATAAATTTGATAATTCTTTAACAATGATTACATATTTAACTTGTGTGCATTTAATTCTTACACAAACACTTGATTATAAAAAATGGCGATAATGTGAATTGCATAAAGGTTACTGGGTTTTGGTAGACTGACGTTAATATTGCTGCTCTCAGAGCAGTCATCAAATAAAAATTATCATAAGTGTTAACTTCATACAAAATCAATTAAAGCATTTTTTTTCAATTCGCTCACTTTTTAAAGATAATTGATTTTATTTAGGAACTTATTTTAGTGTAAAAATCTCCGGTTTACTGCCGTAAAAAGTATTTTTACCAACGGTTAAATAGCTTGGTGGCCAACTTTTCAATTAAAATCCTCTTTAGAGTTTTTATTATTAATTGTTTCTTTATGTAGTTACGTGTATTATGTGCATTCTTACTGAAGCACCAGAATCTATTCACGTGCTGGCATAAAAGCTCAAAATGAAATATTCTAAGTGATGAAATAGAATGAAGGATACTCTATACACGTATAATTTGTACTTTAATTAACTATTTTAATTTAGTCTTGCGCACTAAAAAATTCTTGATTAATTGCTCCATTTTCTCAAGTTATCGGAGGATAGACAATTGTGTTTATTCTTTCAATATTCCTAAATAAAATATTTTTAATTTTTATTTTTTAATTAAATATGTATTAATCTTTTTAACGGTCTTTTTTAAATAAATTTAACACCATATTTCCAATATTTCGCTTTTCCGTGGAAAGTTTCTTCAGGAAATTATTTTGAATAAAAACAAAGAATTATTAACAATTTGCAAAAAAATTTTTGAAAACAATTGACAAAAATATATAAAATAATTTCCTTCATACATACATACAATTTTAAAATTTCAAATATTTAAACATACAAAAAACAAGAAAATGGAAATTAAATAACAAATTCTTTCTTATGAAATAATTATAACAAATTATGTGTCTTTTGAATTAAGTACCTATTATTCTGCGCTAAATTGTCTGTGTCTGTTTTGAAATTTATTCTCCTTACATTTGGTACCTTAACAATTTCTAACATTTCTAACATATAACGTCTCTTATAGTTTTTCTCTTATCCAATATTGATGCTTCCTCAAACTTTGGATAATGATTATATTTCTTACATATAGCTTTGGAGAATTTGATACACTAGTCTTAAGTCTATTTCTCACTACATTACTGAAAGAAATGATTTCTATTTTAAAAAGTTCATCAACTAAAACATTGTTTGTTTTCTGCAAGTTAGTAGCTGGATCCTTATTCAATATTGAGTATTTTTAATTTTGAGAGAGAAACTAAATATTCTAAACAATTTAAAGCGTGGAAATAATGTATCAGTTTGTTTACGAACAATATGCACGATTGCTTTAAAAAACTAATAAGGATAAGCAATTAACGTTGTTGGTTTTGTTACCTTTTCAGTCGAAATTTTAATTTATCCTTTTATAATTTTTGGCGTTATAACTTACGTGTGCTAAAAATGTCCGAATTCGCGTTTTTCTTGCGTCACTTACTCAATGCTGTGAACATTTGCAAAAGCCATCCCTTTTAGCTTATTAACCATGGGATTATAAAAATAAAAGTATGTTGTTTACATGGTGCCTTTCTGTTGATTAGAAAATTATTATTATTATTATTAAAGAAATTAACTTACAATTCAAATTCTAAGCTAATTTAAAATAGAGGCAATAGCAACTAAGGCCTTCAGCTCACAAACAAATAATAATTATTACTTCTACAACAAAGTTAAAATAGGATAGGATTGGCCTGTTTCTATATTATAAATTATAGTAATCAAATCTGGTGGTACAGATTAGTAGACTTTAAGTAATTTACTATTATAGATATGTTCTTATCAGTTGGATCGGCTAATAGTTGTAACGGATCTTCGCTTTTGAATATGTTGGCTCTTTGCGTCGAGAAGAAAGGACAAGTTGTTAATAGATGTGTTGGATCAGTCGGGTAGGAAACGCAGCAACTGCACGGTGGGGTGATTGGTAGATTAAGAAGGCACTCATGTGTTATTTTTGTGTGACCTAGTCGAAGCCTGGTAAATTTGATGAGATCAATTCGGTTCGTGTTCTTAATTTTATCAAATATATGGCCTAATTCAGCGCTATTATTAACTTTTTTGTACCATTCCGATGTTTTTTGAAGAGTGGTGTTTTTACTTATGTAATATGAAGTAATATATCGGCATAAGTCCGTGGGGTTAAAATTGTTCATTGTAATAAGAGGCGACTTAAGAGAGAACTTTGCTGCAATGTCGGCATATTCGTTTTCAGCAATATTGCAGTGGCTGGGTACCCAGATTAGTTTTACGTCCGGATGTCTCATTATGATTGCATTTCGAATTTTAACGGTGTACATGTTGTTGTTAGATGGATTTAAAATAGACTTGAGTGATGAAAGGGAATCAGTACACAAAGCGAACTTCCCCTTTTTGTTTTCAATGTATTGCAGTGCTCTGGTGATCGCTATTATCTCTGCTGAGTAAATAGAACTGTAATGTGGTAGGTTTCCTACCTCAATGACCTTATTTTCTGTCGTAACACTGTATCCTATTGAATTTTCATTTTTCGAACCGTCGGTGTATATGAAGGTGTGGTTTTGATGTTTCCGCATTATTTCTTTAAAAAAAGTAGGAAATAGAGTAGGGTCAAGGCTTTTTGAGTGCTGGTACAGAGACAAGTCGATATTGTCCTTGTTAACACTCCATGGCGGAAAAAGTTTCCTTTTGTTGCATGGCATTGAAATTGGTACATTAAGACCTTCGCAGTTACTTTTAATTCTACTAATGGCGGATGGTATTCTTGGCACTTTTTTGGGTTTCCAAATCTTAGACATAGTTTTACTAAGAGGTGATGTAGTATCCAGAAAATTCTTATACAGTTTTGCACTAAGAATGTCCCTTTGAATTTCTAACGGTAATATATTAGCTTCTGCATATAGGGAATGTATGCGGGACGTGGAAAAAGCGCCTAGACAATATCTTAAGGAAGCGTTTACTTGCGAGTTAAGTTTTCTAATGATTGATTTTGGTGCATGTCCATATATCGGCAACGCATAATTTATTTTAGACAGCACGAGAGCCTTTGTGATTCGAATCAGGGAGTTTGTGTTACAGTTGAACTTGGGAGATGAAAGGCATTTTATTATATTTAATTGCTTGTTCAAGGATTCCACTAATCTGTTGAGATGTTCATTCCAACGATATCTATTATTAAAATGTAGTCCTAATAAGCGTAGGCTCGTAACTTCAACTATCTGAATTTGGTCGCATACGATTCGGCAGGTACAATTTTTCTTACGACAGATGTGAATATATTTACATTTATATGGAGATAGCACTGCTCCAGAGTATTTCGCCCAATCAATTACGTTTGAAAAGATTAAGTTTAAATTTATAACGGGATTTTTGTTTTTGTTTGATTTAATAATTAAATTGAAGTCGTCGGCATATGAGGTGAAATCGATTTCCTTATAAAAAGAGATGATCTTACATAATTTGTTGTAGGCAATGAGAAAGAGAACTACGGAGAGCGGTGATCCCTGCGGTATACCATTATGGAGAGGGTATACCTTTGAAAACTGGGATCCAACTCTTACGATGAGTTTTCGATTTCTCATAAAATTAATTATGTAATTAATTATTTTTGGTCCAGTTTTCCAGGTTATTAATTGGTCAATGATAGTATGTATACCAATCTTATCAAACGCTTTTTGGAAATCAAGCGAAATTAATGTTAAATGTTTCCGCTGAGAGAGGGAGACACCAACTTGATGGTCAATATATAAAAGACTGTCGATTGTAGATTTACCTTTAGAAAAACCAAACTGTCTGCTGTCTAACAATCTATTAGATGTTAGAAACAACCATAGTCTATTTGCCACAATCTTGTCCAGTACTTTTGATAAGCAAGCGTTGAGCGAAATGGGGCGATAAGAACAAAGAGAAGTTTTATCAGAGCCTTTTTTATAAATTGGAACAGTAATGCTAGTTTTAAATTGTTGTGGTATGTAAGTACTCATAATACTGTTGTAGAGATGTAGAAGACGTTGTTTTAATATTTGTGGTAGTTGCTTGATGATGGGGTATGAAATACGATCCATTCCGGGTGTTCTACCCTTTAATTGCATAAGAGATGCGTTGAGCTCTGTAATGCTTACATTAGATTCCATAGTTAGAGCCTCAAGGCTTGGCTCATGAATTGAAGTATTCGAAAGTATCTTATGTTTTTGGTTTACAAATTCCTGAGAAAAGTTTGAGTCAAGCGAGCTATCGGACCAGAATTTACCCAGTTCGTTGGCTATTTTGGACCTGTCAGTGATTAATTCAGCAGGATTAGTTTGGCTAGCTATACCGTGAATATTTAATTTGTTGTTATACCCTGTAAAACGCCGTATATTAGCCCAAATGGTATCGGCTTTGGAAGCCGGATTTATTGTGGACGTAAGATTATAAATGCATTTCTTCTTTGAGGTTTTTATATTCTTTTTAAGTAGGGCATTAATTTTCTTATAAGCTATTAAGTTCTGTGTTATCATATTTCGTTTGAATGTGTGCCAGGCTTTATTTTTTTGTTTTTTAAGGCTCTCAAGATGAGCATTCCACCAAGGAACTTTCTTGGGCTGGCCTGGGCGTGTTTGGGGTATAGAAGAATTGGCGGCTTCTTTAATAATTCTGTAAATACTGGCGACTTCTTTGTTGAGATTATCACTAACTGGTCTTTTGGCTTCGCTAGAAGTACAACGTCTTCTGAAAGACAACCAGTCGGCCTGATTGATGATATACCTTGGTCTAAAGCTTAGTGGTTGTGACGACTGCTTAAATAGAGAGATAACTATAGGAAAGTGATCGCTTCCATGCAGAGTGCTATCTATATTCCATTCAATGTGGGGAGCAAGTGATGGATGACAAAAGGATAAGTCGACATGAGTAAAGGTGGAGTGAGTGTTGAAATGCGTTGGTGAAGAATTATTTAACAGTATGAGGTTATTGTTGGTAATGAAATACGCTAAAATCCTTCCCATTCTATTAACCTTGGTAGAGCCCCAGGTATTATGCCAACAATTAAAGTCGCCTGTTGCAAGAATAGGACCTTGGGTATTGTTGAAGATATTGACGAGGTTTTGCTGAGTAAAACCCTTGTTTGGCGGGATATAGGAAGAGAAAATATTAAACTTCATTTTGGAATGTATTTCAACACAAACAGTATCAAAATCGTTATTCATTATAATTTGTCTGTGTTGTAAAGATTTATGAATAAGTAAGGCTACGCCTCCAAACCTTGTATTGGAAGTGTTGTGTGCATACATAATAAAATTTATTGGAATAGGAATGTTGGTAAGCGTTTTGAAATGAGTTTCTTGAAGTGATATAATTTTCGGCGCGTAAAGCTTAATAAGTTCTAAAAGTTCATTATAGTTATTGCTAAATCCATTTATGTTCCATTGAATAATATTGAACGTCATACTATGCTAAACAGGGAAAATAACCTAGCTTCCAATCGGAGTATTCTTGTTAAGAGAGGTAATGAACGCATATTAATTTTAGCTTGAAGTTCCACTTTATACCTCCTTGGAACGCTTAACGCCCTTACTTTTCGCCAGTTCTGATTAGAAAATAATAAAACGTGTTTGAGCAATTTATGAAGTCAGTGCTAATAGCTTTTGAAATGAAACAAAAAAATAAACTTTTTTTTCGTATCGTACCCAATCGTACCCAAACAAAATTTATTTTAACCCCGTCGGAAAAACCAAGCACACATCAAAAAAATAAACATTGAATTTTTTAAATTGATATGAAAGTTACTTTATTTGAAAGATAATATTCTGAGCTCGAGCATAGGCTAAAGTAGAGGTATAATTTTCACAGACTTTCTCCAACATTTGTGACCGAAACATGAAATTATACAGTTACCGAACCTTTCCTTCAATAAATTAAATATGAAACGAGCTGTGTGATATGTTGCGCAGTCTTGTTGAAACCTGCACATCATGGTTATTCAATTAATCAACAATAAGGTAAATAATCATGGAATTCACTAGTATCGTTTGTAAAGAACCAATTATTCCTACGCCCCTTAAAGAACACACAAGAAGACAGTTATTCTGGATGTAACGGTGTCTCAACATCACTCTAAATATTATTTTTTTATTGACGTATCCATTTAAATCTCCCCCGGGGCACATTTATATGTCTTGAAGAAATCTTGCTGTCATTGCATGTGTCACTGGGAGTAAAACGATTCCTTAAAGTCTAGCAGGGAGTCAGCTGGATAATTCCGCGTTATTTCCACGTGTGTCAGTAAGCTCCAGATTGAGCTTTTTGGCTTTTTAGCTGTCCTCTAACTGAATATTGAGGTTGGCTCTTCGGGAGCATGGTGGTAGTTGTGGTTTTGCGGACCTCGTTTGAGTTGTTGTGGGACGGATCATTCACTATGAACACGTTGAATGATTCAGGTCCAGTGAGCATGCTTGCTGTTGTGTCCTAAAATTTTACTATGCTTGCATGTGTTCTGGACCAGGAGTTAAGTAGCCTCTAACTCTTCGGCAAGGAGTGGAGGTTAACGGCCCTGTTCCGAGGCTTCCGAAATTGCAGCTAGGAATGTGCTGTTACATGCTATAATGTCTTCGGCTTCCTAGGGGGTGGATGCATGCTGTAGGGTCCGTAATCTAACGTTTTTTTTTCAACTAGTGCTTATTTCGTGAATGGTAACAGAGACGTGATTTGATTTACATCCACACCTGGCTATGGAGCCTTAATCAGATGGTGGTCAAGCTACTTTGCATAATTTGGAACGTCATGCTCGTCCTAGGAAGCCGAAGCCATAATTCTATGCAACAGGTGATTAGTGATTCCAGGACAGGGCTGCAAACCACCACACCTTGCTAAAGAGTTGGAGACCATCAACTCCTGTCCAGAACACATGTCTAGCACGCTCACTGGACTGGATCATTCACCTAGCGTGTCATTAACGGTGAATTGGCCACCTGGCCACCATAGAACCATAAACTGTTGTGCGGCCACGAAACCACAACCACCACGATACTCCCATATAGGCGCCAACCTCAATGATCAGCCAGAGAACAGTCAAATGTCTAAAAAGACAAATAACGGAACTCTAGGGCTTACTGATTCCCGTGGAAATAAAGTGGAGTTCTTAGTTGGACCCTGCCGCCTTCAGGGGACTGGACTACCTTTTTCCCCCAGTTGCACAGGTCTACATAGTAGCTCTCCATAAAGACACATATATGTGCCCCAGGGGGGCACATATATGTGTGATTTGACAGATAATTAGTTTTATCCTTCCGCTGAACGAATATGGTTGTGTATACGCTTGAATAACGCTTCGCTAAGTGGCCTGCGATCGACTTACAGAAGATGCCGGTTTTGCAAAAAAAAATCATCTTTTCAGATGAAGCTCATTGATCTTAGCGGGCATGTAAACAAGCAAAATTATCGCATTTGGGGCACAGAAAACCCGCACGCATACATTAAAAAGCCGGCGCTCCCAAAATTGGACTATTTTTCAAGAGTGGCCGTTACAGTCATTGGCGATCGTTATCGGACCATGTTGAATGAATTTTTGTTCACAAAAATTGAAGAGGAGGTTATTAGCAACATTTGGTTTCAACGGGACGGCGCTACGTGCCACACAGCCGAAGCTGTATAGTTTTGTTTATAGCATTTTATAGCAAAAAAAAGTTATTTGGCGGACCCAATATCACCCAAGTGGTTTGATTAACCGTCGGGTTATAGCTTACACAGCTAGGTACCGACGTAAATCTTAACACGCATGTATCCATTTAAACAAAATTCGCTTTTGAAATTCTTGATCAGCATTGTTTTTTTTTTTTTTTTTTTTTTTTTAACTCTCAAAATTATTTATTGTATCTTCTATAAAAAGAACTAACAATAAGTTTTAAAATCTTAAATTCTAAAAAAAGTTACATTAGTCCCGACCATGTCGGAACTAACCTTTTGGGTAAAAAAAAAAATTGACATTAAAAAAAAAAACAAAACAAATGTTTCTAAGACGAGTCATCTGTAGCATTGAGAATTAAAGCTGCGGTATCCCTCTTTTTTAATCGGCTATGTCCACTATAATCCAAGATATTGCGAGCAAGGGGATTAGGATGGTCTTCGAGCTTCATCAAGTATTTGCCTGCGTATTTGATGATTTCTGTAGTCACCAGCGGTATGTCTAAGTCACAATGTATGTTTGAATTTCTGATGTACCATGGGGCGGAAGTTATCAACCGTAAAATTTTATTTTGCATACGTGTGATTCTATCCACGTTTGAAGCTGAGGCAGTGCCCCAAAGTTGGATTCCATAAGACCATATTGGTTTCAGAATACTCTTGTAAATTAGAAGTTTGCAATCTAGGCCAAGTCTCGAGTTCCTGCCAATGAGCCAGTGTAATTGTGTTAGCTTAAGTTTCATTTGTATCAGCTTTGAGTCAATATGATATTTCCATGTAAGGCGACGATCAAGATATATACCAAGATATCTCACATAATTATGGTGAGGAACAATGTGATTATTGATTCGAACGGGTGAACAATTATCTCTTCGCAGGGTGAAAGTCACATGAATGCACTTTTGAACGTTCACTTTAATTCTCCATATTTTTAACCACAACTCCAACTGAGTTATATGTTGCTGAAGATTTATTGAGGCTTGATAGGAGTTTTCGTGCGAACTTAGACACGCTGTATCATCAGCAAACGTAGAAGTGTGGACAGTTTCACTTACAGGCATATCGCAGGTATATATCAAATATAAAACTGGTCCAAGAATGCTACCTTGTGGTACACCTGAGGAAATTGGTTTGGATACACTTACGAAGTCTCCTTCAACAACAGCAAATTTTCGTCCAATTATGTAGCTTTTCAGTAGGTTGCTCATATTACAGGGCAAGTGAGCGGTCAGTTTTAGAAATAGACCTTCATGCCAAACTTTGTCAAAAGCCTGTGAAACATCAATAAAAATAGCTGAACAATACTTCTTCTCTTCAAAAGTCCTTCTTATCACCTGAACCAATCTATGGGTTTGCTCAATTGTGCTATGTCTACTTCTAAAACCAAATTGATGGTTTGGGATACACCCACTATCCCTTAGCATTGGAGACAATTTATTCATAAGCAACTTTTCGAAAACCTTTGAAATAGTTGGTAATAGACTTATGGGTCTATATGACTCGGTTTTGGTTAGGTCTTTACCCGGTTTTGGAATCATTTTAACTTTAGAAATCTTCCAGTGGTCAGGATAGTATTCAAGCCGTAAAATGGCATTAAAAATGAATAGCATGATTCTGACTGCAATATTGGGGAGGTCCTTCAACATTTTGTTACTTATGCCGTCCATACCAGGAGCTTTTTTCGGATTTACTTCAGAAATTAGCTTTTGTACCTCACGCAACTTAAACTTTAAGGGTCGAGGAGGTAATCCAACTACGCTTGGCAAACTTACATCATCAGTACATATGTGTGGGGTGAATACATCTTTCAAGTAATCGGCAAATAAGTCACCTTTTTCAGCGTCCCTTCTTGCCCAATCTCCACTGATATTACGTAGGGGTGGCTTGTACTCAACGGGCCTTTTAAGGTTTTTTGTAGCACGCCATAAAGAATAGTTGGAGTTTGGTGTAGCATCGAGGCCCTCCAGATATTTCTCGAAAGATGCAGTTTTTTCATATGCTAGTAAGTCTCTAAGCCGCTTTGTGCATTCTCTAAGTCTCTGCCTCTGCAGGGGCGATCTGTGTTGTTGCCAATCTCTTCTAGCTCTTCGTTTTTCCGCTACGAGACGTTCAATGTCTGCAGAATAGATGTGACCTAAAGTAGTCTGCGGATGTTTAGTTGTTGCAAGCTGTGCTGCTTGTTTAATATTTTCCCTAAAAGTTGCAAGGCTACACTCCACATCCTCCTTTGTTTCTAGCAAAATATTCTCCGAACAATGGGTGTTGAGATATTTTTTAAAACTCAACCAGTTGATGCGACTGATCATATTTGTATCAGGAAAAAACAAATGTCTTCTAAGCGGGCTGCAAATAGTTACAATGGTTGGAGAATGATCCGATGATAAATCCATGGAAGATTCTACAGTGACTAAATTTCTTGAAATATTTTTTGTGACAGCAAAATCTATTACATCCGGAATTTTTTGTCTGTCGGTAGGCCAGTATGTAGGCTGACCACTCGAAGCAACATCTAAATCATTACTGCTAATAGCGTTGTACAATGCTCGGCCCCTAGGTGTAATTAAGCGCGAACCCCAGTAATTGTGTTTCGCATTATAATCGCCAGCTGCCAGAAAACATGGTCCAAGACCTTTAAAAAATTTTTTATACTGCTCTTCGGTTATTAAAAACCTAGGAGGAGAGTAGACTGATGATATTACTATATTATTTAAAAGATTTTCAACACAAATAGTTGTGGCTTGCAAATAGTCTTCTTGCTTGCTGTCTAAAAAATGGTGTTTCAGTCTAGACTTTATTAAAATTGCTGAGCCGCCGCATGCTCTACCTCTCGGATCCTTTGTATCATAAAATGTGAATCCATTAATTTTAAAAATACCCCTTGTGGTCAAATGCGTTTCAGAGACCAGCATGATGTCAATGTTATTTTCCGTGAGGAAGTATTCGAGTTCGTTTTTATGTTGGCGAATGCCATTTGCATTCCAGAAACATATTTTCAACGAATTCATTTTCTATTTACGATTGCCTGAAGCAAAGTAGTCTGCATTTGCAGCATTTGTTGCATCATGCTAGTCATACTAGTTGTGAAATTGTTTATTGTCTGCACAAGGTTGTCAATAGTAGCTGCAAGACGAGTAAAATTGAAGCTTGAGTTAGCGTCTGCATTGGTATTTGCTGATGGAACATTTTTTGGTGGAACAGTGTTGATTTTTACGGCGTCGGCATACGATACATGAGTATTGATTGGTCGGACCATTTGGGGATACGAAGTAGATAAAATATGCTGTTTTTGGGCCAATGTAACTTTAGGTGCCGGTGTTGCACTCTGTCTTATGAAAGAATAAACGGGGCAACCTCTGTAGTTTGCAGTGTGATTACCGCCACAATTACTGCATTTTTTAAGGTTTGTTTCCCCTTTAGGTTTATTGCAACTAGCAGTAGCATGCAATTCTCCGCATATAACGCAAACAGATGGAAGTTTGCAGTATGTTTTTGTGTGCCCAAACTCTTGACAGTTGTGACACTGTACGGGCCCTGAACGTTTGCGGGGTTCTTCTACCGTGATTTTTCTATGCAGAAGATATTGCAAATTGTAAATTGGGTGAGTTTCATTTTTCTTTAATTTTATGTCGTTGGGCTCCAATTCTACTCGGAACAGAGGTTGTGGTATTTTCTCCCTATTAATTATGTTTACGACATTTTTAATTTTGAAACCTTGATCAATGAGGGCACCTTTGATTTCGTTTGTGTCAACACTTGGATCTACGCCCTTTACTACAACTTGCAAACCTTTTGCACTTTTAAGCTGATATGTATAAAAGCTTAATTTACTCTTTTCAAGTTCATTAACCACTTTTCGGAAATTCGCCTCTTCGTGAACCTGTATTTTGGTTTCATCAATTTTGCCACGTTTTATTGGCATGACATAAAACGTTTTATCACCAATAGTCGAAATTAATTTCTTAACAAGGGCGTTTGAATTTTTTTCCCTCAAATAGATCGGTGGAGGTTTAGAGGATTTGGTTGTGCAGACAGATTTCTCGTTGTCGTCTTGTAACAAAGAAAATCGATTTTGAGAAATTACTGAGGCGGCGTCACTATTTCTCGATAACTTTCGAACTGATGCGACCTGGGACGATTTGGGACTTCGCCCACGTTTGGTAACCGTTAGGTATCTGTCCATTCCCACTTGGATCTTAGGTTTTTCGATGTCGATAGCAGTTGTAGCAGCTTCGTGTATTAAAAATTGTAAAAGTAGATAAATCTAGATATTTTTAAATAGATTATTTTGTCAGCTGGAAAGTTGCATTCTAAAGTCGTAAATGAATCTAATAGATTGCAATCTTACTTTAATATCTTGTTTGTTAATATTTTAATAATGGCAACCTTTTTATTTAATCGTCATTTTTAACATAAAATTTTCTATTGCAGATATCAAGGTAAAGCAGGACGTCAAAGAGATGATATAGCTTTTTTGAAATTAGAAGCACCGCTTAAGTTCTCTGAAACTATCGCACCCATTTGCATACCAAAGGAACTACGAGCCTCGGCCAAAACTTATATGCTGAGCAATAATTATGGAAACATCAATGGCTTTGGAACCCAAAATCAATTGGAAAGACTTAAAATGATAACACTAGCGTATCATGACTGCATACAAAAAAGTCCACCAGATGCTCCGGTAGCTGATGATAAATTTTGTATTTACAACAATGAGGGTGGCTCGGTGTGTCGTGGCGATAGCGGTGGCGGTTTTTACATTGAAACCAACGATGTAGATGACAGTGAAATTATTTATAGACTTTGGGGTGTCATTAGCAATACACCGACCACCAAAAATGATTGCACACGTACAGATGACAAAGCATATGTTGCAGTTACTAACATTTATAATGCAGCTTCCGAATTTAAGAGAAAATTGGCACATGCCCGTAAAGAAGACGAAGCATTATTTTAGCGTTAAAAAATTTAGTGTATAAACTTATTTTTTAATTGGAAAGTGCAATAAAAATAACTTAATGATATTGAATTATTTATCTTGTTCAAATTACCACACTGATGTGGATGTGATGTTATTTCAATGCAAATTTTGCGCCTGCTTTGCAATTTATTCTTTCATATTACATTTTCAACAAGATTTCACAAGAACAAGTTAATTTTTTTTTAAAGAAATGTTTTCGCAATAAGAAATTTAAAAGTGTTAGAAATTTCGGAAAAAAGCTCTCGATTATCAAAAAATGGAAACTTGACAGAAGATTGGAATTATTTCCGCCAAAATTTTTTAAAAATTTTTAAGAATTGCAAAAGCTGTGAAACATTACTGGAACGCTATAAGTTAAAAATTATAATGCGACGCTACTGAAAGCTTAACTTAAGCATGAGTTCTCCTCTGATGCTACCATGTCAAATGTAACATTTCTTCTTATTTTGAAAATATTTTGTTTCTGCCCTTTTAGACTCCATTATTTTAATACTTTTAGTTTGTGCCACAGTTTCAGTTTGTAGTTTTATAAAAATTTGTTTATGATAAGAAAATCAAATAGAACAAATAGAACCCAAGTTAACATTTAAGAATGAACTAAAATTGCATTACATCAAATCAGGTTCCATATTTGTAAGACTAAATTAGAGAGCATTTAAGTCGAAAAAATAGGGGCGTACACATAACCTAAACTAAAAAAATTATTACGTTATTGTAGTAATTCTCACTTTAATTTTATGTAGGGAACGTGTTCGCTTACTTATCCTTCAAAGCTGCTAACTCGAAATTTCTTTCTTTGTTTCTTTGCAAAATACTGATTATAACTAATAGGTGTTTCTTATAGAGGTATAGAACTTTGAAATGAAATAAAACCAAGATAAATTTTTTAAATTGATATAATTTTTGAAAGATAATCTTCTGGGATGATAATTTATATATAACTTCTAGAATATGACAACTGTCTCGGGCGTAGCCTAATCTGGAGGTCCAAATTTCGGCAATCGGTAATAATGCGGCAAATATTGTCCTGCAAGAGGTCAATCGTTTCCCGCTAATAATTGGCATAGAGTAGCGAGTTCACATATCCCCAGGGTAAATAGTCTAACGGCGAATTACGCTGGATGCCAATTCATGGATCCGCAACGTGAAATTATCCGGTTACTAAACGTTTTCTTGAATAAATCAATTACTGCACGAGCTGTGTGACATATGACGTCATCTTGTTGGAGCCATAACTCTTGCACATCATAGTTGTTTAATTAATAAACAAAAAAGTCAGTGAGTTATTTGTCTATAGCGATCACCATTGACAGCTGTATTCTGACCACCATCGCTTTTAAGGAAGTACGGATAAGTAATTCCACCAGCACAAGAAGCACACCAATGTATGTGCTTTCTGGAAGTAACGGTATCCCAACATACACTTGAGGATTATCATTTCCCTTAAGATGGCTGTTTTGTTTATTTACGTATTCATGCAAACAAAAGTAAACTCTTCGCTAAACAAAATTTACTTATGAAAATTAGGATCAACGGCAAACTTGTTATGGGTCCAATTTGCACAATTTGATACCCTTGTTCAGGCGTCAATCTATTCATGTTGAAATCCCATACTGAAGTAAAAATAAATCATTTGATAGCTGACAAAATGGACACCAGTTAGAAGGTACTGTCGACTTAAAGTTCTAAACCTCTGTAAAAAACACCCTGCGCAAAAGGTCACAAAGGGACCTGAAATTAAAATTTACTACAATAAAAATTATAATTTAGTATCGAACATTTATTCAATATATTTTTAATTTGTTTTGGATATGGGAAGTCAATTTAGCGATGAATTTAACAAGTCCGACTGTATTTTGAATCATCAAAATTTCACCAATAAATTTAAATTACGCAAAAAAGCGATAAAAGTACCAAAAAACAAAAACAATGTTATGAATAATAATTCACATATAGGGGTTTCGAATGCTTTCTAAGGCTGAAGGCATTATTTTTTGTGTGTTTAAATTTTAAAATTAAAAATAAATTTTAAGTTGGTATTTCTCAGTTGCTAATAAAAAATCCAAGTGTTGGTTTGAAGCACTGCATTGTATAAAACTAGCTTACAAAACATTTATATAAAAATTTTAAAAAAATTTTTTTCAATTTGTTTGTTCATTATTTTTGTTTTTCCTGACGATGCCAACCAACGGTGTGGCGAAATATCGAAAAAATAATAAAAAATAAAGTTTTTTAAAAATGTTTTATTAAATAATGACATAGTGCTTAAAATTAATTACTAAAAAATATTAAAAAGGTCAAAAAATTATAACTATTATATAATTTTTTTTGAAGCTTTTGGAAGAAAAAAACGTCACTTTGTTGACATAAAGTATCCTTAAGATACTGAATCATTATTCGTCTTATGGCAAAAATAGCAAAGTGGCATCATTTTGATACTGAATTTAATGAGAAGTTCAGTTCAACAATATATTTCAAAGAGCAGCAATCAAATAGTTTTAAGAGCAAGAAACTTAGCTTCTCAGTTATAATCAACGTAATTGATGTGCAAGTACGAGAATTTAGCAAAAATTTGCGAATCCAGTTTAAAACTTGATAGAACAAAAAACTTTTAGTATAGAACATCACCTTTAGGTGCTCAGACGTGTTGTATCTTCGATTAAAAATTTAAATAGACTTTTTCTGATTGATTAAATTTCTAAAAGAGCTAGTGATTAAAAGCAAACAAAAAATGAAACCTGGATTTGCAAAGTATTTGATTTTATTAATTTTCTTACATGTGGTGCTGAGTAAATCTTGTAAGTTCAGGTCATTGGTGTTATTTGTGGTATTTGAGTATAACAGAGATAAAAAAGGTAGCAGGGCAGAAATAGAATATTTAATTACTTATCCCATTTAAGTAGTTAAATTGTGTTCGTTACGTTTGCAACAAAAAACGGTTGTCTTAGATTCTTGAAAACACTTTTTATTAAAAAAATTTAAATATATTAAAATTAGTCTTGTGTTTTATACTGCGATTTATGCCTTAAAAATTCTACTAATCTAAAATAAATTTTTTGCTGGCAAAATAGTTATATACATATTTTAAGAAAATTGTTTATCAATCTGAAAACCGATCGCCTAAAGCAGGAGCGATGCAATGGCCGAAAGAGCGAAAAACACAAAAAATTAAAAGTCACGAAATGTTATTAAATCGGATAAGCAGCATTAAAGCGGTATTTTTGAGCGGCTGAATGACACCGTTCAGAAATAAATCTTGTTCAAGAATCGGAACAGACATACGGCAGTATTGTTAATATCTGTCTGTAAATTTGCGTTGATTTGTACATAAACGGTTTATTGCGTGATGACAGGGATAACACGCTTTCACGTAGTATAAATACGATCAGAAACTTTAAACAGTCTTCTCTTGACAATAACATTTTCTAAATTAAGTGCTCAAAAATTCCGCGCTTTACTAATCTATTTGTTGCTCATACTCAAAATCTTGGTAAGTGCGGATGTATTTTACCAAAATACAACACTGAATTTTAGAATGACTTCATAAAGACCAGGCGAAATAAATCTTGGTTACTATATTTAAAAATTTTACAATATTTTTGGTGAGTTTCTGGATTGATATTAAAGACATTTCCACAAATCTAAATATTAAACACAATTTTAAAAATATAAGGAACAAATATTACACATTTTTTATAAATTTTTCTACTTTATACATGATTTTTCATATCTGGCAGCCCCGTCAAATTATTATAAAGGTATTTGGTAAAAATTGTTACTTTATGTTAGTATTTTCAGTTGTTTACAAACAAAACCAGTTTGGCTACATTTTAGTATAATAAATCTTCAAATCAAGAAGATCCTTAGAAAACAACGTAAAAATCCCCAAAAACTGGTTATAAAATTAAAATAATAATAATAAAAAAAAAATGGAAATTCAGATATTGTTTTTCCTTCCTAGAAATTATTTTAACATTTTTATTAAATGCTATTCTCTCTCTCTATTATCAATTTACTTACAATAATAATTAATTTCCATTAAATATTTAAATTTAAAAGAATTTTTTTTTCAGGTTAATCCCATTTTTTATATTTTCTTTAAAGTCGTAAGCGTTAACGAAATAACAAAATTTATTTTATTTGTTTACAAACAAATATAAAAAAAACTAAATTAATTAACTTTTAATTTCTCTTATATAAACTCAGCTTTAAGAAAAATAAATCTCTTTCTCTCTTAAATTTATGTGAGATACAGAGATGGGAACTTATTGCTATAATTTGAGATTAAGAAGTAAATTGACACACTGTTTTTTTTTAAACTTCAGTTTTATTGATACCAATGTGGAGTAGATAAGAGAATACGGTGTCGGGCAAATGTCCACCTCTAACATGTCGGCACTTTTTTTACAAAAATTTTAAGTCCATTTTGCAAAAAATTAAGCGCCGGATTAAATCTTTCAGAGCGTCAGTGGTTTGTGGGTTGCACACGTAAGCCCGGTCTTTCAAATGGCCCTAGAGAAAATAATTCAAAAACATTTAGTCACGAGAGGCAGCCAAATCAACAAATTACGCGACTAGGAAATTTCTTATGCAATAACTAAATTATTTGGGTGGCTGTGTACTTTGTGCCACTGTTTTGCTGTAACCAAAGGTCACTGTTATCAACATATGTAAATTATGGCTACAAAGAATTGGTTATCATAGTTCAGTAGCACAGAGAACTTATTTTGATAATGTTTCCTTGCTCATTTTCGAAATACTACAGACTGATGATGCCACCCGACCATAAAACGTACCATACGGTGATTTTCTTTGGATTAAATGGTTTTCCCCATATGCGGCGATTTTCTTTTTTACATAATTAACAATGAGCCTCATCAATAAATATGATTTTGTTAAATAATTTATTGTTTTCGTTCAGTGTTTCACACAGCCAAATTACAAACGTTCGACGCAAACAATAATTGATCGGCTTTAATTCTAGAAGGTGTTTAACTTTATAAGCGTGTAGATCTTTATACAAAATGTTGCGCACAGTGCCTGAGGCCCAATTGTTGCGAATGTCATTGAGTTGATATTTCAAACTTATTTTCAACACTTTGCTGTACAGTGGTTATGTTTGCATTACTATGATCACTATGAGCGTATTATATTGGTCTATTATAAACCTGGAACTTAACGATTAAATTACGGACAGTGGTTTCAGAAGGAGCCTGATTATAAAGAAAAGCTAATCGAATTTTACGAAGTAATACAATGAAATTTTCATCATCTTGATAGTAAATTTTCACACTTGAAATTATTTGGACAATACTATAACGTTCCATGGTTAAAATTTCCCAAGCTTTTGCTAAATAAATGTCAAAGGATGACATTTTACTTCTTGACATTAAAACATTTGACATACCATTTAATTTCTAACCTCAAATTTGGCCACCCCTAATTTTTGAAATTTTTGTGTTATTGTGCTAAAAAGAACGAGTTCGAAATCCTTAAAAATATTACACCTGTGGTGTACAAAAGTTCGACCTTAAACAATTTTCTATAAAATTAAAATGAAAAAATTTTTAGATGTAGAATTCTCTGCTATGTCGCTTGCTGTTGCCCAAGATATAAAGTGTTTATCTACTTTTTAAAAATACTTCTATATAAAATATTGCACAGAAATAAAAATAATAATTTAATTTCTATTAGAGCTTCGGATATAGGCCAAGTTTTTAATGAAATACCAATTCTTAACCGACTTTTTTTATCACTGACTATAAAGCGAGAAAATATTTCAATTTGTAAACTTTTAATTTTCTTTAAGAATCGTGGGATTAAACTTACAGAATTTTCAAAGATTTGCAAGCCATCACACTAAGCGCTATAACGTCAAAAAAAAACTGATTCTAGACAATTTCATTCAGTATATTATATATATTGTGACGATGCTTTCTTATGGTTGGGGTATAACTCGCTGGTGTCCAGGGTTTGTCACAATACAATTTCTTTAATCTTTCGTGACCCTCGAGAAGAGAACGAAAAACAAAACTACTTTTTCAAAAATTCACTTTATTTACAATGAATTTAAAATTAAAATTAAACAAGAATTAAATAGAAATGCCACCGGAGAAAAACGCGCTAAACTTTTACGTCACTCTTGTTCGTAGGCTATCACCTACATTAATTCCTCTCATTAGGGAAAATCGGGTTACGTATTTGAGTATTGGATAAGCACCAGCAACCAGCGGGATACCACCAATAATCCCGGGCTTAACCAATATTCAGTCGCTCTGTGTGTCAATTGGTTGACAGCGGGATACCACCGAAAACAATTAAGTCACTGCTTAGCGTCCCAATTCCCTTACTACTGGTAATTCCATAGTACGGATTAATCAGAACAGTCAGCGGGACACCCCCAACAAGCTATGTTTAGCTTCGTACTGTAACTCAGGGCAATAAATTATAAACAGCGGGACACCACTGAATATAATTGTCTCACTTACTTCCCCCCAGGGGGATATAAATATGGTCTTTATAGAATATTCCACTATCTAGACACAGTGCAACTGGGGAAAAAGGGAGATCAGTCCCCTGAAGTCAGGCAGGGAGACAACTGGAAGCTCTACTTTATTTCCACGGGAATCAGTGAGCCGCAGAGTTCATTATTTGTCTCTTTAGACATTTAATAGTTCTCTGACTGATCATTGAGGTTGGCCCCTCAGGTGGTTGTGGTTTTGCGGCCCCATAAGGAAAATATGAAAATTATGGTGGCCAGGATCATTTTACTGATAATGACACGCAAAGTAAATGATCCAATCTAGTGAGCATGCTTGACATGTGTTCTGGACAGGAATTAGAAAGTCTCCAACTCCTTAGCAAGGTGTGATGGTTTGCAGCCCTGTTCTGGAATCATTAAAGTTGTAACTAGGTGGTTCTGCTGCTTAGAATTATGCCTTCGGCTATCTAGGACACATGTATGACGTTCCAAATTATACTATAGTGGTTTGACCACCATCTGATTAAGGCTACATGGCCAGGTGCGGATGTTAAACAAATCACACTCTGTCTCACTTACTTGAGCTCTGCTCAAAGAAAAAGCCATTGCAGTTGTAGTATTTGGTACTTATTTTCCCTCATAGTTGTATTTTTTTGGTGATGGGCTATAGTTTAGTAACGAGTTCGGGATAAAGATGATGTAGCTTAAAACTACGAACCGCTAAATTTAAATCAATACTACACAGCTTATAATGTCAAGTAATTCAAACAAAATAAATCTAATTATTCATGAATATAAAAAAACTAACGGAGCTAGTTCTAAATAATAATAATAACAATAATAATAATAAAAATACTAATACTAATAAAAGTAATAATTAATTCACTTGTTGCGGCACAATATATAAAAGGTTTTGTGTTAATTATACTTGCATAAACTGAAGATAACTATTTCCATGAACTTAAAGTTTTTACAGTTATAAACTCTTAATGTTTCCGAAATATCGCTTCTGCCTACCGAACAATAAATTTATTTTATTGAAACTCATTGTCAAAATCTGTTCGTACCTTTTACTCATATGCTGGAAATAGTACTATTTTCATGTACAGTGCCTTAAAAAAGTGCTATAGTTGCCATAAGAAACTATTAATGTCAAAAAAGTAATGGCAGCTTTATATCGCTAAAAAAACTAACAACATTGGCAGTAATGCAAATTTCTGTAATTAAAATTACCATGTCATATTGACAATTTGCACAGAGTGGCTTCTTCATATGCCTTTTAGTACAGCATTGTTAGTATTTTAAAAATTTCATTAGATTTCTTAACATTATTTTCCTTAGTGAGCTCTTTTATGTAATTGTGAATATTGATATTAATTTATCTCCTGGTATTTGTATTTAGAATCCATTTAAGTTTCGGTTTATTATTAGTAAAGAAGCTTCGTTATCGTTCTGTTAATTTGTTCGCCATAAAGCTGTCTCTTTAAACTGCACTACGTGGCATTTTTCCGAAATTTTTCTTTTGTTTGATTTCAGTATTTTAATAATGGATACAAATATCTTACTAAATCATATATCTCAACAAGAAATAATACAAAATAATACAATTGTACAGAAACTACAAACTCACTCCAGTTGGCATGAAACTTGGTGGTTTAGTATTTCTTTTATTTTGTTGCTTTTGGCATCCAACACAACTAATCTAATCGTAGTCTATTTCTGAGTGTTTAGTAATTATTGTTATCACATATAATGAATGTTGCATTACATTTTAGAAAATAAAGAAAATTCTACGAGTGCCTTAACAACTAATTATGTATATAGAAGTATGGAGTTTAAGGAAAATTTCGTTTAAGTTTGTTATAATAAATATTTTTACTATATCACCCAGCTCTGCATGTAAATGCATTTGTATTGTATTTGCAGTAAATTTCGTATTTATTTTAAGAGAAAAGAATTTTCATGATTTTTAGCAAAAAGAAAAAACGTTGTTAAGAGATTTTATACTTTTTATAATCAAATTTTCTTTATAAGTTTCGGAGAATAAATTATATAGATTCTGTTAAAGTTCAGAAATAAAAGAAAATGTTTAAATAAACATGCAAATAGTGTTCTATAAAACAATTTTCCTTTAAATGAATTTTTATAAAAATTGAAAATTACACTGTGTATACGTATTTTTTAATAATAATAATAACATGCAAAAAAAAAAACAAATAATATGTATCTACGTATGCATGTAAGTATAATTTCTGTAAAATATTCTTTTACAACATTTAATTTCTATTCTGTTCTTTATTTTGGCTTTTTCATTAAGGATCTTCTTTTCTTACAATGTTGTATTAACTAGAGAAAAGTATAACCGGTTTAATTTTTAAATAACCTCACAAACACACACACAATATTTGTTGTTATTCACAACAATAAGACAATTTTTGTATAGAGAATTATTGATCATTAAAACCTAAAAATAATTATTTACTTATTTTTCGCAGAATTTCTTAAGAAAATTTGTGCCTACAGTCACTGCTGGGAGTGACCAGAGCAGCCTTAAATTGTGTTTTAGTTGTTATTACCCTGCGCAATTTTCGGTGTTTCTGGGCATTTCCCTCGTACACTAACTATTATCCCGTGGTACTGGCCATAGTAGCACCAGTGAGTTCACAATCAGTGCAGTGGCGTTTAACCAGCCTGGTTTGTGCTTACAGCCGCTACTTGGAGTGACCAGAGTAGCGCTAAATTGTGTTCTAGTGATTATTACCCTGCGCAATTTTCGGTGTTTCTGGGCATTTCCCTCGTACACTAACTATTATCTCGTGGTACTGGCCATAGTAGCACCAGTGAGTTCACAATCAGTGCAGTGGCGTTTACCCAGCCTGGTTTGTGCTTACAGCCGCTACTTGGAGTGACCAGAGTAGCGCTAAATTGTGTTCTAGTGATTATTACCCTGTACAATTTTCACTCATCTGACTATTACCCTCATCCACTAACTGTGGATACGTGGTACCTATCCCAGACACACCTCCCCACACCATTGCACGACACACGGAACATAGAGGGTGAGCTGCCACTAAGAGATTAGTGGGAAATAAAGTCTGAGGTCTTATACCTAATCAACTAGCCGCTTTTTAATTCAACGTTGGCACGACATGACCCTGGATGCCGTTGAGCATACCCCAGCAAGCAGCGAAACCGTGTCGTTACATTAGAATTGCAGTTGTATTATTTTACTTAATGCTTAAAATTTTATATACAATATTTTTCATGCACAATCTAAAATAATATAATAATTTTGCAAGATTGTATTTTGAAGAGCTTGTAGCTTGTTAAAGTCTTGGAGCCTGTTCGTTTAAAAAAAATGCTAACACCAGTTAAGAGAACTTTATCCTTTTATTCAATTCATATTTCCTAAAACAAAAATTCTAAATACCTTTTTGAATAGTTTTTCCCTGTTATTCAAAAGCTCTATTGAATTAAACTATTCAATTTGTTTGCCACTAGATATAAGACTCAATTGGTTTTTATTTATCCTGTAACGGCCTTTTAATAAGATCCTAAATTTCTAAAAGTAAGAATAATATTCGTTCGAATTCTTGAACCATGTTTCAAAATGAGAAAATGGTTTTTAATTATTTATAGGAAAATCACTATCAGATTTCTGTCTAATTGCATTACCCATCGGCCTTAATGCAAAGACTTCGAATATATTATACGATATATAAAGGATCTGCCAAATAACTTGTTTTTTGTGTTTTAAATGCTATAAACTCCTGAACCAATTGGACTTTGTATGGCGTCATATCAAGGTCTTTATGCAAAATTCGTCTCAATGATGTCTCTGAAATTTTCAATTGTAGAGAACGACGCACACTTTCTGCCACACCAGCAATATTCTCGGATGTACGCACCGTTTTTGGCTTTTCACGCTTTGGTTTATCGATGAGCATGCCAGTTTCTTACATTTTTTTCACAAGATAACGAACATACGCAGCTGACAGTGCTTCTCTTCTTTCAAAATCCGTACGCAATTTTCGCACACATTCTGCAACATTACCATGATTTTCAAAGTAATGTCGCAATATTTCGCAGCGTTTTATCAGCGGAAGGATAAAACTAATTATCTGTCAAATCAATGTGGTAAGTGTTACCGTTCACGAAAGAAGCACTAGTTGAAAAAAAACGTTAGATTGCGGACCCTTTACTTTCTTATAAAAATATCTAAAGTATAAATAACCGTTTATTTCCGCATACTAAGTTAAGTACTATTGTCATTCCTTTCGGTAAAAACCATCGTTAGTGTCTGTGTGTTTGGTACGGTCGGCAAGCGCTTTCGATGCGACGCCATCAATACCAAGCCACGTTATAAATAGTTTTGAAGTGTTAGTATTAGGTCTGTTAGTATAAATACTGTTGGGTTTAGGTCTTAGGTCGTTCTTTCATTAGGGTCGTATCTATTCATGCAGGTACATTGTCCCACGATCTGACATTTTATCAGGGGCTAATTGAATAATTTCATGTTTTATTATTCGCCAGGTAAGTGTGTCCGTCTGAGGGTGTTTTCGTTTGTTAGAGTGTATGACTAGTTTCAGTGGCGTGAAAATTGTGTCTGAAGTCATGGTTACTTGGTCGTTTATAATGCCAGTGTTAAAAGATTTTGTTTTGTGGATTTTTATGTTTTCAAGAATGTCTAGTCTTCGTCCTTTTTTGCTTGGATGTAGTAATGTCATACATTCATCTATTTTCTTTGCTGCATGTCCGTGAGTGTCAAGGTATAATGCCAAGTTGGAGTCTTCTCTGTTGTGTTCTGTAAGTCGTGATTTTTCTGTTCGTCCTGACATAGTGTTCGTTAGTCGTATATAAGTATGTTTGCCGGTGCAAGCAAGTCTGTATACTTCGCTGAAATTAAATTTGTCAGTTGTTTCTGTTGACGTCTTCTGATTATGTCCTAATTTGATTATTATTTTTATTCGACCTTTTTTTTAATAAATAAGTTTTAATTTTATATAGGTCTTTTTAAATAAATTTAATACGTATATTTTTCAATATTTCGCTTTCCCTTAGAAAGCTTCTTTAGGAAATTAATTTTTATAACAACAAAAAATTGTTTATAATTTTTGTCGGTTTTTAATGCTGTGAGTAAACCATCTTTATGAAAAAGGTATGTTAATCTATATATTTCTGGCCCAGTATAAGTAAACCTGTGTCGTAGTATTGTATCAATTGTCTCTTTATCTTCTTAACTCCTGTTTTTAGTGTTGTATTGTCGATAGAAGTGGTTTTGTAGTCGTTGTTTTAAGCTGTGGTGTAAACTGTGTCGAGTACTTTGTTCTACTTATTTGGAATAAGTGGGATTGTCTTAAGTATCATATGTCTAAATGCTGCTAGTTTATGTTGGATGTGATAGGGAAGTTTGTGTCCGTCGTAGTTGGTTTTCTCCGAATGTCAAAGATTATATAGTCAGCTCCTTGTATTATTGTGATGTCAAAATAATGAAAGTAGGGTTGTGTTAAAGGTTCGTTACTGAATTTGTAAATGCTAAATCATAAGAAGGGTTACGCGGTTAATTACTTTAACAAAAGCATATCTTTTTATTTAAATTTCACAAAAAATATTATACGCAGGGTTCCGCACACTTAACTCTATTGCTTCTGCTACAACAACTGTTCATCTATCACAGCATTTCTTTTACAAGTACATTGAATATATACAAATGTTGTTACTTTTGAACCTAAGACTCACAAAATATACTGCTTGGCCAGCTACGAAACGAGTACATTACGTGATAAGATTTACATCTGCTCTTGCCCGTGAGCCTTAATCAGATGTTGGTCAAACCACTGAGAATGAAAAGCAACGTCTTTCACGCCCTAGAAAGCCGAAGACTAATTCTAGCAACAGGTATTCCTAGTTGCAATTTTAGCGGCCAAAGCAGGGTTTCTGAAGAGTGGGAGACCATCCAACTCCTGGACCAGAACGCATGAAGCTTATTATAATTAAGAACACGACGGCAATCATGCCCACTGGACCTGAACCATTTATTGTCTTCTTTGTGAATAATCCGACCCACAAACTCAAACGAGGGCCTCGAATCACACAGCCACCACGATACTCCTGAAGGGCCAACCTCAATAATATGTCAGAGAACAGCTAAATGGCTAAAAAGACAAATAGCGAAACTCTGGGGCTTTACTGATTCCCGTGGAAATATAGTAGATTGTCCAGTTGGCTCCTTGCTAGCCTTGAAGGGGACTGGGATCCCTTTTACCCCCTAAGACACAAGTTTTTCACTACAAAAATAAAAATTGGCTGTCGGTGGGGCTGCTCAGCGATGAAGGCATGCATAGTCACTGGTCGCTGTGCTGTCTTATGTAATTTCCGACTATCCTTCTACTTTCACAACCTGTTTCATCTCTTCTCTTCTTCTTTTCAAGTAGCACGGTACTTGACTAAATAGGCATTGTTGCCTGAAGCACTACTTCTCTTAAAAGAAATAAAAAACTACTCGAAGACTTAATGCTTTAAAAAACAAAAAAAAAGTCTACACCTTTGTGTCATCCATAAAGACTTATAAATGTGCTACTGGGGGTGACGAAACGAGTACAAATAAATTAAAATAAAATGAACAAATTTATGCAGAATTTGTCCTGCAAACTCACTAATGAATGCAAGTATAAAAATTAAATTATAATTAGCAGGTACACCAGCAAAGAATGTAATACAATTCAGTTGTAATCACAAATTTTATATGGTAGGGAACCCCCAGTGTGTGAGTATAACTCGCACCTGGTTGGCTTTTTAAATACTGCACCGCCTAGTTATTGCGGAAGTTTCAGTGTATTCACTAATCAGAGTTTGCTTATTCCAACTTTTCCAGCTTTATCATTTGCCATTCATATATTGGGATAATTTTTATGAAATAAATAAGTATTAATCTTAATAATAAATAAATTTAACACTATATTTTCAATATTTCGCTTTCCCGTGGAAAGTTTCTTTAGGAAATTATTTTGAATATAAACAAAAAATTATTAACAATTTGCAAAAAAAAATTTTTGAAAACAATTAACAAAAACATGTAAAATAATTATCTTCATACATACATACATACAAAATTAAAATTTCAAATTTTAGATCTTTTTTTATATATTTTTTCTTTTCAATATTTCGCTTTTTTTGTTGTTTTTTTCAATTTGTTAATAATTTTTTTGTTTTCAAAATTTTAAAAAATTTTTTCCTGAAGAAGCTTTCCAAAGGAAATAGTTTTCATCCGGATATTAAATTTACGATTGAAAGAGAGTTAGAATCTAAATGAAAAATGACTGGTGGCCACTTTTAGAGTTGTTAAATGATTTATTTTGGCTTGGTTTGACATTTTACTACGCATTGACTGACGGCTGAACAATGTTTCCAAATAAATCCCAAAATAAGATTGCCTCTGATCCCGGGTTGCAATTTCCAATAAGAAATTTCTAAACCCTCTCGTATAAAGTATGTCTCAAAATTTATGCTAAATTTGTATTTTATTGTATTTGTTAAGAGTCGACTATATGTTGTGTGTAATCAGTTCCATCAGGCCAGCCGTTTAGAAACGATTTTTTCTTGCTAAATTCCTGCCTTTATAAATTATTTCTGGTTTATCATTTCAAATTTTCTTATTTTCTCTTCCAAACGCATGTTTGAAGCTCCGGGATGCCCATTTTACACGTGGCAATGCAACAATGGCCAGTGTATTAAATTTGAAGATCTTTGTGATGGAAATTACGATTGTGATGATAGATCCGATGAGACGGTTGAAGAGTGTCTATTAAGACCCTGTCCCAGTTATGCATTCCAATGTGCCTATGGTGCCTGCATAACGGGCAAGTTTCAATGCAACGGCATTGTAAATTGTGTCGATGGCTCTGATGAGACCAAATATTTGTGTCAGCCAAAACTGAACTATGAAAAGGAAATGCAGGGGAAATGTGGGTAAGTTGTTAGAAAATGAAAACCAAATTTCATGAACAATCAACGAACACAAAAAATAATTTATTTTGTAATGATGTGAAAATACACAGAATCCCCAATAGTATGGAATGCAAGTCTGGTGGATGCATTAATAGCGAAAGGTTATGCGATGGTAAAAACGATTGCCATGATGGCAGTGATGAGACGGTTGAAGTTTGTAGTTTCCTTAAATGTCCCGAGTATTCATTTCGGTGTGGTTATGGTGCTTGTGTTACCGGCTCATCTGTTTGTGATGGCATTAAAGATTGCAGAGATGGTTCCGATGAAATTGCCAGCCTTTGTTCCAACATAACAAGTACATCGATTACAGTTACATTAATGCCTCAAATTACAACAACTACTTCAATACCGACCATATATCCAGCATCATCTGAACGACCTTCTACTTCGGCAAATCAATGTTCGCCTACCACACTGCTGCGTGGCATTTCAACGGTGGCCTCTTGCTACTACAACAACAAACCAACGAGTTGTTATCAGGGCATAAGAGCCGGAACAATTGCCAATGTCACTTGTGTTCCTGGTTATGTGGAAAAAGAAACGAAACAAATCCACACTACTACTAGATGCGATGCTGATGGGGAATGGACTCGTCCAAAGCGTAAATGTTTGCCGGAGTGTGGTACTTTGTCAGTGGAGCAGCAAAAAAGTGCGTCAAAACCTTGGGATGTGACAATATTAAGAAGAGACTATGCACCCATTTACATTCCCATTTGTAGTGGCGTTATTGTTTCGCCCAAAGTTGTATTAACGGGTAAGCTAACGAGGTAATATTGTGTAAATTGAAATAAATTGTTAACTTTTATGTTTAGCCGCCAATTGCTTTCTGAGCTACAACAATGCTTATTACACTGATCACGTTTTTTACAATTTGGTTGAAGGTTTCTACAATAAGTCCTATAACAACGACGATCGCTTAAGCATTAACGTACACAACGTTTCCAGTATCAGTATGTAAGTGTAGTGTTATTTCAGATTAATTAACAATTTTTCGAAAACTGCCTTTAGCAAAAAATCCTGGGTTTTATTAAACAAAAAAGAGCCAATTGAAAAATGTGTATAAATTTGGAGTTAAAATACCCGGAAAATTAGATGGAGGGAGTAAAATCCAGAAAAAAGACGATCAAAGAAAATAATTAAAAAAATATCAAAAGGGTAAAAATAACATTTAAAATATTCCCGGAACAGAAATGGAGCAAATTTCCCGGCACGACCACGGTCCTATTTTGTTAAGCACATCACGGATGTTGAGTTTCAAGGCTGAAATCGAATCGATTGGCTCCGTATAAACTGTGACCTTAGCATAGTCCCACAAAAAATAATCCAGTGGTGTCACATCACACCATCTGACTGTCCACTTTACTCCCCCAGGCGCACATTGATATGTTTTGAAGGAATCTCATCGTCATTATATATGTCAAGGAGCCAACTGGACAAATCCACTATATTTCCACGGGAATCAGTAAAGCCCCAGAATTCAGCTATTTGTCTTTTTAGCTGGTCTCTGACAGATTATTGAGGTTGGCCCTTCATGAGTATCGTGGTGGTTGTGGTTTCGAGGCACTCGTTTGAGTTGTGTGGGTCGGATACACTCATAATGAACACAATGAATGATCCAGGTCCGGTGAGCATGATTGCGGTTGTGTTCTTAAATTTTAATAAGCTTCATGCGTTCTGGACCAGGTAGTTGGATAGTCTCCAACTCTTCAGCAAGGATTGAGGGCGTTGGCGTACTCCGAGCTCTTGAAATTGCAACTAGGAGTGACTGGAGGATATACGTATTTTAAGGCCTTCTAGGGCGAGGATGACGTTACATTCATCCCCAGTGGTATGATCCACCGTCTGGCTATGGCTTACACGGCTAGGTATAGACGTAAATCTTATCACGCATGTTCACTTAACTTCTGATTGTCGTGAAATTATGCGATCGGGATATTTGATTTGCAATACATTTATCATCTCATTGGCACCGTGGCACCGTCCTGTTGAAACCACATATCAGTGATATCCACGTTGTCAATAATAGGCCAAAATTGAATTGTTATCATCTCGCCATAGCGTAATCCACTGACCGTTACCGCATTTCTAGCCTCATTTTCGAAAAAAGCGGTCCAATCACGCTTCCAGACCATATAGCGCACTATACAGTGACACGTTGAGTATGCAAAGGCTTCCCAATAATCGTTGTAGGATTTTCAGAATTCCAAACGACTTATGCCGGGACATTTATAGAGGTAATAGGCCAATATACTTTTCTAATTCGAACTTGAATGGAAGATGATATTAGAGCTGTAGGAATGTTTAAAACAATTGTTTTCAGTCATTTCTCTAATTTGACTTAACACTTCAAATCGATTGTTCCATTTTTTTTCATTTGTGATCATTAAGCTAAAAGATATATTTTGTTTTCCAGGGTTTTAAAGATCTGCAAGTAGGATAACAATATCCTTTTTGCTTGTTATACACTAATTTGCAGAATAAAACTGTTCTGCGTTCAGCTTGCTTCTCAAATTAGCGTTCAGACCGCTATTATTAATATTGTGAGTGACTTTTGACCACGGTAATGTAGACGATAATGTATGTCAACCATTTCTGTTTGCTTAGAATATTTTAGTTCCGCTTACTATGAAGTGTGGGCATGTGAAGAATATTGTTTCGTTTATTCCTTTGAATAGACGTTTTGTTGAGTTCTTTTATGCAAAATAATAACACAGAACTTTATAGTTTTAAATTAAATTAAACGATTTATTTACCTTCAGTACACATCAAATAAACACTGTGGTAACTTCACCACAGTAACGCCTCAAAACATGCTTTATTGCTTGAATTAATTTCATTTGGCCAGCAATTGGTGTTTACCTATTTATTTTAGGTGATTTTCGCACATACAAGAATATTCTTGTTTACCATTACGCCATATTGTTGTTGTTATTATCATTCAGTTCAGTCGTCTGCTTGGCTGTGTGTTTTGTTTTGTTTTGTTTATGTCGTGGAATTTCTTAAAAGCATGCTGTTGTTTTTTCTCCATAAGATTTCTTAGAAAACTCCGCAATTTTTAAAACAAACAATAGGTCATTTCGTTTAATTTTTTACTGGTAATTATTTTCTTTGAAAACTTCAACAAATCATTTTCGTAACAATTTTTTAATTCTGGTCTTCGTACAATCTTTGGTTGCACTGAATTGTGCTTTTGTGCTAGCGACTAAATCTATATTGTTTTGCTTCTTTAACTATCCTATTGAAAATGCTTGGGTATGACTATTTTTCGATTATTATATTGGAAATGATTAATTGAGGCGAAGTTAGCCAGCCAACTTAATACAAAAGGAAATAAAAAACGTCCAAAATATGCTAGCAGATCCCAAGTTATAATTTCTAGCCATAGAAAATTTTTTTTATTGTTTTATTTTTTTCAAATTAAGCAATAATTTAATTTTTTTTTGTTCAATTTACTTTTGTTTGCAGTAAAAACGTTCATCGAACCCAGGATTTGGCTGTTTTGGTTTTGGTTAATTTTTTCCAATTTACTCCCAACTTGAAGCCCATTTGTTTGCCCACAGCACAAAGTAACGTTTTTCCTTTCTACAATGAACCTCAACTTAATATCGGTCGCCCCATTGTGCGCGATATTTCCAGAGTCTATTTGGAATATTTGATTGCCAGTGTTGACGATAAAAACAATGATCGAAAGACATTGACTTACGTCAATATCTATCACTTTATTCCCTTTATACATCGTGAGATTAAAAAATATGAATATTTACTTTAAATTAAGAAAAGAAAAGCCACCCAGAGACTGCATTCTCTGTTAAGATTTCAATTTATTTTTCAATATTTAAGACATTTATTTAAATAACTTCTTTTTTTTGTTCAATTTGAATTATTAGTTTTTAATTTTTATTTTTAGTTTTAATTTTAATTTTTTTCTTATAATTTTATATTAAGTTTAAATTTAATACTATTAATTTATAACTTACATAAAAAATATATTTTAAAATGTATTGAATTTGTATATTATTTAAGGTGAAATGAAGTGTGATTTCACACAAAAATGAAATTTTACTTAAAAATTATACAATCATTTATTTAATTTATTCAATTAATATTTTAATAAAAAATAAAGTAAAATAAAATTAAATTTACATTAAAATTGTCTTCGTCTTCTTCTTATTTTTCTTCAATATACAAGTGCTTATTTTAGTTGTGGTTTTATTTAAAAATATTTGTAATTATTTTTTAAAGTTTTTCTTCTTCATTTTGTTGTTGGGTTTTTCTATATTTGTAATACAATTTCTTAAAGTTTATAATTTTCTAAGAAAACTACATGTGTTTTATGTTTTTCATTTGATTTTATTTTATTTATTTTCTTTAGTTAAAATTATTGTTAAATACAACAATAAGTTTTTTTTTTGCTTTAAATTTTATTTTATTTGATTTGATTTGTTTGTCTAAGTAGTTGCTTTTCTTAAAAATTGATTTTATTTAATTTTATGTGTATTTTATTTTATTTAAATTTAATTTTTATTTTTATTGTATAATTGAAAATATGTATGTAAAAATTAGTTTTTGTTTGTTTATTTGCATATTATTTCATAACTTTAGTTTAAAATTTAAATAGTTTGCATATTTAGGACACATTGAGTTCTTATGTTCTTTTGGATGTTTACACTTTTTTAATTAATTCTAAACTAAAATCGTTTAACACTTCTCAGCAGGTCTTATTTTAATAACTTTATGTTAAAGGAAACATTAAAAGAAAGATAAAATTAACTAAATCACAATTATCAGTTAAGCCTTCCACTGCTGGTCTATCTGGTAATAATGACTTTACATGGAAATAAAAAAGGAATTTACTTATGAAAATCATTAGGTTTCAGTAATTGAAAAACAAATTTGAATTGGCTGCATAATATTCTGACTAAGTCAATTTAATAACGCATCGATTCTCCTGGCCTTCTACAGTCAAATATGGTCAAGAGTAAAGACTAGACATTGCCTTGCTCAGGTTATTCGGTCTATTGAGTTAACTCGCATGATTGCATGTTGGATAGGGCTTGGGCTGTATAAGGATTTTAACTGAAATTGTCATGATGGGGAGAAGAAGAGGGCTATTGAAAATCTTTTCTGAATAAGACTGGTTCAGAAGCAATCCTATGTGATATTTGTCACAGGAGTTTTCTAATACTTTTCTGCTCTGCAACTCTGAACTTTCATGTCTCTTGAAAATGTTCCATGCAGTTTGGTTTGCATGAATAGTTCTACCTCACTCTCTCTCTTTATCTTCTTTCGTTATATATTCCCTTTCCATACTTTAGATCTTTACAGGCAAAACACACGAAGATAATGGCTACATAGGTTGTTTATAAGTGATGTTACTTATCAAGTGTAAACTCACGTGCACGAAATGGCTCTCGTGAAAATATAAAAATGGCAAATTGAACATTTCAAAAAGTAGCTAGGACCACAAGAGAGGAAATGTCCTACAGAATCCGTAATAAAATACTTACAACTGAGACCCTTAAAATGTAGAAAAATTAATGTTTATGGTAAGTCACTAGAAAAATATTGTTACGAATGTGTCTTGCGTAAGTTTTGAAATAAAATAATTAAGTAATTAAGCGAACTACTCGTTACAAACTGCGTAGAAGTTTATACACACACAACTACAATTTGATATGCTGTTTACTAACCGCCTGGCATGCAAGAAAAAAAAAATACATATATGCTGTTTACCATCTGCGCAGTTTTCTAAGAAACCCTTCGAAATAAATCCCAAGCAGCCACCTTATTAACATAAAAACAAAAACCAAAATACACACAGACATACAGGCGCCTATACATCGAATAAACAACACACAAAAAGAAAATGTGATAAAAAGGGAGTAAAAGATTCTTAAATCTTCTAGACTTTAAATGGACAAATATAAATAAGGCAGCGTCTTAGTGGGTAGTCAATCAGTGTAAAATTAAACCTCATCGAGTAAAGACGTGCATCTTAAGTAAATTGTTCTGTAGTGTCAACTTTGTGTAGTTAAAGCAAGTAAACTTGTTATTAATTTAAAAACTCTAAAAACTGGTGTTTTTTATTTTGCAATATAGAACTCACAACAAAACAAACAACAAAAAAGGTATAAACGTAACAATATGTTCAAGATACACATCAATGAAACATTTAATTATCTTTCAGTATGGGCGTTTCCATGAATATGCCCAAACAAATTGAAAAGGATAAACATATTAAGTAGAAATATTAAAATATCTTTACAACATTTTAAAACCAAAAATAACAGGCTACATTGATTAATTTTCATTTTGCAATAATAATTAGATTCATAAGGAAAGAAAAAAAGAGTTCGTTAATCAGTATGCTCTATTCTTATCTGCCACAGATCTTATGAAAAATAATATTTGTCTAGAGCGATGATCTTCATAGATCGCAAGAGCTATAAAATTTTAATTCAAAGCAAGATATTTGTTTTTTATAGAGGTTTAGGATTTTAAAATCGAATAAAAAACATTGAAAGAATATTTTCGGTAATAGCGTGGCGAGTGTTAACCATCATGTAGTAATATTGCTATTTTCTGTCCTAACTGGCTGGTTTGTAGTCGAAGGCGAGCGCTTTCGATGCGAATGCATCATTCTCAACCCCCCGGGGGAACATTTATCGGTCGTTATAGAATACTCGACTATCTAGACCTGTGCAACTGGGGGAAAAAGGGAGCCCAGTCCCCTGAAGACAGGCAGGGAGTCAACTGGAAACTCCACTTTATTTCCACGGGGATCAGTGACCCGCAGAGTTCATTGTCTCTTTAGACTTATAATAGTTCTCTGGCTGATCATTGAGGCTGGCCCCTATATGGGAGCATCGTGGTGGTTGTGGTTTTGCGGCCCCATAAGGGATTATAAAATTTATGGTGGCCAGGATCATTTCACTGATAATGACACGCAAAGTGTATGATCCAGTCCAGTGAGCATGCTTGACATGTGTTCTGGACAGGAGTTAGAAAGTCTCCAACTCTTTAGCAAGGTGTGATGGTTTGCAGACCTGCACTGAAATCATTAAAGTTGCAACTAGGTGGTTCTGTTGCATAGAATTATGGCTTCGGCTATCTAGGACGTATGTATGACGTTCCAAATTATACAGAGTGGTTTGTCCACCATCTGATTAAGACTACATAGTCAGGCGCGGATGTAAAACAAATCACACTCTCTGCATCATTCTCAAGCCGCGTTGTAGTTTGTAAGCAGAATGCCAGCCACGTGGCATTTGTATGCATGAATTTATCGATACCTCCGTCTTTTACTATTATCCAGGTATGTGTGTCCGTCTGAGGGTGGTTTTCGTTTGCCCGTTTGCATGAGTAGTTTTAATGGTGTGAAAATGGTGTCTGAGTTCGTGTTTACCGGTTAGTTTATAATGTCACTGTTCCATGTTTTCAAAAATGTCTAGTCTTTGTCCTTTTTTGCCAGGATGTAGTAATGTCATACATTCATCTATTTCCCTTCGTGTGTGTCCGTGAGTGTCAAGGTGTAATGCAAAGTTGGAATCTTCTATTTTCCGTTTGTATGAGCGTATGTGTTCTGTATACCATGTTTTTAGTGTTCGTCCAGTTTTTCCCTATATAAGTTTGTTTGCAGGTGCATGTAAGTCTGTATACCCCGCTGGAATTAAATTTGTCAGCTGTTTCTGTCATTGTTCAGAGATTATGTGAGTATTGCTTCTTTGTGAAAAAGGTTAGTTAGTCTGTAAGTAAAGGTGTGCCGTCGTGTTGTATCGGCTGTCTCTTTGTCTTTTTCATTTCTCTTCTTAGTGTTGTATTGTCTAAATGTATTGCGCCATAGATTCGCGCAATTCATTTAGGAACAACGGACTGGTTTTTCTGAAAAATTAATTTCAGACGAAGCAAATTTTCACTGTCAGCAAGCAAAGTTATCACATTTGGGCTTCTCAATATCCTAGAGCGATTATCGAGAAGCCTTTGCATGCTCAACGTCACGGTATCGTGCACTATGTGGTCTGGAGGGGTGATTGGGCCGCTTTTTTTCGAAGATTAGGCTGGTAATGTGTTAACGTTGAATGGATTACGCTATCGCGAGATGCAAACAACTCAAGTTTGGCCTATTAAACGTGGATATCACTAACATAGGGTTTTAACAAGACGGTTCCACATGTCACACAGCCAAAAATTGATTAAAAACTTTGATGAAAGAACCAACATCTGTCAGCTGGGTCGTGGTGGAAATTTGATATAAAATTTGTTGTGGCCTTGTAGCCGTTATTTATAGCTATGGCGTAGATTTTGTCGAGTTCTTTGTTGTACTTATCTGGAGTAAGTGGAATTATCTTAAGTCTGTGTATCATATGTCTAAACGCTACTAGTTTATGTTGGGCAGGGTGGTTTAAGGTGTTGTGAATGGTAGTGTCCGTTGTAGTTGGTTTTCTATAGATGTCAAATGTTAAATAGTCAATTCCTCGTGTTATAGTGATGTCTTGTTCTTTTTCCATTGTGTATGCAATTCATAATAAGAATTGTGTTCAAGTTTTCTAGAATTTGTTTACCGTTGTCTTGTTCGAGAATGCCTATAATGTCATCTACGTATCTATAGTAATGAGTTATTTGGTGTTGTTCCATTAGTGTTTTGATACATATAGTGATTCCAGATGTTGCATGAAAATTTCCATGAAGATTGAGGAAGTTGGGTTTCTCATACCGACTCTGCCAGCTAATTTGTAAAAGTGGTTATCGAATCTAAAGTAGTTCTGTTTTATTATCGTCTTTGCAATATCTATAATATCAGTGATGTTTTGGCTTTCGTATAAATTGCCTAGTGTGTTGCGTAGAATATCTAAGGATTCATGTGTTCGTATTGAAGTATATAGATGCTTGATGTCAAAGGAAACGAGTCGCGTGTTTTCGGTTATTTTGATGTCCTTAAGTTTATCGATAAGGTCTTGTGTATTACGTACAGTATATGTGTTTTGTAAATTTATCCTTTCCTTAAGTATACCTGTGAGGTGTTTAGCCACACCACCTCAAACCAATCTCGATTTCAGCTGAACCGATTTCATCAATTCCTTCTTTATAATATTCCTTAAAGTACGAGGATGTTTCAAAAAAATTGCCTGAAAAAGTATAAAAACAACAGTTTTCTATACGCCCATACAAAAGACACGTAAAAGTATATTTGATTTGTGGAAGAAGTACAAAGATAATATGTGTGGAAAAATTTTTTTAATATGCGCAATAGAGCAGGGAATCTGAATTTACAAATAAGTGAAGAAATTTACCATCAGACATTGATTTCCATGGAGGAGGATATGTGCTTAACGATGTCAAACAAACCATTATGTTAATTGGGGATGGCCGCGCCCAATCGCCCAATGCACGATGCATGCTTTTTATCAAGCGTTAGAACGTGAAAAATCGTATGTTTCGATACTTTGAAAGAATCGATTCAAATAAATCTTCCACTATTGAAGGAAGAACAAAAGTATGTATTTAATGCTCTTATGACAGTAATAAATGATGGAACTGGAGGAATTTACTTCTTGGACGTTTTTGGTGGTACAGGAAAAACTTTTTTTATCACTTTAATATTGACAACAATTCGCTGAGAAAATGAAATTGCTCTAGCTCTTGTTTCGTCAGGTATTGCAGCAGCTTAAAATTGCCAAGGAATATGCAAGACTACGAAACTCCAACCTGCAGCATTTCCAAGAATTCAGCAATGGCAAAGGTTTTGGAGCAATGTAAGCTAATAGTGTGGAATGAATATGCGATGCTGCTTTAGATAGGGCTTTAAAAGATCAACGGAACAACCAAAACCAATTTGGTGGCGCAATGATTTTATGATCAAGAGACTTTCGTCAAACATTGCCAGTGGTTCTACGTTCAACGCAAGCTGATGAACTGAATGCATTTTTAAAGTCCTACAAATTGTGGAAACACGTCAAGGTGTTACATTTAAGCAAGAATATGTGTGTTATATTGCAAAATGATCATTTTGGAAACATATTCTCTAAGCAACTCTCTGATATTGGTAATGGCAAATTTCCTATAGATGTGTTCACTGGCTGCGTCACCTTTCCTGATAGTTTTTGTCAGTAAGCGCAATCAACAGATGAATTCATTCATAAAGTGTTTCCAAATGTTACTGAAAATTGCTGATTCCATGATTGGTTAAGCGAAAGAGCTATACTGGCTGCCAAAAACACTTAAGTAAATTAATTCAATTTCAAAATTCAAGATGGCATTCCTGGTGAAATGAGGACGGCAACTAATAAAGTTGATGTCGTGAACTATCCACCGAGATTTTTAAACTCACTTGATTTGCCAGGATTGCCGCCCCACAATCTTCAATTAAAGGTTGGATCTGTAGTTATAATGTTGCGAAATATTAACCAACCAAAACTTGGTAACGGCACACGATTAACGATAAAAAAATTAATGAATAACGTAACAGAAGCAATCGTATTGAAAGGAAAGTATAAAGGAGAAGACATTTTGATACGCAATAATTCCGACTGACATACCATTCAAGTTTAAAAGATTCCAGTTTCCAGTACGGCTTGCTTTCGCAATGACTATAACCAGGGACAGTCATTAAGTGTTTGTGGAAATAATTTAGAAAGCTCATGTTTCTCGCATGGTCAATTGTATGTTGCCTGTTCCGGTGTTGGAAAACCATCTGATATGTTTGGTTACGCGTCAGGTAATCAAACAAAAAATATCGTGTACCATAAAGTACTACTGTTAAAAATGGACCATAACTTAGAATAAGTAAAAATAAAATAAAATATCATATGGTAAGTAGGTATCATAATAAGATATCGGAAATTGTAATTTTCTTTGTGATTTTTAATGAATATTTAAAGTATTTAAAGTGATTTATAATTTTTATTTTTGGACATAACGTAATTGTTGACTTATCAAATTTTCTTATTCATTTTTTATCTAACTAGCAAAAAAAAGAATCGACTGTTAGGCATAACGCAGTTTGCCGGGTCTGCTAATAATTATTATTTTATAATTAAAAACAACTATTGTGCGAGTTATAGGTTACCATAGTAGAACAGTTGATTTTTATATATAAATTTTCTTGAAATATTACGGTTTCTTCTCCAAAATAGTCTTTTGTGTGTATGTGATCAATAACACAATGCTTTCCAACTTTTAAAACAAACTACATGTTCTATGATGAAGATCAATAAAAAAATAATACAGCCTTAACTTAGCAATAAAAGTTAAAAAATGCTAAAATAAAAACAGTTAACACCATTTTAATTTTAACAAGTACAAGGACATAATTTGGCTTAAAGACTGTTACGTACATCTTTCAGTTGGAGCGCTGGAAAATCATACATAAAGATAAAAAAGATAAGAGCCAAAAAGTGTTAACCAGTTAATTATAATGAGACAAATAAGAGAGTTGTTTTTTTAGGAAATTTTTAGTGTTGTGTTGTTATAATCTTTTGAAACTAAACAAAGTTTATTTGTTTGTTAACAATCGGTTCAGTCTTAGTTAAATAAGAATTACTAAAAAAAAAATAGCAAAAATATTTTTATTATTAAATAACGAATGAAAAAATATCGTTTTTAATTAATTTTTAGCGAATATTTTATACAAAAATTAATTTTTTGTTTTTCATTTCTTTAAGAAATTATATGATTTAAAAATCTAGATCGTCTTTAAAAGGTTTTCTTTAAAAACCTTTTATTAAATTCAAACATTTAAGATTTTTATATTCCCGTAATGAAGTTAAAAATATAGTAAAATTATATACAATAATATTTATAAAAAAAAAGATGTATTTAATAGAAATTGTTTAAAAACAAGCAGGGTAACAGTTTAAACTCATTCTTTTTTATTTGATTTAAAACTTTTGATTTGCAAAGTATTTAGCAGAGACGCTTGTTCCAGGAAACAACTTTGTGATCGTTAACTGAGAATGGAGCCTCTGTGCATAAATACTCTTAAAGATATTTATAAAAACTATTACAAAAAAATAATTCAAAGCTTAAAAACTTACAAAACAGAATTGGTTATTTAACTTAATGGACGGTTTTTATATAAATTATTGTGCTTTTGCGATAAATCTTAAAAATAAAATACGAAAAACTAATACTGTACACTTGATGAAATTATTTTATAAAATGAGAATTAAATTAGAATATAATTGTCTTAATCATTTTTTGGATGCTTTTTCATATAATGAAATTTAAAATGCAACAAATATCAAATCTGCTAAAAATTAATATTTAAACGACTTTAAGGAAAACATAACCTCAATCTGAGTAAGTAATTATTTTAATGAGATAAAGAAACAAGTAAGTAATAAGGCAGATATCTACTCCTCCAACAAGTTTGATAGGAAGAACATAATTGTTTTCGGAGATCATGTTATTTCAATAAAATGTTGTGTCTCAAAAATGCTGAAACTTATATCAGTTGTAGCCTACATTTCTTTGACCATATGAGAATTACATCATGACGTCTTGAAAGCACGTTGACAGAAACTGTTTACTAAATTTTTATTTGTATACTTTTATACACTAGGACCTCCTTAGCCGATAGTATAAAGAAAAAATCGATGTACTATAAATTTTTCAATTCATTTATTTTTTCAAATGAAATGAAATATATGTAAATGATTTAATTGATTACTTAATTGCATATTAATAGATAAAAGATAATTTTAAATAAATAAGTAATTGAGCCACTTAAAAATTTAGTTATTTTACTATCTGAAAACAATAAAATCTTTAACAAATAAAACCTATCTTGATGCCTTAAGTTCCAACTATTATATGCATATGCAGGCTTAAGCCAACTTAAACAACTGTGCAAATACCTAATAATCATATGTGGCAAACTATAATGTACTTAACAAAACTTTTCGTCAAGTTTCGTCAAATGTCAATTGCTTAAGCAAAGTACGAAACTGATCGCACATTCCGTACGGAAACAACTGATTTTGCATTGTGTTAAAGATACATTAGTAAAAAAATTCCAATGAAGGGCACAAAATAATTTATCTGAATTCAATAGAAAATGCACAGAGAACAAACAGCTTATTTAATAAAAGAAACGAGTTTTATTATAACGACAATTCAAAGGTACGAGGGCCTTTAAACATTTTATTTTCTTTTCCATTTGCAATAAAATTTAATTTTACATTGTTTATAAACTCAATGATGCACATAGTTGCATTTTTTAGTACTTTTGGCCCAAATAATACATTTAGCGATATGCGTAATTTTTCTTTCGTAATTTTCTTAAAACTATTAACAAAAAATTATAAATTTGTATAAGGATAGTATTAAGTATACAAAATATGATTATTAAACGCCTCTTTGCTAATAAATTTCATTTATTTAGAACAAAATATATTTTTTTTGCAAAAGTAGGAATAAAACAAATGTGCATAATAATTTCTATATTCATGTAAGTACAATATAGCCACGTAAAAGTCTTCAATGATTCACTTTAGCATTTGACAGACTTTTCGTTAAATTTTTTGAAATTAGCTGAAGCCGGCTTATGCATATTATAGTTGGGCCTTTAACACCAAATTGCTGTATCAATTTTAAACTCAGACAACTACGTTAAACTTGAGGCAGCAAAACACGGTTCTAAACTCTTTTGATTTTAAACGAAACCATTAGAAATGTAGAAAAATATTTATTTATATATTTTCATATTATAATATATTGGGATAATACACAAATAACAAGTTGAGCTTTGATTCTCAAGAAAATAATGCTATCTCTAAGATTAATTTTCTTCTGAGGACATTATCCAACACAGCTTTGTATTTACCAAACAATGTAAAAATTTGCGCCATGTAATTATGTCTTTCTATATATTGTGCGGCTTAAAGATTTATTTAGGCATATCACAGATCACACTAAACAGAATTTATCGGACTTAATTATTTAAATCTATAATATATAAATATAACATGATAATAAGTAACAAAATGTAAATGATCACAATTTGGTTGGAGGTTTTGTTTCAGTCGAATTTAAAAAAACCCAACTATAAAAGTTTTCTTAAAAAAATTTTTCTGAAAATTAAAATGTGATTAGAAAAATGTCATTAGTCGCAGGGTATAAACGAATTCCATACTATTGAAACTGTGACTACAAATGACCTAGACAGGATTAGAAAAAGCATGCCTAGGTATTATTAAAATGTTTGTTCTTAGAGAGTGATCAAAATTAAATATATTTAAGGGACATTCAGACTTTCCAAATGTCAAAACCTTGTAAAATTGAAGCATTTATATCAATTTAGTAAGACTCTCAATTTAGGAAGTCATATGTACATGTGATTTAAATTTAAGTCCAAATATGTAACGAGCAATTATATAGAATCACTGTTTTAATCAAACAATTTACTTACGTAGATTAATTTTAACACGCTTAATTCCAAAGAAATGTTTGTTTCATCTGGTGTGATCCAGGGTAGCCATTTGGGTTCTTTATTATTTACCTTATTTATTAATAATCTACCCAATGCCCTTAAACACTCAGACGTTCTAATATATGCAGATGACGTGAACTAAATTCGAATATATAATCGTCACGCCGATTTTATTCTCCTGCTAAAGGGCTTAAATGCATTTAATTCCCGGTGTAATATTCATCTTATTGAGTTGAACTTAAAAAAGTTCAAATACATGTGTTTCTTCCGAAGATTGCATACCAACACGTAATATATTTTAAACGGCTACGGACTTGAGAAACTGATGTAGTTCCAGATCTTGGTATTTTACTGGGTGCTAAATTAAATATTACACAGCCACTAACAAAGCACTTACAGTTCTTGGATTTATAAAACGCTGGGGGTAGGAGTTTAGTGACTCATATATCACAAAATATCTTTATACTTCTCTTGTCAGACCTATTCGGGAATATGGTTCAATCATTTGGCATCCATGTTAGAAAGTTCATAGTAATAGCACGAAATCGGTACAAAAGCAGTTCTTGTTATTTTGTCTTCGAGACTTACAGTAGAATCCCTTTATTCTACCATCTTACGCTAGTAGACTTGCTGTAGTAAAGTTGCCAACTCTAAAACAACGAAGAATAATGTTAAGTTCAGGTTTGTTTTAAAGTGAATTAAAGGAAATGTCTGTTCAGATCTTTCGATTAGCAACCATTGAGATCTGACCCGCTTTTAAGAATTTGTACTGGGTTTAATAAATTTAATAGACATATTAATTTTTCTTTAAATGCTAATGCTTTTAAATGTTATTTACTTTTTATTTAAGTTTTATGTACGGGTGTCTGATGAAAGCTGCTCCCAAAAAAACACGTAAAAACTTATTTTCCGTGTAACCAATCTGTTCCATTTGTATTTTATTTTATAGATGGATCTGTAAATTTTACGGAAATGGAGATTTGGGATAACGATATAATCTAAAGCTTTTACGCTTCAGATTATATATTATAATCTAAAGCTTTCACGCTTTAGATTATATCGGCGCACGTTTGGTGGCACTCCTCCTAGCAGATGGACTATAATGAGGCTCGTGAAGAATTTTACCGAGCGTGGTACAATCGCAAGAAGGTCTTACCGTCGATCGAGATTCCTCAGTTCGGACGCAGGAAAATATCGTTGCTGTATCTACTGCCAATCCCCGAGTTTCGACAAATGGGTGTCAGCAGACAGTCACTGCAAACAATTTTGCATCAAAATTTTTATTTATTTCCGCATAAGATTCAATTAACAAACAAACTGAACCTAAAACCCTTCCCTATTCGCTTGGAGTTTTGTGAGAAGATCATTCAAATGGCGTCAGAGAATGATAATGTCTTGAACTGCAATTTTATGTCTGACGAGACACATTTTGATTTAAACGGCAATGTTAACAAACAAAATTGTCGAATATGGAGCACATATATTCCATCAGATGCAATTACATCCACTTCGCGTCACAGTGTGGCGGGTTAATTTTCGCGCCTTACTTTTTCGAAAAAAATGTTACGGTCAATGGAGACCGTTACTTAAAGATGTTGAAAGAATTTTTCTTTCCAGAATTGCGCCGAAAGAGAAACTCTCTCAATTCTGTTTGGTTTCAGCAAGATGGAGCAACTTGTCTCATAGTCACGCCTGACAGAATTGCTGCAAAAATTCCCCAATAAACTGATTTCAAGAAACTCCACATTCCGTTGGCTTCTCAGCTCTCCTGACCTCACAGAACCTAATTTTTTGTGTGGGGTTATTGCAAAGTAGAAGTTTACAAAAGAAACCCAGCAAATTTGCATGATTTAAAGAAATCTATTCGAACGGTAGTTGAGGCAATTCCCGCTGCAACACTTAAGGCAATAATGAATTACTTTTTGATAAGATGTCGCACATGTGTCACCGAGGGTGGAGGCCATTTTAATTCAATTATTTTCAAAACTTCATAAATTACTTTCATAAAAATGTATTATTTTTCAAATGAATTATTAAAAAATAAATTACATAAACATTATAAAAAGTTTAAACTTTAGCTAGTCAGGCCTAATATATTCCGTGTCAATTGAAACTTTTTATTACACTTTTACCCAACGTTTCGTCAATTTCTTGTTGACTTTCTCAAGGATTTCGCCTATTTAAAAATTAAAATCTTACATTATTACAATTAAGTACACCACAATAATTTACTTATAATATAATATTGATTATATTTCTAACTTAACATTTAGACAAATTACAAAAACCAATTGAACTTGAGTAGACACAAACACAATTTAAATTAAATAGAACGTTTAAATTTTTGTTATTGCAACACTGTAGTTGGTATTTATATTATCCGTTCATAGTGTTGTCAATGTTTTGTTGAATGCGGAGACTTTCTATCGTGTATCTTACCCATTGTTTGCATTCTATGTCCAAAATCTTGACTTTTTCAAAGTCAGCTGCATGTCCAGTCTTAAGTATGTGTTGTGATAATGCTGTTGTCGCTTTCCGTTTTGTAATATCGTTTTTATGTTCACTTATTCTTGTCTCCAATGTTCGTTTTGTTGTTCCAATGTATATTAGATCGCAGCTCTCGTTATCACAGCCTTTGCACTTTATCGCATATACAACATTGCATTGTTTTTGGTTATCTATTTTATCTTTCATGTTTTTGAATATTTTGTTGTTTGAATTTCTTAATGTAGCAAAATGCATCAGCCACCCGATACAATAATATTTACTGTTTAAATGTGTAGGAGTCTTGCATCCATAGATTATATATTAAAAAAAAATCTGTTTAGAGTGGTCTGTGATATGCCTAAATAAATCTCTAAGCCGTACAACACATAGCAAGACATAATGACATCGTACACATTTTTACTGTGCTTAGTAAATAGAAAGCGATGTTGGATAATTTCCTCAGAACAAAACTAATCTTGGAGATAAGAGTAATTTACATGAGAATCAAAGCTTAACTTCTTATCTAAGTATAATCCTTATATCTGATAGTAGGATATAAATTTTACATTTACCGAGCCTTTAAAGATTTTAAGTTATGAAAGTTTTCTTTCGACCAATTCATTATTCATTGCCTTTATTAAGTCACTAGATATAATCAGCATATATATAACAGCTACAAAATTAATTTTTCTTGTTATAAATCATTCATAAAAATCATAAGCAGAAATGGTCCTAAAATAGTACCATGGGGCACACCTCTTTAGACTTCTAAAGTTGCTGAGAGGTCTGAACGAAGTTGTGCATATTAAAATAATTAATATGCTGCAATTTCATTTGCAATTATCTGTTATTTTAAGTATAAAATATATTAAAATGGACAAAAGTTTTACGGATTTTTCAGTGACGAACTGTTTTATAAATTCTGTTGGTTAAGGATCTAAGTTTACGTCCATACGTAAAAAATCTAAAAATTGTATAGTCAGTTATGAATAGCACTCTAAATACAGACGATGCTTTACTACGCAAGTCCTTGTTGCTTCGATTCATCAACAGTGTACCGAGCGAGTGAATAGAATGCGAGGTAACTTATTTCAATTACATAAATGATAGGGGTTTTATCCAGAGTTTATCTTTAATAAGAATGTCTTGTATACATCTTAGATGATGGCCTTTATTTTGATAGATAATCAGACAATACATAATATTTGAAATAAAATGCAGTGAGCGAAAATTTAATTAATTGTGGTTGACCAAGTTGCGAAAAGTACAAAGTCTACCTTTTATGGGCTCTAGCTTTTGGAAACTTTGAAAACATAGAGTAATAGCATCGTCTGATAATGATGATCTTCATCTTTGAAATTATTTTATTTCTAACATCTGAAAGTATGCCTATATTAATTTAAGCTAGAAGCGGAATTTATTGAATAACAGTAATTTTGTCCGGTATTAAATTATTTGCGTTTGTTCCGCCAGTAAATGAAATACTGTTGTCACCACTTTCCGTCTTTGCTAGCTGTTTGTTCGGTATGCACGCCGAGCGCTTTCGTTGTGATGGCATCATTCTCAAACCGTGTTTTAAACTGTACTCACTGTCCGGGCTTAGTTTAATTCCTTGAGGAGTTATAATAACTTTGAATCATGATGAACAAATTTCACTTATCAATCTGAACTTTAAGATTTCACTCGGACAAACTTTTTAAAAAATTTGTCTTAATGATAAGACATGCTCTTTAAGAGAAGTGGAAAGTACTAAAATAGCATTTAAATTTTATTACGAATTTTTTATTAATATAGTTAAGATGCACTTCACTTCATTCATCATACCGTGGAATGAGGGTAAGTAATTTTTAAACCGAATGGCATTCTACTAAATTCATAGTGACCAGAACTTTGTTAAAGTCCTTCTTCTAGATCTTTTGTACTAAAATATTTTATTCGTTTCTAGCTGATTGCCGTTATTATAAAAATTCTACATTTTTCTATAAAAGGGGTCTTCGGAATTGAACATTGAGGAACTTGAACTCGATGATGTACACGAAACACAGATGACGTTACGATTAATTAATGTGTAGAATCTCAGTTCTTCTACATATTTCGCCATATTTTTTATTTATGTTTTCTATATTTTCCTTTAGCCCTGCAATTTGTGGCCCACAACTTCTAGAGAGTTTAACTTAAATTTTAACCATTCTTCGTTAGCGAAAAGAGATGTTGTTTCCACGCATACAGTTCGCTCATCAACCGCCGTAATTTATCAATAACCCCCTAAGTCCCTTTTAAATATCAATGAAACCTAAAAATTAGTTTCTATTGTTGCACTTAATATTTGTTGCATTACTTTCCTGTGTGTTTAGCTTAAAATTAAATTAATAATTAAAAATTTATTAAATTTAAATAAAATCCGAAGAAAATAGAAAAATGAAAAACTATTTTGGACACGACAATTAAAAAAAACAAATAAGATTAATATTATGTAATTTAAAAATATAGCTATCCCTTATCTTTACCTGGACCCACGCTAACACCCAATAAATGTTCACCGGCCATCGTTAGACCAGCCGGCTGATGGGCATAATTGCGTATTTGATGCAGTGAAATCAATTGATTTGGAAACGAATTCGAAGCGTTACTTTGATTAACATTTTTATTTTGAAAACTGATGGCATCGTACAAATATGGGCGCTGGCTCATGGCATGATGTGATAGTGAGTTTAAATGTGGCGGCATCGAGTTAATTGGTGTAAATGCTGAATTCGTGGTGGTTTTTGTAATACTTGAGGCATCATAAGGGCCCACTGTAGAGGGTGTTGAAACTACAGTTTGGGAAAAAATAAAGAATAAATTAAATTATTATTTAGAACAACCAAGTTTAATTTTTAAACAATCTCATTGAAAATTGTCAATTTTAGAAATATTCAGCGAAAGCCTTTCAGGTAACTCACCTATATCCTCTCGACCATTATCATTCATACGATGATGATTTTGCAAATCATTATGTGGATTGTTGCCACCAGTTGCCTGATGATTTGTGTAGTCCATGTGCGTTTGGGCTTGTTGTTGGGTCGGAGGTTGTTGTTGTTGTGGATTCGTTTGTTGCGTATGATGATGTTGCTGCTGACCCGGGGGCTGTTGTTGTGCATTATGCCCCTGTTGCTGTTGTTGCTGATGATGTTGATGTGGATGCTGTTGTTGTTGTTGCTGTTGTTGTTGTTGGGGTTGTTGCTGATGCATGACATCATTCATATTGGCAGCCGAATCGGGACTGACTTTTGGCCAATACGAATTGTCGGTGGGTGTTATAGTTACCGGTGGTAATGAGATATTATTTCGATTGTGTTGATTTCCTGTAACAGGATGAACACTACCGCCACTTCCAGCTCCTCCTCCTCCGCCTCCACTGCCTCCTACACCTGCAGTAGCATTATTAGTTGCATTATTTGCTACATCTTGATTATTTTTACTATTATTACCTGTTGCTGTTCCTGTTCCTGTTGCCGAATTACTGCCTGCATTAGTGGCCACAATGGGAGGTCGTTTGTCAGTTCTCTCTGAATGCTTTTGCATATGTTTGTTAAGATATGTTTCCTGTGTATAAGATTTACCACAGTATTGGCAAATGTGTGTTTTCAAATGTTTAGACTCTTTATGTTTGGGTATGTGATCCAATAGGGAGGCCTCATCCGAGAAACATTTGTAGCAAGAGTTGCATTTGAAGGGTTTATCTGTTTGGTGGCACCTGGAGTGCGATTGCAGATTGGAGAGTTGTGAGAAGGCCTTTTGGCAGCCAGGATGTCGACATTTGTATGGTTTGTCACCGGTATGCGTGCGTATGTGCTGTTGCAGATGCGATAGTTGGGTAAATTTGCGTTGGCAAATTTCACAACGATACGGTTTGATGCCCAAATGTATGCGCGTGTGTTGAGAGAGATACGAAGAGTTAGCAAACGCTTTTGAGCATTGAGTACATTTATACGGTTTGGACTCACGCATGTGCATTTGGGTGTGTAATTGGAGATCAGCTTTTGAAGTGAAAATCTGTAAAAACAAAATGAATTATTGTATTATTGATTGAATATGCTGGAATAATGAAATATTTTATTTTTCATTTAGATACAAGTTGCTTTTGGTAAATTTTGTTTATCTAAATATATTTATTTAAGATTATGTTCCAATTGTTACCCCCAAAAATACCTTGGTATCTTTAATATCTTGCATTTGCATATGATGATGAGGTGATGATGTTGAAGAAGAAATTCCATTGTTATTCGTTTCATTTTGTTGCTGTTGGCGATTGAGTGCACGTGTTCCTCCATTGTCCACACTATTGCTGGTAACAATTATATGCTGATTTGGGTTTGTGTAAATTTTTGACTTGCGTCCTCTACCCCCTGAAGTTGTTTGGCTAGAACTTACTACTGCTCCTGTTGTTGAATCTGCCAATTTACCATCCAGGCAGCCAGCTTTTGTATGTTGCATTTGGACATTTTCTGTACCACCACCAATGCCCGTTGTAGTGGAAACTGTGCCTTGTAGCTGGTACTGGGGCTGTTGGTTGTGTTGATGTGGCTGATTGGTGTAGTTCAAAACAGATGTTCTCAAATCGGCGGTATTGGAGAAAACACTTAAGGGTCCCAAAGTAACACGCTCGTTAAGAGTATTTCGCAATTGGTCTATGGAACGATGAACCGCTTGTGAGTAGTCTCCACCCGGTGGTATCTCACCAATAAGTGGTGAATTATGATGATAGTCGAGACCGCCACCAATTGGCCGATATTCAAGTAGACGACTTTCCATTGTTTCTTTTAAGCAATTCATTTATTATTTTAATTTCTCGATCTATATTTTCTACACTTTTAACATTTTAAGTTACTGCTAGAATGATGTGGCATTATTTTTATAGTAGTTTAGGAACCGCAATTGTCTATTACAGTTAAGAGATTCAGTTTTCTTTTAGTTTTTTATTGGTTTTATTTATTGTTCCTCCAGCTTCGAAACAACTTTTATTTTGGTTAAAAAATTTATATTTAAAAATATATAATAATTATAGTTATTTGACCTTTTTAATATTTTTTAATAGTTTATTATTATTAATAAAAAAATTTTAAAAAACTTTATTTTTTTTTTATTATTAATCAATATTTCGCCAAACCATTGGTTGGCATCTTCAGGATAAACAAAAAAGATTTATAAATAATCAAAATTGAAGAAATTGGTCATTAAATTTATGTTTTGAATATACAGTTAACAAAAAAAAACAAAAACTTGTACACTTACCAACTCAGAATAAAGAAAAGCAAATTAATAAATATATGCGAAGAAAAATTTATTAAACACAAATTAAAGCTTGAGATCTATATTATAAATGTATCTCAAAATTGTTTTCGTATTGCTTATATATAACACATAAAATAACAACAACAAAAATATGACAATATTCTTGGGCAAAAAAAACTGTAGACCTCTAATTTTCTTTGCACAAAAATCTCGTTACAAATCTTTTACTCAAGAAAATTTCCGAAAATTGAAAAAAAAACATGGAGAAAAAACAAATTTCAAAAGATTTAACAGAACTAATTGTAAATCTATGGAAGGAAAATAATTCAATACGTGAAATCGGGAAAATAGTTAAAAAAAGCAGACAGTACCGTACACTACGTAATAAAAACCTTGCAAAGAAATAATTCTCTAGTGGAAGAGGTCGCCCCAAAAATAAATACTTCTTAGATTGAGCGAAAAATATCATACTTTGTGAGAAAAGATCCAAAAGTTTCTACTGTAAGTATTGCTAAAGAGCTTAAAAACTCTAAAAAAGCTGATGTGACTCCACAGACGGTAAGAAATTTCCTCAATTTGACCGAATTGTGTGGATGTGCAGCTTGCAAGAAATCCCTCCTTTCCAAATTAAATACCGAAAAACGCCTAATGTACGCCAATGAGCTTATTGGCAAAGACAATTCTTTCTGGGAAACCTTATTTTTACAGACGAATCTAAATTCAATATATTTGGCAGCGACGGACGAAAATTTGTATGGAGAAAGAAAGGAGAAGCTTTAAGAAGAAATATAACACATATTGTTAAACACTGTGCTAGAAATGTAATGGTTTGGGATGCTATAAGTGCAAATGGAGTGGGAAGACTTGTTTTTGTAGAAGGAACCATGAACAAAAGGGATTATTTAAATATTATAAAAACCAATTTTGCTCAATCTGTTCAAAAAATGGGTTTGATTATAGCTTTGCATTCGTCCAAGATAACGATCCAAAGCACTCAGCCCTAGTAGTAAAGGAATAGCTGCTTTATAATTCGAAAAATGTATTACCTCATTCTCCACAAAGCCCAGATTTAAACTAGATAAAGTATTTATGGTAATATATGAGAACTAATTTAAAGGATTACCGGATTTCTAACCAAAAAAAAAACCCTAAAAATCGTCTTAAGGGATATATGGAATTCTATTCCTGGAGATCTTACAAAAAAGCTAGTTCATTCAATGACGAAAAGACTCTTTACCGTTAAAGAAGCTAAAGATCAAAACACAAAATACTAAAATAAGTAATATTTCTTTATTTATTGTTGTAATTTTAAGTTTTATTCCTACTGTACGAATTTTTTTTGTCCAAGAATATGGACAAATTTTTGTTGATGTTATTTTTCTCTTTATATATAAGCATTACAAAAACAATTTTGATGTACGTTTATAATATGGATCTCAAGCTTTAATTAGCTCTTCTTTATTCTGAGTAGGTGAGTGTACAAGTTTTTTTTTGGCTGATTGTATGTGTAAAATAATATTGTTTTGTAAATATGTATGTTATTTTCAAAATTGTTTTCATTTGAAAACATTTTTTAGTCTTGAAAATTTGTTTGTATGGATGTATGTATAGTTAAAAACTATTTTTTTTAATTTGTAGTTTTTATTGATTTTGTTTGTTTTGTTTTTTTTTTAAGTTTTTGATTATTTTGAATTTGTTAATAAAAATTTTTTTTTTTTCAATTTTGATTAATTATTTATACATTCTTTTTGTTTATCCTGAAGATGCCAACCAATGGTTTGGCCAAATATTGAATAATAATAAAAAATAAAGTTTTTTAAATATTTTTATTAAATTTTATTTTTAAGTGCTTAATAATAAACTACTAAAAAAATTATTTAAAAATATTTAAATATTTTATTTGTTCAGATTAAAAGTATTGAAAATAAATTTTAGTTTTATGGCGTTCGTGGGCGAGGTTTAAGCAAAACGTTATTTACAATATTTCATATAGCACGATTTGCTTTCAATTTTGAAAAAATAAGGTTACGATAACATAAAAGCTAAACAATATCGGCTGTATGCATAAAAACGCTTACTTGAGCTTTAAAGCACACATTAGTTAACAAACTAAAAATGGTATTCATAAAGGTATGTTTACATGGTAATACAAAGTAATACGACATGTCAAAAATGGCAGTAGAATGAGAAAAATCTTATCATGTAAATGCAAAATGTATTGAGTAGGAGAGAATACGGATAGAAAGTTTGACAAACGATCGGTAAATCCTCATTTTCTAAACCATTTTAGAAACTTGCGTATTCTCATCACACCAGAGGTGCATTTTTAGGTAAACATTGGTAGAACTAATAGAATTTATTCAAGGTGATACAATTTTTGTACCAAACAACAAATCTAGGTGAGGAAATTTTCATATTGTTTTTGTAAATATTGTAGAAATGAAACTACCAGCTATAATTCGTGCCGGCAAACAAAACAAAAGGCAAGCGTTCGTGAATAAATTTTTTGTTTTAAAATTAAAATAAAAAATAGTTTAAATACAAAGGAACATTTATTAAAAAAATAAAAGACAGTTTTTAAAAATGGATTCGTTTTCGCCGTTTAAGGTAAGTTTTTTTATAGCAAAATGTATTTTGCATACATTTTGTATGTACATATAAACATGCATATTTTCTTTTACAGGTTGAATGGTGCCAAACTTTTGTTTTACAATTAATTATATATTGGGAGGAAAACGAATGTTTGTACAACACAAAATGTCTGCTGTACCGTAACAAACATGCCAGAACAGAGGCCTTGGAAGCGATAGCCTTTAAAATGCAGGATTTGATACCAGGTGTTACTCCAACGGATATAAAGGTATTTATATATTTCATTTTAAGGAATTTTCAATGTATTTATTTTGAATATTTTTTGTACTAGATTAAAATAAATTATCTGCGATCCCAATATGGGCGGGAGCTTTTAAAATTGCAAAATGCAAATAAAAGTGGCGCCGGTACAGATGATTTATATAAGCCAACATCGTACTGGTTTGAACCATTAAGCTTTTTAAAGGATTACGTTTCCGTTAGAAAAGGCAAATGTAACCTTTCTTACGTAAGTACATTATATAGTTTCAGTGAAGAAAATAGTTGCACGTGTGATTAATAATTATTTGTATCTTAGGCTTCAGAAGAAACATTAGATGTTGAAAGCCCGCAATCGGTTACAAAACGTAGAAAAGTAAGTGTAATAAAAAAATAAAGCCTTCATTGGTTTTTAATTCCTCTTGCCTTTCTGTGACATTCTTTTGTTTGAATAGTATTTCCGATTAGTTTCAGTATCACTATTGAAAATAACAACATAATTTTAGGTTGATTTAGAAACTGCAGATGACGCTTTGAAAAAGTGTACGGAGTTCCTGCATAAATTAGCTGAACCGGAGAAGGAAGACGTTGAGACAGCCAATTTTGTTCGGTCTCAACTAAATGACATCACAAGCAAGGATCTTAAAGATGAAGTTACATCAAAAATAATAACTTTGCTCTTTGAATATAAAAGAAAGAATAGAGAATTACTTGCTACTTATACATAATATGTATGTATTACATACATATACACTATATACTATGTGCCTGAATTTAATAGAGTTAACAAGTGAATTTTTAGTGTTCCTTTTTTGTTGTTTTTTTAATAGTAATGTTATAAACATGTTTTTGTTTTAATAAAAATATATATTGAAATTTTTGGATTTTAAGCATACATATTTTTTTTATTTTTTATAAAACTGAACTTTTTTAAAAATTAAACTTATTTATTGCTTCGTTTTGCCAGGGAAGAACATCAATATTGTTGAAAAAGTGTTTATATTTGTCTCTAACTTCAGAGCCTTCATTAATTCCTTTGTGACTTCTACATATTTCTATACCAGTAAAATTTGTACCTGTTGTGTCACAAAACAATTCATCTTCCAGGGCTAACAAATTGTGTAGAACACAACAAGCCAGAACAATATCTTCAACTTTTTCAACTGACAAATTTATTTCTCGTTGTAGAACTTGAAATCTGTTGGCCAATATTCCAAAAGCATTTTCAACTACTCGGCGTGCTCGGGACAGCCGATAGTTGAAAATTTTGTTTTCTTTCAAAGTTCTCTGTCCGTATGGCTTCAAAATTCTTGGCGATAAACGAAACGCATCATCGGAGACGAAAACGTAAGGTACCTTTAAAATTTGGTTTGGTAAATTTCTTAACCATGCATATCATTAAAAGTCAATAGAAAATACCTTCGTAGTTGTGCCGGGAAGCTCGTTATCTTCTGGAAACTTCAATGAATTGTTTTGAATGCTGCTACCAATTTCAGAAAAGTTGAAAGCTGCGGCATCATTGGCCCTGCCATTTGTTCCAACGTCGACCATTACAAATTTGTAATTAGCGTCAACTACGGCCAGTAAAATTACACTATTAAACCCCTTGTAATTATAATATACTGATCCATCTGCAGATCGCGCCCTAAACGCAATGTGCTTACCATCTAGAAATGTACGGGGTTTGAGTACGTAATAAATTAGATTGGAAAATAATTTCGTAGAATCTTACCGATGGCACCGAGACAGTTAGGAAAGTTCCACTTTTGATAAAATGCTTCAGCGATATTCTTCCAACCCCAAGCTGTTCTGCATCCCTAACACATACGAAGACTATTTTGTTACAAAATAAATTACATACTACTTCAAACTTACATTTAAATATTTAGGGGATAGTGCGCTATAAATTATTCTTACAGTTTCTGGGATGAGGAGAGAAATACCTGGCACAGAAACACGAAATCCATATGAAAGGTCTTTGTAAGAATTTCCAGTTGCCAAAAATCGGAGAGTAATTAACAAGCTATAAATGAAAATACATTTTGTTTATGAAACAAATAGAAATCTATAATTGATTAACTTACCGTGTAGATGGCGAAATACACTCCCTCATATTTGTGTGTTGTTTTTGAATTTGAGGGCCAACAATACCTAACAGCTCTTCAAAAGTTTCCTTTGGCAATCTGCAAAAGTTTTGGAAGGCTTTAGGATCCTCCAACTTCAATTCCTTTGTTGCAATATGAGTGAGGTCTCTTCCACTATATCGTCGAAGTAGCCATTCCCGACTCCACATTCTCTTGCGCAATCGCTTTACTTTTTTATTTGATTTATTCTGCTGTGCAATTATTGCAACTGCCGTAACACAAACACAAACTCCTTTAATTTTTTGTTTTGCATTCATTTTTTGTTTTTATTTAATGTTTTCGCTGATATTTAACTTTTTTATCACAATTCTTATTTTCAATGACCGTATTTTTTTATTAGATCAGCTGTGTACATACATACATATTTGATTCGAATTTGATTCGTGTAAACACGAAAAGCACTTAAAACAGACTTTTGTTCTCTTTCTTTAAGTACGGAGAGAATTTCATAATATTTTGGTTCTACAAAGCCGTAATACTTTGTATTACCATGTAAACATACCTTAAACAGTACTTTAGCTAATGTATGCTTTACTAAAATTACTATTTTGATTCTGGCAATGCCACTATTTTCAGTTGTCACGTTGTAGTTAACGATGTATAAAAATGAATATTATTTATCCATAAAAAATGTTTTTATTGTTTTCAGCAAAATCCACATATTTTTGTTGTTTGTTTGTTAATCTTTTTAATAAAAATCAAAGCACCCAAAAAAGGTTAATTTGCAAGGCTTACGAAGAACTTACAAAGAATTTGTTCATTTAAAAAAAATAATTATTCAGATAACGAGCTTTGTTTTGATTATATGTACATCAATAAAACTTTTGTTTTAAATAATTAATTATAATTATATTTTTGTAAAATATAAAATAAAGATATTAAGATGTTTTATATTGAATGGCATGTTATATTTTAGTTTATATTATTATTTGTATACTACAATTTGTTTTAATAAACATTTTTAAACATTTTTGGAACAACAAAGTATAATTGTCAATTGAGCCGTTTGCATTGAAAGTGGCATAAGTCACAACTGAACAGTTTTTTTTTCATTTTTAATAAACTGGAAATTAATATTTTGAGAAGTATTGAGATTTGTTTGAGAGGAGTGTTGATAATTAATGGTATAACAAAAATGCTTAGGAAAATAATTACGGAGTTTAGTGTGAAAGAAATGGAAACATGTAATAAGTGTGTGTGCAGTATTGTTGTGATTATTGGACTTATTTGTATTAGTTCCAAAGAATAGTGCAGTTTACTGAACTACATTACAGTGATATCTAATATACTACACATAATTATAATTTTTTTTGTTATTTTTTTATTCTCAGGAGGTTGCTTCATGTTGCACAAAATATCTAAGAATGTCACAACTCAAAAGCATATTATTGCACATAGTGACATGTAAAGGACAAAATAGTAATAGTAGTAATAGTCCTCTGTCGAATAAATCCTTCACAGTACACAACATGGAGAAAAAAGATTTTATTTCAACACAATCATTCGAAAAATCCGTTTCAGAAAACAAACTAAATACAGACTAGTTGAAATGGCTAAAAATTAAAAAGTTTCATAAACTAATTTAAAATAAAAAGATGACAATAACAAAGTAACGTATGCCACTTTTAAAATAAAGGGCTCAGTTTATTATAAACACAATTTGTTTTGTTTTTGAACTTTCAATAATAAAATTGAACTGTCAATTTATTGTAGGTTTAAAGTCGGTTTTCCCTACTTTAAAGTTAACAAAGGTATTTTAAGATAAAAGCGTTTTTTGAATACAACTTTAGGAAATTGTGCTTAACAACGGCAATTAAACCTGCTTTAAGTTTTTATGCATACAGCCGTATATGTCTCACATAAAAAAATATTTCAAAAGGTTCTCAAATACCAACTTTTTTAATACTTATCACTAATAAGGTTGTAAGGATACCAATTTGCTATCACTATAATAACTTCTGACAAGTTCGTTTGCAACATTGTTAATTATATAGACGATGATACGATATTCGCATCATTAACAAACAAATAAACAATAAAATCCTAACTTTGCAAGAAGTTTGTAAAAGATTAATACTAATTGCTAGTTGAGATAAGTAGATAAATAAAGAAAATAAAAAAAAATGGTTTTAGTTATTTACACGAACGATAGAAAAAATAACAAAAATCTTATATTGGTGATCCTGACGTGATCCCACAATTTAATTGTTCATTAACTTTTGAAAACAAACTGGCTAAAAAATGGCTGACGGTGAAAAACGAGAAGAGAACTTTAATGTTCTTGCAGAGTCTGCACGTACTAACAATATGGGCATGATATCTGTTATTCGTTTGACTTCACCATTGGATCGCAGGAAAGTCTAGTGTACTAAGGTTAATTGTTACAATTCATTAATTTCATAATTTTGTTTGTTAAATTAAGAAGTTAAATTCCTTTTGCCATGGTATAGGATTTATCGTCAACTTATTTTTTAGTTGTTCCCGTTTCCTTTTGATATTTCCGATTGCAAAATTTCTTTCTTTTGGAAAATTGTATTAAAGCTGCACCCGGGACTTGCCCATTTATTCGACTAAAATCTAAAAGTTTAGTATGTAAATCTAGTTGAATCTTTATTTACAATAACTCATAATTTCTGTGCACTATTTGCCTAGTTTTATACCATATAAATTGATGCAAATTATATGTAAAGAGATTATGTAATTAGAAAGTTTCCTTGCCTTCAGCAAATTCGTTTTATATTCTATTAAAAATAAAGTTGACCCTTTACAACCACATTCATTAAATTAAATTGTATTTTAATACACGATACACCATACAAAGGGAACTTGTGAATTGAGTTAATCTTTCAAAATGGATATAAATGCTTTTATGGTATGTGGCCTATTGTAGCAATCCCCCGTGTTTCACAGAACTTACTTTTGTTAAGACATTTTCGAAATAGTCCTTGCACATATACATCATACATGTCTATACACCATATAGGTATCTCCTAAAGCCGTTTAGTTTTGACTGTGAAATTTACTTGGTTCATATGCTTGGTTTAAACTCAACATCAAATTATGATACTTTCTTCGGCTAATATTATCATCAGCTTCCACTGTGCTTTAGTGATTGCACGGCTGGATATACCAACACCTTTTTTGTTTTGACATTTATTATGTGATGTCAAAAACAGCAGAAATAGGATTAATATAAAACACGATTTTATATTCATTTCTAAAGAACGGTTACATGCTGGACAGCAGATTAAATACTTTTAAATAATTCACATATTCCAACACACACATACATACATATATTTACTTTCGAGTTGGCCACACAAATACTTTAGCTTTTTTCCTTGTGAACATTGAACACTCCCTTTTCAAAGTCTATTTTCGTGATTACTTTGCCAACGAAAAAAAGTCAGTGCAATGTGGTCTAGCGAAGCATGAAGTATAAAAGAAAAACAGACTAGAAAAAAATAACTACATCAACTAAATAAAGTCAACTTCATAATCATCAACCAAATATTGGTAGCCATCAGACCGTCGACAAAAGAAACTAGAAGTGTTTTCACGGAAATAAGTTGGGGAAAATAGTGAATAGTTTTCAAAAAGAGTACAACAAAAACAAAAGCAAATGAAAAGAAATATTTGATTTATTTTCTTCAAAAATTTGTTTAGAGAAAAAAAGGCGAGTTTCATGTCATTCAATGAATAGATATTTTAAATGATTTCTCTGACGCTGTATTAGAGACAGAGAAAATATGTTAGTATGTTCATATGGAAACATTTTACTTGTTTATATATATATATATATATATATATATATATATATATATATTTTTTTTTTTTTTATGTATAAATTTGTATATTTTCGGTTTTTACATAATTTTTTCAATCTGATTTGGTGTTTGTTTTTGCCAGACAATCACCCAGACAGTCGACTGCATGACTAAATTGTATATTTTTATTCAAAGGTTTCAAAATTTATATATTTAATGGTCACACATGCATATTTAAGCATATTGCAAATATGAGCCAGGCTTGGGAGTGACAGCACCATTTACAAACGAAAACGTTAACTAATTTTGTTTTTTTTTTTGCAAATATATAACCATATAGAAGGAATATATATTGATATTCATAATATTTAATACGAAAAGAAATTCCTTATTTATTCTACTGTTTATATAATTAAAACTTAAATTCTCCAACAATTTAAATAGTTTGTAGTAATTATAAAATTTATCTCTATTGTCATAAATTTTCTTTACTAAAAACACAACACGTATTTATATATTTATATCGCTACCAAGAAAAGTAAAAAGGCAAAAAGTTAGGTAATAATAAAAATGAGCAGCCAGCTTAAAATAAATAAAGTAACGAAATATGTGGAATTTGTAATTTACTTGGCTCTGTACTAAAAAAAATCAAGACGTTTTTTAAACTTAATTCCTGCTTTAATGTGTCCATACTGTTTGATTGGATCGAATAAAAAGTTAATTTTAAGTTATCTGTGTCGCATTAAGAAGAAACATAGACTCATTATGATGCCCATGTCCTACATTGAAACAACAATACTTCGCAGATGCGTTGATATCTGATTAAACTCATAGGGGTTGGTGCTGTGGCTATTTTATTTTATTTATTTTAAGATACATCTTTAGACTTAAGATAATTTTGTTCGCCTGACGATCGTTTATTATTATTTGCACAGTAAGCACGTGAAAAGGTGCACGCTACCACAGCATATGGCCTTAACAGATATTAAACATCTTTATTTCTCTTCTGTATAGTTATCTACGTAACTTTGTCTCACATGAATAGCAAATAGCAAATATTGTATTCATCTAGCCGTTGTGGAAATCATTGTGCTCCATTGCTTTATTATGAGAATAATTTCTGCAGTTCTAAAATATTCTCTACTAGCTGAATGGAAAGCTATTTCAACTTGTTTTATTATATATCGCTTAATACGCACGAAAACGATATTACTCCTATTACTTCTAACTTTATGGTGATCTGCGACATCAAATCTTAACCGTGTTTAAGAAAAATGCTTATGCAACATTTTATGTCTCTCAATTTTTAATATTTTACTTTTATTTTTATTTATATTTTTTTCTAACTTTCTTAACTCTCATTTATTTAACAAAAAGTGTTGGCACAAAATTATTCTATTTATTTATAAAGAAATTTATTTATAAGAAATTTATTTTTTGATAAATCAACTATTTATTATATTACGAATTACTGCAATTATTAATGAAAAATGATATCTGGTAAATGTCCACAGCGACCACGCTGGCAGATGTTGATTCTTTCAACAAGTTTTTTATCACTTTTTGGCAAAATGACGGCCCTACTTCGTTAATTATTACGCATTACCGATTTTGAGTTTAAGCCTAAAATCGATTCGATTGGCTCCGCATAGACTCTGTTCTTAATATATCTCCACAAAAAATAATCCAGTGGTGTTAAATCACACGGTCTGATTGACCACTTAACTGCTGGTTGTTGTGAAATTATGCGATCGGGAAATTTGGTTTGCAATAAATTGCTTGTTTCATTGGCTATGTGACATATGGCACCGTCTTGTTAAAACCACATGTCAATGATATCCACGTCGTCAATAATAGGCAAAAATTGAGTTGTTAGCTTTTCACCATAGCGTGAGCCACCACATTTCCTGGTCATGCCTCCAGACCACATAGCGCACCATACAGCTACAAGTTAAGCAAGCAAAGGCTTCTCAATAACCGCTGTAGGCTTTTCAGAAGTCCAACTGCGGCAATTTTGCATGTTGACATACCCCAGCTAGTAAAAATTGGCTTCGTCTGAAAAAATGATTTCAGCCGTTTGTTCCTGAATGAATTTAGCGAATCTACATCGATGTACATGATCGGTTGGCTTCAATTCAATTAAAACCTTGCAAAATTCGCCATGTAGTGGTTTTAGATAAATCCACTTGTTGAGAACGTCGAAGACTTGATAAATTCGGATCTGCTTCAGCACTGTGGCTCAGGGTTGCGATGTTTTCAGTTGAATGATCTAGACGAATACGCGTTGGTATCCTCACATCTGGTATTAATCCGGTCGACTCAAATTTAACGATCAAATTCTTAATAGCGGCTTTAGAAGGATGGTTATGTTCGTCGAAAATATTACGAATTTTACGAAATGTAACTTTAGTAGAATCACCATTTTCATAGTAGATTTTTACTGTTTTAAATCGATTTTCGTGTTAAATTGAATTCATTATAACAATTGCTAAAGCACCGTGCACGAATACGTCAAAACTATCATATTGTTGGAGTTGCCACAATTGAAAAACAACTTTCTGATTGAAAGACCCTCTACATTCATTTCCCCTATTAGCACATCATCACACTTAATTATACATAAAACTAAAATTAAAGTTTTAAAGTTCACAACCCGGAATCAACCTACTAATTTGCTTTTTAAAAGATCATAAAATAAAAAGTGCACTTTTTTGTAGATTTAACGTTATTTATTCCATCCCTGTATTTTCTAAATCTCTGCCAGTGTACACATATTGGTTTATTTTGTGCTTGTGTATGTATTTATTTTTTGCAGTCCTTCAGTCTGTCAGGTGAAAGTTCATATTGTTTCAATACACATTATTTTCTAACCCCCCGCTTCAGAGCCTTACCAACACATCACTTTGCTCTAAATATTTCTAACACTTGATTTAGACAAATGCATTTGGCGTTTGGAAAAAAAAATATTTATAAAATAAAAATATTTTTTTTTGTTTCTATATTTTTTATTCCTGTGCTCTTGTTGTTGTTGCATGCAGTTTATTTCAAATAAAAACAAACAAAACCATCTAGACCCTGCAGCAAAGAAAAAAACAACTACAACAAACATTAGTAAATGTAGTGGTAGTGATAGTTTTATGTGTTAGTAGTGGTAGTTAGAATTTAGAATTATTTTATTTAGGTTTATGACTAAATTGACCTTGAAAAATGATGTTAGAAAATTTAGGTAAAAAAATGACGACGGATATAAAAAAATTGATACGACCATTTATTTAAATTGAAATTTATACATGACAGGCAGACAGTTGCATTTTAAATCATCTTATCGAATAAATATTTTGTAATCGAGATATTTTTTGTTTGTTTTGGTTTTTCGTTTAAATACTTGCAGATATTAAATGGTAAATAAATGTTAATAATTTTTTAAGTAAATAATTTTTTGAGCAGATAAATTTTATTTTTGAAATTTGATTTAAATTTTTCGTAGAAAGAAAGACTGGGACAACGTTCGACATTGGCATTGGGGTGATTATTAGCATTAAAAGTTTTTTTGAATGATGGCAAGGACAATAATATTCTGCAAATCGGAATTTTTAAAAGTTACTCAAATCGTCCGTATAGAATATTTTAAACTTAACACAGAATTTCACGTAAAATGTTTTTCAAGTTTAGTTACTTCCTCTAAACGACTTCGGTCAATGGTTAATGTTAGTATTCTGTGAGCCAAATATACTCTTAAATAAAATTGACAACAAACAGTTTAATTTTTAATCTTGTCCCTTTTCTTCAACACGCTGTTACAAGTCTCGCTAAATAAAGCCTCTTCTTTTCTTATATAGTCGGCTTTATTATTAATATAGTAATATTGGTACGAAGACGATTTTGCGCGGATACCAATGAATATCGCAGGCCCATTCCGTGTGGGTAATGCTGGAAATCGGTATCTGCTGGTAGTAATGGATTATTTCAGCAAATCGCCCGAAGCTTATCCCATTCCAAACCAAGAATCCAAAACAGTGGTAAATGAATTTGTGAACAATTGGTTGTGTCGATATGGTGTTCCAACAGAACTTCACTCCAGTCAGTGAGGAAATTTTGAGTCGCCCATATTCAAGGAAATGTGTGACATTTACGGGATCAGAAAGACGAGAACGACACCACTACATCCACAGTCTGATTGCATGGTAGAAAGATTCAACCGCACCGCGGTAGAATATCTCAGAAAAGTGGTCAATACACACCAAAAGGATTGGGACAAGCATTTACCAAAGTTTCTTCTGGCATACCGATCAGCTATCCACGATTCAACATCATGCAGTCCAGCAAAAGGCGTGTTTGGGACAGAGCTAAACCTACCAGCCGACTTAGAATTTGACGTCAAACCGATTTCTGCACACAACGATAATGAAAATATTCCTCATATACAAGAAGACCTGCAAGAGCTTCATGAGTTTGTCCGCAATCGCATCAAAATGTCCAGCGACAAAATGAAAGTCAGGTATGATCGAGCAGCAAATACGGAAGGATTTAAAGAAGGACAACTGGTTCTACTATTTAACGCACAACGAAAAAAAGGACTGTCTCCCAAACTGCAAACCTACTGGGAAGGACTACACAAGGTGATCAAAAAAATTTATGACGTGGTTTATCGGATACAGAAATATCAAAGTTCGAGGTCTAAGATGAAAGTGGTCCTCTTGAAGCGGCCATGGCCGCGGGAATATTGAGCCTGCTCGAGACGAAAAGGCTTAAGTGGGCGGCAGTGTAATGGACGTGTCCTACTTAAATTTAAGAATAAAATAATTAAGTAATAAAGCGAACTACTGGGTATTTTGTTTACTAACTGGGTGGCTTGCTAAGAAAACTTATGCACAACAACAAAATTTCTAGTTACAAACTGCGTAGAAATTTTATACGCGCAAACAACAACAATTTAATATGCTGTTTACTAACTGCGTGGTTTTCTGAGAAAACTTATCTACACAAAATAACAACAAATATTTTAAAATTAATCCCAAGAAGAAACTTTATCAGCATAAAAAAATTCAAAAGAAAATAATCATTAGTAAAAAAAAGTAAACATAACAATCCACTGTGCATATAACAAACTGCGTGGAATTCTAAGAAATCTTATACACGCATGACAACAACAATAACATGCTTATAAGAAATTCTACCCAATAAGATAAACAGCAATAAAGAAAAAACAACTTACATAGAACAAAACAAAACAGACAGTAAAGCAGAGGGCTTACTGAATAATAACCACAACAGCAATATGAGATGTATTTCACTGTTTTATCCTTAAAATAGAATATTTTTGTATATGAGAGAACCGTTTAAAACACCACTCGCTGGGCAAATAAATAAATTCAAGTTGAGTCATCAGTGTGTAAAGACAACAAAGTTACCATCGTGCTTATTTTGTGTTTATTGAAAGTATTTAAATCGTTTAACTTAATTTACAACTCTAAAGTATTGCCTCATTTTTATTTTGCAATAAAAGAACTCAAAATAACAAATCGTTTATTAAATGGAATAAACGTAACAATATTATATATAGCCTTAGCCAACCTATCACCCACATCAATATGGCAATAATTTAATGTCCATATTGTAAACATGGCTTTGGAAGGTTTTTTTTTTGCACGTCTGTTTTTTGTTTAGATGCCATTTATTTTATACACTTTCATAATTATTTCTTCTTCGCAGAGGTTGAACTCATGAACTTGGCGATCTTATGTTTTTAAGTTTTAGAGCCAGCATAGAACTCTATCAGCGCAACCATCACGGCTTTAGCTAAATGCTATTTTATTAAATTAACAGACAATACTTTGTTTGTGGGAAAAGTAACATTAATCATCTTCGCTTTATCATACGCACATGGACTATAATAGTATTATAAGCTTTATGCTATTCAAGTTATGTAAATGATTGCGAGATCTTATTTTCGTAACTTGCTAAACAAACTAAAGCCAATGACCAAATCAAAACAAGCTTAAAGGGAATACTTTTGTAAATACTTTAGTTGAGCAATACGCGAGAGAAGAAATTTTGGCGCTGGTGGCAAAGTTAGTTCAGATATAATGACATAAACAGCAATTAAATGTAGATCTCAACCAACCCACTCCTAACTAACATCAATACTAGCATCTTTGCTTCATTTAAATTTCATACTATTAATTATATTCGAAAGGAAAATTTATGCCACTAATATGTGACTATGATTTCAGATACGTGTGACGTATTCTAATGTGCCCCAAATTTTCAATCAAGACAATTTACTTGACATAGCAGAGTAAATGCAATTTTAAGTAAATTAATTGTGTGTTTGATTGTGATTTCAGAGAGATTAATGTTGGCTTATTGAGATAATCAAAACTTAATAAATATGACTTCACACCGTCATATCCTGTCTGCTACAGAATTGCGATTGTTAATGTTTCAACCTTATACGAATCACGAAGGCTGTGCGTATGATGGCGATTGTGGGATTATAATAATGATTTTTAATAATAGTCAATATTTGGATTTATATTAAATTCGTAAATGAATGACAGTTATTTAGGACAAATAAATAAAAACAAAATGAATTTTCATTTAAATTTTACGTTCTTTAAAAAAATCCTTTGCATAGACCATTTCGTCTCCTGTATCAATTTTTTAACTTGTTTCACAGCTTGGCTTCATGATTTAGAAATATATGAGCATTAAATATAATACGAAGTGAATATAGAAGGTGTTGTAAACTGATAAGCAATAGCTGATAGTTTCGAGCAATGGCTGCAGAAGCTGAGTAAGGTTTCGGTATATTTGATCGTATGGGCTGATTTTTAAAATTATTGTAGGCTGTCATTCTGGAGCGCCTTTAAACGACATAGATTTCTTTCTTTTACTTTCAACAATCAAATCTTCATAAACGAGGTGAGTTCCAAAAGGCAGAACATAAATAACACATTCAATCATGATCTCGCAACAATCTCAGAATGTGAATAGAGTCGATTTTAATGCCTGTAAGACTCAATGTTGCATGCTTACGCATAGATCTGTGTTCGAAAATGGTGTTGCATCTATTACTATGTTGATGTTTTTGGCATGAAAATTCAGTGTGATGTTCGATGGAATGAGCACATTTTCAGGTTTCTAAAGAAGCGGTGTTCGAGATACTTCACTCCATTCGGTCTTCTTACTATTTATATCACTTATATCCATCCTTAAATGCAATACAACTCTCATTTATGGGCCGGAAATTGTTCGACCGCCTACAAGAGAGCACCTGGAGGCTCATTGGGGACAGTAGGGTATCCAACTCTATTCTTTCACTAGAGCATTTTCGCAATGTGAGATGTATTTCACTGTTTTATCGTTACTACAATAGTAAATGCTTTAATGTAATAAGGAAACTTGTTGCTGTAACTCGTTAGTTTGTGCGTTTAACTCGATTTTCCTTGAGAGCGCATCCATTTGTGGTTGCTTGGCCAGTGAATCACATTACACATTACAGAGAATATTCATTTTTTAGCAGAACAGTCCGTATGTGGAAAAACTCCCTCCAGAGGTCTTACCTGTCACTTTCAGTGTAGGGAAGATCAAATCGAATGCCTAGAAACGCTATTCCCTCTTTACTCCTCCTCATAACCTAATTTTCTAGTTCTGGCACAATGCATTGCATGTATAGGGGTCATTCCCTGAGTGTTCCTCCAAAGAGAAAAAAAATAGAACTGAAAGGATTGTCAAGCGGTTTTATTAAAAGATTTTAAGTCCAAAGTACATTAACAATTTGAAAGTATTCAATACAGCTAAAACCAAGATAAACCAAGATACTAAGGAAAGAGAAATATTTTGAACTGATTTTGAAAACTGTGGTAAATTTGGTGTTAATGCTCTTAAGTTTGATTATAATATTTCACTAATAATAAAACTTTTGTTTACATGCTTTGTATAACCTTTGAATTGAGGTTGACTATAAGTTTTAATTTAAGAAAATATTTTTTTTATTTCAATTTCAGTTAATTTTTTATATAAAATCTTAAGTCTGAACAAAAAAATATTATTTATAAAACATCGAAAACATCAAATAAATAGAATTATAAAAATATGTTTTAATAGATGTCTTACTGTTTACAGATATTTTTGGCCATAATTTAAATAGTAAAACTTCTTTCCATACTTGCAATGCTGTAGGAATTGTTTTCTCCTATTAAAGGTTTTATCTGAATTCATTTATCATTCATATTTATTGAATTATTTCTTTAATTGATTGAACTAAACAATTTTGTTTTTGGGAATTAATTTTTATTTTATCTACGTTAATTTGTGCTAGATTCGTTTAAAATATTAATAATATATTTTATGATATTCTCATAAAATATTCATTATTAAAAAAATATATTTGAAACGTATTACTGCGGGGGTAAGCATATCTAGCACAAGTTAAAGCAGATTAAATTAAAAATGATTTCAAAAAATTAAATTGTTTATTTCCATTGCATGTGCACATTGCATTTTTTGTAAAATTCTCTACAATTATTTTTTTGATTTCTTTATTTTTTAAATTACATATGAATGGCTTCTTATGTAGAAAGAGTGCAAATCAAAAGTGTTTTTGTTTTCGAAATGTTTGTTGCTGTATTTTTGTGTAGAAGTGTTTTTGAGTTTGTTGTCTTTTGGCTTTGTTGGTTCAACGGAAACTCTCATTTAATCAATTTAGTTTGAGATATAAAAGTCTTGAGTTTTCTATACAAAATTTGGGGAAAAATCTACTGATGAGCTCTATGAGCCATGGATATGCTTTCCCCCGCAGTAATATTAATATTTTATGAGATTATCATAAAATATTTACTTCGAAGGAATCTAGCCCAAATTAACGTAGATTAAATTTAATTGATGGAACATTTAATTACCTATATAATTTTAAAAAATTATTTCTCGCCCCGAATTGAATTCATATTATTAATTAATAGCTTTTTTGACTTTAAGGAGGTGCTGTTGTTAACGCATTACCTTATTACTGACTTTGTTAAAATCAGCGATTAAGGCTAAGGGAAGTTATTACACCTGTAATGACAGGCGGCAGTTCAGTTATATTTTGTGAAAGTATCGGGGCACAACTTTTTTTAAAAGTTTAAAAAATAAGTAGAACCCAAATGTGAATGTTGTCTGCTTGCGCGAATCTGTCAAGATTTTTTAGATGATCAGTACTGCTAGATTCTGCTAGCTCTATTAGCCAACACCTTTATTATATTCGGAAGAATTAAATCTTGTTATTTTTCTTGTTTTTATACTAGGAAACAGTACTTTGGCTACAAATAATTGGCTGTTTCCTCGCTAAATAGATTGAAGCGAAATTGGCTATCAGTTGTTGAAAACTCGAAAAGAGGGAAAAGGCTGGTTTAAAATAATAACCACTTTGCTAATTAAGTTTAATGGCCCTTTGTCAGACAATTTATTTATTTTTTTTTTTTTTGTTATTCAGATAAAAAAGTTTTTAGACTAATAATTATTTTTATCAATTCATTCAAATTGCCTTAATGGACTTGGACTTTTGTTAATTCTTTTCCATTATTTGCATTTACCATATAATTTGATGTAAAACTTTTCAGCAATTTTTACCTTCATTTTAGACATATTCATTATTAAAATTTAATGGTCACTTTTATATTGATTTTATTTATTTAAACAACCAGCATTAGTGGCGATTTGCTTTGCATGTATTTGATGAAAATAAAAAAAAAACTCTCATATTCCCTGATTAACTCAAACTATTATTTTTATTTGCTGTAAATTAAAAACTCTAACGCATTTTTTAACAAACATTTTTAAAAAAAATTAAATCAACTCATACATTCATAGTAACAGTAAATGTTTATTAGAATAATCATATAAATAGTTTTGTCTGTACTTTCGTGTGCGTGTGTGTGTATGTGGGAGTGTGAGTGTGCATTTGTAGTTGAAATAATATGAAAATTATTTCATAAAAGTCGTTATATACCTTTTTACATACGCAAACCTTTATATACTTTTTATGTATTTCAATGTGTTTTTGTGTGTGTGCGAAGTTAAATGGTGTGATTACAATCGAATTAACCCAAGGAAGTTGGATTAAATATGTACGAGCACATATCTCTTGAAGTCATATCTTTGATATAAAATAAACGCACAAAAATTTAAACTGCATTGATTATCAAAAATCACTACATAAGAAATATTTTTATTATACAAAAAAATGTCCATAAATTTTAAAAAACCCATTTTAAATATAGAAAATACTAAGGTATTTTATATAGAGGTAAAGAACTTCGAAATAAAATAAAGATGATTTTTTTAATTGCCTTGAAACCTACTTTGTTAGAGAGATAATCTTCTTGCATTATAATTTTACTATAATCGCCACAGTAGCAGTATATGGGTCTTAAAGTAGACAATGGCTACGGGCTTATCTACATAGACTAGCGACTTCACATATCCTACAAGAAATAGTGAAATCGTATGATCTTGGAGGTCAATTCACGGGTCCGAATTATGAAACTATGCGGTTACTAAACGTTTCATTTAATAAATCAATTGTAGCAGGGCATATTGCTGACACCACAGTTCTTCTACACTATGGTTGTTCAATTGATAAACGAAAAAGTCACAAATCATGGCTCTGTAAAAGTAATCAATGGCTGTAACATTTTTACCGGCACCGTATTTAAAGAAGTATGACCAATGATTCAACATTCAGTTATTCTGGATGTAACGGTGTATTAACATATTCTTGATGATTATCATCACTCCAAATACGGCAGTTTTATTTATTGACGCATCCCTAGCTTCATCGCAATATTTGCTTACGAAAATCGGGATCAACGGTAATCCTGTTTTGCCACCAATTTGTGCAATTTGAAAGCGTTGTTCAGGAGTCAGTGAATTCATGTTAAAATGTCAAATCAAACCACTATAAATTACTCGGTAGCTGGAAAATGGATATCAGTACAAAAAATTTTGTTAACTTAAAGTTCTATACCTCTATAAAAATACCCGATATTATAAATTTTCTATTTTCCGGTCTAGTTCATACGAAACTTATCGTGCAGCATGTAAACTTAAAAACTTGTGGAACCATATCGTAAATTATATCTGCAAGTTTAGATCGGTCTTATCCGACACAGGCGATTTATTCTCAAATTAATGCAGAGACAATGTTTTCGTAAATTTTTCCAGGACTTGTGACATTTTTTTTTTATTATTGCAATTTTTTTTATTCCATTTAAGTGTAACAGAGTGTGGTGCCATAAGGTCGTCTTATACTTCTTTTTGATTTCGGGCGGTTAGGAATTTTCTGTGCTAAGAGATACAGTTCTAATACGTGATAAAATTTACGTCAATCCCTAGCTGTGTCAGCGATAACCTGACGGTGGATCAAATCACTGTGGATAATTTTAGCGTCACCCACGCCCCTTTGAACTTCTCTATCCTCCAGTTACTCAAAGTCGCAACTCGGAGAGCTCGGAGCAAGCCAAAGCCCCCTCACTCCTTGCTGAAAAGTTGGAAACTATCCAACTCGAGGTCCAGAACACATGCAAGCTTAATAAAATTTCAGAACACAGCCGCAAGCATGCTTACTGAACCTAAACCATTCATTGTGTTCATAGTGAATAATCCGACCCACACAACTCAAACGAGGGCCGCGAAACCACAGCCACTACAATACTCTTTAAGAGCCAATCTCAATACTACGTCAGAGAAGAGCTAAAAGGCTAAAAAGCCAAAAAGCTGAACTTTGGGGGTTACTGATTCCCGTGGAAATAATGTCATGTTATACAGTTGGCTCCTCCTAGCCTATTAGGGGACTGGTGACACATGTAATGACGGTGAGTTTACGTCAAGACATACAAGATATCGTTCTAATAGCATGTGGACGGTTTAGTATGGCAGGCAGTAACCCTCAGGAAGTTCCAATAGGAGCTTGGAAATTTTAAGTATCATTTATCCAAGAAGATTACGAAAGAAGATGAAGATACCCCGAAAAAGTTAAAACGACGCTAGCGCGCTTTGTGTTTGAACACTAGGTACGAGCTAGAATTTAGCTTATAACCACAGGTATAGAAATATAATTTGCAGTTCGTTACAAAAATGTCAGCATTTAAAAGGAACCCTGTGATAAGAGAAAAGCCGACTCTATAAAATCATTCAGACAGCATGGGTGTCAATCAAAGTAAAGTAGTCGCAAAATTCATTCTGATACTAGAAAAAAGGCGAGCGCGAAAGGCGTACGAAGAGATCCGAAAAAAAAAACATAAACAAGTATTATTTTCAGGAAGATTTTTGACGCTAAAAACTGGGTACTCTACTTTTAGTTCTGAACGAATTCATTGCTGTTAGTTGAGGATATTTAGCTTTAAAATTTTTTTTATTGAATAACTTTTGCTTTTAGGTAAAATTATATTTTAATAGTCTTAAAAATTAGTTATAGTTAGTTGTAGTCTCTTAGCTTTACCTAAAAACTTTAGAATAGCTCTTACAATTAATCGAGGGCGTATGCTGGTTTTGAATTTCTAGTGCCTGAAAGAGTGTGCTGAAGTGATACAATATTTAGGCAAACAAATGGGGATTTTATTTTATTATAATTCCATAAGTTGGCAATAATCACTCTATAAGCTGGTAATAATTACAAAGAAACTTAAATAAAATCTTAAAAAATATTAAAAGGAAAATATACAAATAAAAAATGCCAACAGAATTCGACTTCTTAATGACACTCGAAAGCGTCCAATGGACATACCATTCATCGAAGATTCCACATACATACATGGGCAATAACATGGATGTTAATCCAAATTATGCAATCGTCTTCGGTCACATGAATGAATGAATGAATTTCATTTAAAAATTTTGTTCTAAACCCGTAATGAGAAGGTGCGGGGGTATAAGGCATTCAACATTATATGCGTCGCTATTTCGCGATTAGACTCTAAAGCAATTGAAAATGGATACCATCTTCTATCCCAAAAATTATGTTCTGCAGTGAGGCTCATTCTCGACTTAATAAACAAAGCTGTCCCATGAATACAATTTACAACAGCCGTTGCAGAATTCATTGCACTCAAAAAAATGTATTATTTAGTGCAATTTATATACTGGTGTCATAATTGGATTGTGTTTCTTAAAAAGTGAAGCTGGAGCTTGAGTTGTGGACCATAGAGATCGTTATGGCACCATGATTAATAATTTTTTGTATAAAAATATTGATCAAATTGATTAATGCAAGATGTGGGTTCAACCGCACACTACTGCCTAATTATAAGGTGGTTACAATTGTGGATCATAAATTGAATTTAATTAAGTTTACATTAAGATATGGCCTCCAAGGTCTTGCTATTGATACCTTTCGATTGTATTCTGTGGGCTCATGTAAAAACCCTGGCTTAAGCTGATAAACCAGCAATAATTACCACCTTGAAGCCCTACATTGTTTTTGTTATTTATAGCAACCAGCACCGCTTCAAAAATTAGTCCAAAATTATATAAAGCTTTGAAATTTTAGACAGTGTTACCAGATTAGGGGATTTATATGAAAAATTGGAATTTTGTAAACAAAATTTAGATAAAAGATTTTAGATCTGGATACATCCTCAATCCAGGGAAACTTTAAATGCTTTCGGGGCTTTTTGGCATTTTGTTTATTTTAAACAGTATATTAAACATTACTACAACCTGATTATATTTCCAATATTTCAATTGTTTTAACAAATTTTTCAGTAGAGCAATTAAAGTCTTTAAATAGTGCCAAAGACAAAAATGTTTAAATGAAAATTTGTGTAAATGTAATTAAAGCGATAAAATTTCAACCATGTACTTGCTTAAATTTCAAAATGAAACTAAATAGGAAAAAAATAAAGAAAGAAAAAATAAATGTATCAAATTAATTGTTCAATCAGAACATTTTTAATATAAAGCTGCCACTAGATTTGAAGGCTGCGCAAGCATGATTTTAATATCGTTTTGAATATCTACGAAAAAAGCTACATGAACTTCTCGCAAATGCCTTTTTTCGATAATGTATTCAAAATGAGAAAATTGCACGCTTTCAAAATAAATCCATTTGTGAAAAGCTCTTGATTTGCTTCCAGAAATTCCAGCACTTTTCAAATTTAGAAATATGTTCCATTAAATTGATGTACGTAAAGAAGGGAAATATTTGTAATGCGAAAAAGTTTTGTCATGCAAAATATATTTAAATAAAATGTAGTTTTACAAATGGTTTTATTTACTGTAGAAGTAAGTTATTCCTGTGTTAATAATAAAATGGACAGAAGATTGACGTTAAAATATTGAGTTGAAAAAAACCTAGGTGCCCTAATAAACACTTTTATTGTGAAGTGATGTAATGTGATATTTAGTCAAACAGCTGCTTGACAAATTCTTGGTGGTAAACCACTCTCTTTTAATATTTTGAGCACTTCTTCACACTCTCATTGCTGGCTTTAAGAGCCATGTAGAACAGTGTCGAATAAAAATATATAAAAACTTTTAGCTAATAAAGAGATCTATTATCAATTGTCCAGAGCTAATTATATTGTGCAATATTAACTCGAAAATTAATAATTTAATAAAACACCTTTTAATAAATTAGTTGCCTCAATTTGGGTGTAAATCTGAACATAGTATAACCCTCGCATGTGGCAGGTTTAAGTTAACAGGTTTGAGTGATTAACAACCCGTTTTAAACTACTTTTTTTAATTCAACGTAGGCGTGGTTATACAATAGAAAATATGTTTTTTTTGATTTGTTAAAAAAATAACTAAAAAATTTAACAAAATACTATAACAAATGGTAGGTTGATATAAAACACCTTTTAACGTTTTGTGGAACCTCGACTTTAAAACCATTTGAGGGTTAATAAGGTAAATAATGTAAATATATTTATATAGTCCCATACCCTATACAATAGAGTAAATAGAAATATATAAATTTGAATATAATGTTAAATATAAAAAATAATAATAAAAAAAATAAATAAATAAATAAGAGAGTAAGAGTTAGAGTTACACTCGCACATATGTTTATATAATGCTAAATGCAACAATAAAAACAATGATAATTAATGACATTCTATGCATAAAATAGATTAATTTAATCACAAAAGTACACACAAATTTTTTATTGAGTTTGTTGCTGTTATTGTTATTGTTGTTGTTGTTTTCAATAAGAGTAAATAATATAAATGTTCTAAAATTTTCTTTTGTTGTTGTTGCTGTTGTTGTCGCTGATTTGCTATTATTTATAGTTTTGTTGTTGTTGTTGTTTTTGGCATAATATTATATAGAATTTATATAAATAAATAAATAAATAAATGAAAAATAAAAAGTCAAGCAGAATTTTTTTTATATATACTTGGCGGTATTTTAGTTGAGTTGTTGGTTTTGCTGTGGGTTTGTAGTTAAATTATATTTTTTTAACATTTTAACTTCTGTTTTATTAACTTTAATATGACTTTAATTAAAAATTGATTAATAACCAGCCAAGTGATAAACGGTTTGTTGGCCCATATCTTTGATTAGGGCTGCAGATTTTTTAGGGCTTAAAGGCTTCACTAAAAATCTGTTTTAAAACGAATTAATATTTAGTGGTTTGAAATTGTTTTTATGTATGTTGTTGATTAATTAAAAAATATAATTAATTCTTTTTAATTTTCACACAATATATTTTTTTCGTTTTTATTAATTAGTTTTTATTTTTCAATTTTTCTTTTTTTTTAAATAATTTAATATTTATTAAAATATTTAAAGGGATTTTTGCATTCAATATTTTTCTTTTTTTAATTCGAATCTAAATTTTATTACTATTTCATTAAAGTATAATATTAATGTGATTATAAGAAATAAAACCAAAGTTAACTTGTCACAATTTTATAAATGTCCAACACAAAAGAATTATTTAAATTTCATTAATGCTCTTCGAAGTTGTTGTTAATCGCGCCCTTGTCTTTGATTTACTGATCTTTCAACTTTCATAAACTTTGCAATTTAGCAATCCAACAGTCACTGCGACATGCATGTTGTTGTTGACTTTTTGTTTTTGCTGTTTTATTTCTTTTTTAAGTGCAGCGTGTGTGAGTGTCAGTTATCATACCATTGACAAAATTGTAAAAATTATCACAAATTAAAATGATACACACGCACATACAAATCTACATACACAAAGGAACACTTGAGCTCTTTTGTATAAGCAGTATCCTTATTGTTATTAAATAAACTGATATACATGCATTAATGCGCGCACATCCACAACCACATACACATTCATGAACAAGTGCTTTTTAACAAGCACGTATCTATTAGTAACCCTTTCTTATGATTCCATTTTTAATTCATAATCATTTTATATTCTTATGTTTGCTGCCCCAATGCTGTGTTATGTTTATGTGTGTGTGTATGTTTATGTGTACATGTGTACATATAAAAACAAATACTTTGTTTGCGTTTCAATGGTCAAACATTTCTTTGAAAGAGTGTTTAAATCCTTATTTTTTAATCTCAAGGAAGATTATTATTAATTTAAAACGGTGTTATTGGGAGTAGTTATTTTATATCAGTTTACTTTTGGGTTATTAGCACGCCCAAATTTATTTAAAAGTAAAATTAATAAGTTGATTATTGGTGGTAAAGCATTGATTGCTCGGCTCAAATCGCCAGGGGATCTTTAACCACGTTTTAAAAAAGTTAAACTACAAATAACCAATAGTGACCTTACTTTTGCTTACATTCGCTTCATACACACAGTGTTTTTCCAATAATCAATTTGATAATTTTATTTAAAATAAATTTGGAATGTTATCACACTAAAAAGTTAAGTAAAATATTAATAATTTAATTTAAGTTATTTTATAATAAAATATATTTATTGCAGTGAAACAAAAATTAACTACTAAAGTGTTTTTCAACAAGAAGTTTGTTTCTTAAAACAAAATAAAACAAATAATTTAGATTAAAATGATTAAATTTTTTTTTGTACTACGAAGAGAAAAGTTCGGCAATTATTAATGAAAAATGATATGTGACAAGTATCCACCAAGACGACGTTGACCAATGTCGATTTTTTCATCAAAGTTTTCAATCACTTTTTGGCAAAATTGCGGTCTCATTTTAATAATCACATTAAAGATTTTGAGTTTTAAGTCTGAAATAGGTTTAATTGGCTCCGTATAAAGTCTATCCTTAACATAGCTCCACAAAAAATAATCCAGTGATGTTAAAACACACGATTTGGCTGTCCACTTAATTACTGATTGTCGTAAAATTATGCGTTCGGGATATTTGGTTTGCAATAAATTGATCGTTCCATTGGCTGTGTGACATGTGGACCCGACTTTTGAAACTACGTGTCAGTGATATCCACGTGGTCAGTAGAACGCCAAAATTGAGATGATGGCATCTCGTGAAACCGTGATCCATTGACTGTTGCCGCATTTCCAGCTTCACCTTCCAAAAAAACGGCCCTACCATGTCTCCAGACCACATAGCGTATAATACAGTGATACATTGATTTTGGGTTTTAAGGTTAAAATCGGCAGACTCTGGCCTTAACATAGTCCCATAAAAACTAAATCACACGATCTGGACTGCTACTTAACTGCTGATTATCGTTAAATTATGTGATCGGGTAATTTGGTTTGCAATAAATTGATCGTTTCATTGGTTGTGTGACATGTGGCATCGTACTGTTGCAACCACGTTTTAGTCATATTCACGTGGTCAATAATAGGCCAAATGAGTTGTTACCTGTAAGCGTTTGCGTGATCCATTGACCGTTGCTGCATTTCCAACCTCATTTTCGAAAAAAGAAACGGCCCAATCACGCCTCCAGAGTACATAGTGCACCATACGGTAATAGGCTGAGTATGAAAAGGCTTCTCAATAATCTCTCTAGGATTTCTAGAACCCTGACAAGTTAAAACAGACTTCGTCTGAAAAAATGATTTTTTCAGAAAGGTCAGCGGATTGTTCTTGAATGAAGCGGGCGAATCTACGGCGATGTGAATGGTCGGATGGCGTCATTTCCTATAGCATTTGAACCCCGTAAGGCAAAAAAGTGAAATCCTTATGCAAAATTTACTATGTAGAGGTTTTGGAATGTTGAGGAATTGAATTGACATATTTGGATCTGCTTCAACAATGTGGCTCACGGTTGCGATGTTGTCAGTTGAACGACCCGGACGAACACGCGTTGCATCGAGCATGTCGATTCAAATTTACCGACCAAAATTTTAATAGCGGTATCAGAAGGTCGATTATGTTGTCCGAAAATATCACAAATTTTATGAACTGAAACTTTAACAGAACCACCATTTTCATAGTGGATTTAAATTATTTTCAGGCTAGTTTGGTACGAAATTGACTTCATTATAACAGTTGAATCTACTACGACTACGTCGAAAAATAAATGTCAAAACTATCATGTTGTTGGTGTTGCCACAATTTAATAACAAACTTCTTTTTATAGATTATTCTGAAATATTTTTTGTTGTTATTTTCTTTATAATTATTTAGAATCAAAATAAAATTGCTATTGCTAAAAGGTGTCTTTGAAAATGATCAAAATAAGCTTGGACCAGTCCCAGATTCAGGCGCAGAATCATCGCTTTTTGTTTTGCTTTTTGTGTGGCTTAAGGCGAAATTGCAGCACATTGTTAGATACCATAAGAAGATTTTTATGTCTGAAAACTTTTTCGTTGTAGTGCAACAGCCTTAGACAGGTTAGTTATATACAGGCTTTTTCCTTGTTTAGCATCCGAAGAGCCATTAAATAGGATTTGATTATTTCTTCGGCATAAATCCCATATTGAAGTGCGTCGTTATCTGTTCTATACGTATAATTGTGTAAAGAAATTTAAAAATGGCCATACATCAATAAATAACCGTCCTATTTATGGGTTATTTACATGCGTCGCACATATCTGCACTACTACAATAGCGACTCTTTAAACTAATGTGTCCATTTCTAATGTACAAAAACGCTCATATAATATTTAAAATTAAATTCAAAGCTCGGCCTAACTGAGCAGACTCAGTAATACTTAACTAAACGCATCAACTTGATGATTAGATTTACTTCGATTTATTCGCACCGTTGAATTTTCCTGTACGATATACAGCTGCTACCACATTTGCTAGTTGTGACTACAAGCGATCTCTAACTAAGAAATAAAAATGCGATGAATTCCATGATTTAGGAACCAACTTTTAAAACGACGAGGGCGCGTAAGCCAGAATATATTAAATTATGAATATAAACTGGGGGCACGTTTTTTCAATTGTGGCAACACCGACAACATGATAGCTTTGACATTTAGTTATTTGACGTATTCGTAGTACATGCATTTGCAATTGTTACAATGAATTCAATTTTGCACGAAACTTGCATTAAAATTATTCAAATCCACTATGAAAATGGTGGTTCTGTTAAAGTAACCTATTAAGGAGGACGCGGATATCACTGACATGTGGCTTCAACAGTACGGTACCACCAAAAAAACGATAATTTTTTTGCAAACCAAATTTCCCAATTACATACTTTCACAATAATCAGCAGTTAGGTGGCTAGTCAGCCAGATCGTGTGATTTAACACCACTGGATTATTGTTTTGTGGGGCATTTGGCTGGAAAACGGCAACGTTCAATGGATCACACTATCGTGTAATGCTAACAATTTAGTTTGGACCTATTATTGACGACGTGTATATCATTTATATGTGGCTTTAACAGGATGGTGCCACATGTCACACCGTCAATTTATTGCAAACCAAATTTGCTGACCGCATAATTTCACCACAACCAGCAGTGGCGAGTTAGATCGCGTAATTTTACGTTACTCGATTATTTTTTGTGGGGCTATGTTTGGCTATTTTGCCGAAAAGTGATTAAAAACTTTGATGATAAAATCGACATTTATCAATGTTATCGTGGTGGATACCTGCCACATATCAGTTTTCATTCATAATTGTCGAAATTTTCTCATCGTAATACAATAAAAATTTTAATCATGGTAATCATCTTCTTGTTTGAAAAACCCTTTAATTTCACGACATAGAAATTCAATGAAGTCCACTTCTGAAAAGTTCTGATTCAAATTATAGATAGATTTTATTTTTAGGACGGTTTTAGTATTTAGTATTTTAGAAGACCCTGGCGTAGTAGTGGGGTTCATTTTTAATGTATGTTTTCTTTGGAGTATTAAAGATAGTAAAATATTTAAAAAATAATAAATAATAAAAAAATAATAAATAAATAATAAACAATAATATTTAATATTAATATTAAATCATTTTTGTTTAAAAAACGTTTAAAATCTTCTTTTTTTACTGTGACCACTGAGGCAGTTTAAAAACACGCAAATTTGGATATTAAAAGTCGGATAAAGCAGCACCCAATTTAAGAAATTAACTCAAAAAAATCAATCAGAAAATAAATCGGATAAAAAAATAATAAATTAATAAAAAAACAGAGCGATTTATTAAATCAGCGGTTAAGCTCAATTTTGTTTATCTATTTTCATTTTGTATCTAACACCTTTGGCTACGAGCTTTAGTTTAACTTTAATTTTTTACCAACTACTCCACTGTGTGTCGAAGAAAAACTGTTTCTTTCAATATGTCATGTCGACTATAGCATATTGTTATTGTGCCAACCAACTAATTGTTGGGTTTCAAAAACCCAACATTTCCTGTTAAGGTTGATCATTAAAAAATAATAATTGATTTTTTCGTTAAAAATTAATACAAAAATTAGTAAATAAATTTTTTTTTTTAATTTTTGTAAATCTTTAAACTAAAATAAAGTGAATTTAAATGTTTCGTTTGTTAAAACATGAAAAATAATAAAATATATCATACGAGATAGCTTTTATCGCCTGGTAAATTAAAGATTTCATTTATTGTATTCTCTGTATTCGGGACTTTATTTATCAGAGATTTATTATGTTTTGACTTTAAAAAGGTTATCACATCTGTTAAATTCTTCATTGATGGAGAATTTCTTAAGCTACAAAAACCAATACCACTATCATAACTGACATTAAGGGACACCATTAACTAATACCACCTACAGCATGAATAGTATCAAATATGTTTTAAAATCTACCTACAGTAATTATTTAATATATATGCTTGTGTGTGTGTTTACTGCTTCTTGCATGTGGGTCAAAATTATAATTCATAAATTATCTGCCAGCGTTTGTATACATTTTTATTAACTGCTTTAAATGCCTTTCTCAATATATCAAATTACAAGCTAAAGACTTCTTTTAATTTAAACACATTTTGAAAAGCTGGGTGGTCAACATCTCTTTTATACTTCTGAAACATTCTTAAATGATGGAATTTATGTGCGCTGGTGAAACCAAAAAGATTTGCACGCGTTTTAGAGTTTTAAAGACAAGTAGCTGAAACATCTGTTTAAGATTGTGGATTGTGTTGGTAGTTGTGTGCGTGATAAAGTTAAAAGTGTTATTATTTGTAATTGGCCAAGATGTCACATGTGATTATTGACAAAAGAGAAAACAAATGATATGGTTTCACACATTTGTAACGGAGCTAACTCTGGATGTACATGCTTGATTAGTTTAGATATCTTCCCCAAAATACAGAAAAACAATTTTTAGGCCTTTTAAAAAATAAAGTTTATTCTTGATTTGAATAGAAAAAAATATTTATTTTATTATGCAACATTTTAAAATACTAAAGCAAAAGTCAAGATGTTCTTATAAATGTTTTTAAACTATTTTGTTCGACATTTAACCCACAATTATCATAATCAAGCGCTGTAGACTTTAAATTTCGTTGACAAAAAATTCCAAATGTTGGGACAGCACTTCTCACTACTTCAAATACTAAGTGTATCTTCAAACACAAATATTGAACACGGCAGTAAGGATTTACTAGCTCATCCATTAACAAGACTAAGAACAGTCACAGAAATTAAACACTTAATTGTAAATACTTGATTGACTTTTCAAATCAGGCTTCTTCTGAGTCCGCTGTGCTTAATTTAATCGGTGAATTCGAGGTTCACGGCGTTGTTACTAAAATAAACCAAAGAATGAGACTGGAGCATAAACTCTTCGATGTTTGCGACAATTTGGCATCACTAGAGGGGGCACATGGTAGTCTCTATGGGTCCTACATCAACAACCATCTAGACTTGTGCCTTGCGTGGTAAAAGGGAGACCAGTCCCCTTCAAGGCTAGTAGAAGTCAACTTGACAATCCACTCTGTTTGAATCAGTGAGCCCCAGAATTCCGCTATTTGTCTCTTTAGGCATTTAGCTGCTCTCAGTCTGATTATTGAGGTAGGCCCTTTGGGAGTATCGTGGTGGCTGTGTGTTTCCAGTATCTGATTAGGGCCCACGGCCAGGTGCAGATGTAAACTTTATCACTAGCGCTACTTGAGGCAATATATTCCAAAAAAAACTTAATCTTCACGCTTATAAAGTTCACCTGGTTCGAGAAATAAACTCGAATGACTATTGTTTATGTCGAACGTTTTTGAATTGGCTGTTCGAATTGAACGAAAACAGCGCATTTTTCAACAAAATCACTTTTAGTAATGCAGCTCATTTTCAATTAGGCGGATATGTAAGCAAACAAATTTGGCGCATATGTGACTCAAAAATCCGCAAACAGTCTTCATGAAACCATTCTATTCCCAAAAAGTGACAGTATGGTGCGGTTTGCGGTGAGGCGGTATTATCTGCTCCTATATTTTTAAAAACAATAAGGAAACACCATCATCGTGAATTCCCTACCAAGCCTATTTTTTGTGGTTACAGTTGGCCACAATTAGCAGTGGCCTTTGGTTTCAGCAAGCAACGCCACAATAAAGTTATTGCATAAGAAATTTTCCGGTCGCGTAATTTCTCTATCTGTCGATGTTAATCGGCCGCCCCGTTCTTTCAATTTAACGCCGCTAGTCTGCTTTTTCTAGGGCCATTTGACAAACTGAGCTTACGTGAACGACCCACAAATAACTGACGCCCTATAACACTCGGCGCTGCATTCACGCCGCTTTGCGAAAGCTGGACATTTACATATTTCGTTATCAATTCCCATAACTCTACTTTACAGTGGAATCAAAAACTTTAGTTATTCAAAAAAATGTTTGTTTTGAGCCTATTTATTTAGATTTTAAGTTTTCAAAAAATAATTTTTTAATTTTATTATTTTCAATATTTAATAAATTAATTTTGTCTATGTAGACAACATTTTTAATAAATAATAAACTTTGACTGAAAATCATACTATTAAGCCCCTGTGTGTAAGGACTCATATAATAAAAAACAAAACTGTGTTCAAGTTTATAGCCAGGCTGCCACATAAGCAAGATGATGACCATGACTAAAATACAACAAGGAATCGATATATATTCAGTTCAATGTCCGTTAGAAAACCCTATTTCGACCTGTATTGACACTGGTCTCTGTTAGTGATGCCACTACAGATAAAGAATTTGTGTTTTAAAGCAATATAATGTTATAAAATTTCCTTTACGCACAGAAACCCTTGTATTTTTGCAAAGTCTAAAATATATCTTTTCTGTGACTTAGGATACTATGAACCGAATTAAAGTTAAAATTAAAGCCACTATTAGAAATGCCAATTGAGACTGGTATTTAAAAATTCCATAATTAGAGATTTTCCAAATCCAAATCCCAAAATATTTCTGAATTTCGCAAACAATGTTTTTCGGGATGCATTAATCATTATGTTTATGCATTTTTAATATATTTTATTTTAAGTCCGATACGATATTGACTTTCAACAAATTAAAAACTTCTGAGTTTCGTACATACCAGCGATAATCATGCTGATTGTAGTGTGATAAAGCCAAAAGTGACTTTACCACGTCTAATAATGTTTTTAGAATTACTACTAATTTTTTTTTAATATTTTTTTAATTTTTATATTTGACATGAAACTTATTAGTCACTTGTGGTCACCTGTATGCAATTTATTGTTTTCTGTTTCTACTTAATTAGCAGAAAAAATGAAAAACTTCAAGATGATATTCCAGTAGTTTAAAAAAAGTTATCACTTCAGCTTCAAAAATAATTTTTTTAGGATAAATTGTGCGAAATAGTGCCAAGTAAAAAGCTTAAGAATAACAAAAATTTTCTTGATATGAGAAAATTTCTAGAGTAGACAAATTTTTCTACTCATTTTTAATGGAGTTCTGTAATTTAAGTTCTAACCAGATAAATTGGAAGTGATGAAGAAGAACCCAGCCAAAGATCTCAAAAAAGTAGAATCATATAAATTTATGTTATTTTTGTTTTTGAGACCATATCAATAAATACTCTGAACTCTCTTCTGTGCGAGAAAGGGTGTAGAAAGGTTTTAGAAGACAATATAATCCAATTCAGTAAAAACACGGGCTGGTAAATGTAGTAAAGAAATTTTTTCGAGGAAAAACATACGACACATTTAAAGCTTTTGATCATTATCAATGCTTAGCTGTCCACAGATAATTAACGCCTGAGTCCCCCAAATAATTATCTTGGGTCCAGTTTAATAATTACGGTATACAGCGCATATAACAAATACTGTTGCTGTATACACATCGATATGGCTACCAATGCAACATCCCCAAATTTGCAAGATTATATACTTGTCTTCAAAAGATGGTTTACTTTACCTAAAGTCTTTTACGCTCCTATTTTACATGACTAAAACATATCTCAGTTCACAGAAGTGAAATATCTCGGTACATAATTGAATCAAAACTAAAGCATTTGAAGTTAAGAGCAATTTAAATAAACTGACGATTAGTAAAAACATAACGCTAAAAGTAATTTGTAAACTTCTTGTTTAGAATGCGATCCAAAAGCCAAAAGGGACAATTTTTCTACGAACGATAACTGTATTCCCCTGGTATATAAAAAAATTAGAACTTTCACAAAGAACTTTCAACGTGGCCTTGATAATAGCGGACTTCGTGAAATATGAAAAATCTTATTTTGCAAAGCTAATTGCAGTTCCAAACTCACTATATCCCAAACTCTTAAAAGACCTTAATTATATCCAACTAAAAGGAGAGAAAATGATGTTTCTTAGTAGAACATTAGAAGAATGTTATAAAAAAGTATGCAAAATTAATTTTCGTCTACCCCTAATTACAGTTAAAATCTAAAATTGTTAGATTTACGGTTCGTACACTTGATGTTAGTTCAATTATAAGCAAATTTTGAATAACCAAATATGGAGAAATTGCACTGTATATTTTTCCCCAAATTTTTCTGTTCTTTTTCTCAAAATAACAATTTTTTCTGATTCATTCTACTGTGTTGTGAAATAAAGTATAAAATAATAATAATAAAGTTACAATCGTGACTGAAGCGACGGTTAGCAGAAAGGAAGAATAAATATCGAAGAATAAATATGATAAAGTGCAAAGATAACAACGGAAAAACTTTAGGTTGTGTGTGGACTTCATCTAACCAAACTATTATTGAATGATCCGAAAAATATCCACACAAAATCTTAGACAATTTTTCATTTTTATTATATTTACAAATCAAAATATGCCGGACTTCAATATAAAAAATTTAAATCCCGTGGAAATTCGAGATATGTATTTTTTAAGTTGGGAACTCGGAATTTATTAGCCCAAAAAATGTCGGTATTAGAAATTTTCCCTAGCTGTGTGGACAATAATTTCAAAGTTTTGCCAAAGAAGTAAGCTTTTATTTGCTAGATAATTTACAAAATGAAAAACATAAGTATTTCCCTAATTCTTCCAGAAACACTTTACTCCTTCTATCTGAACAATATATTTCATTGACGTTCTCTCTTTTCACCAGAAGCGTAGTTTTTGTCCGAATAAATTATCCCCACTTTCAGCCATATTTAATATGTCCCGAACCTACGCAAAAAGTGTGACGAATTTCTTAGACAAATCTTTTAAAACCGACTAAATTTACTAGTCTTTTAGCTGACTGCTCTTTAAAACACTCCTTCAAGAACACCCTACTGCTCTTAAAGCCATGTATTTTTTAATAATTTACATATTTAAATATTAAGTGGACAAGTCAAAAAGTCTTGAGAAACATCCTTTACGACTTTATTTTCTGCATCAACCTAATTTACTTTTGCCTTTCGAAATTTAGTTTGCATTTTTTTAAAAAAGAAAACATTTTTCCCAGTTTTGTAAGAGTTTCCTTAAAAATGTAGTACAACACACAATTTGCAATAAATTCCAGGTTAATTTGCAAATCCAAAATTTACTTACTTCGAAATAATGCTAACAACTACTTATGCCGTCGGCTTACATGCACACGGTCATGATTTGCCGTATCTGAGTGTAATTTGAAAAGTTCCATCCGAAAAATATTGATACCGATCGCTCCCCAGTTGAAATAGAATAAAGTGGAGTTGTTAGTTAGAGCCCCAAGCAAACAACGGGTTGGAAAGGAAAGCCACATAATGTTTCATAGAATTCAAGGGTTTTCGGGTAAATAAAGGAAAATGCAAAAGACGAAACAAAATATTTTGTAACATTGGGTCGAGTTAAAATCCAAGGGTTCTCTGAATTGCTTAAATTTGATAACTGGGCTATCCACTAAATTCGCATCAAGCGTTTCTTGCCCTACAGGCGACTATGATTTTTTCGAAGAGAGGACTCTAAACTTCAATTATAACAAGTTTGTGTTTCAATTGTGGTAACACCAACAACATGCTAGTTTTGACATTCAGTGTTTTGATGTATTTGTAGTAGACGTAGTGCCAATTGTTACCATGAATTCAATTTCGCACGAAACCCGCCTTAAAATAATTAAAATTCACTATGAAAGTGGTGGTTCTGTTAAAGTTCCATTTCGTAAAATTCGTGATATTTTCGGATAACACAATCGTTCTTCTGAGACCGCTTTTAAGAACTTGGTTGTTAAATTGGAGTCGATTGGCTACATGCAAAAAAAGCGTGTTCGACCGGGTCGTTCAACTAAAAGATCGTAATCGTGAGCCACAGTGTTAAAGCAGATCCAAATTTGTCAATTCGTCGACTTTCTCAACAACTGGAGTTAGCCAAAACTAACACATGGCGAATTCTACGTAAGAATTCGACTTTAAAGCCTTACAAGGTTCAACTGGATTCACATTGCCGTAGATTCGTTCAATTTGTTCAGGAATAACCGACTGGGATTTTCTGAAAAAATAATTTTTTCAAATGAAGCCCATTGGCACTTGTCAAGCAAAATTGCCGCACTTAGGCTTCTGAAAATCGTAAAGCGATTATTAAGAAGGACGTGGGTACCACTGACATGTAACATCAGCAGGATGGTGCCTCATGTTACACAGTCAATGAAAATAACAATTCACTGCAAATCACGACAATTAGCAGTTAAGTGGTAAGCCGGATACGGTGATTTAGCACCACTGAGATATCTTAAGCACAGAGTCTATACGGAGCCAATCGATTCGATTTGAGCTTTAAAACTATACATTCGTGGTGTGATTAATTATATAGGACCACCATTTTGCCACAAAACTGATTTAAAACTTGGATGAAAAACGATATCTGTCAACATGGTCGTAGTGGATATTTGCCAGATATCATTTTCATCCATAATTGTTGAAATTTTTTCTTCGTAACACAATAAAAATTTGAGTCATCTTAGTCTAAACTCTTAGTTTTATTCAAATTGATTTTTTAAGGGTTTGCAAAAATGTGCGGTAAAAATAGGGAATATATTCACCCACATTTTTAAGTCGGACCTTAAATATATTTAAAATCCTGTATCCTGTAAGATTTCAGAATGTATTTTATAAGAAAGATTACTTTTTTTTACAATGTAAACACTTTTATACTGTAAATACAAATTGTAAACAATGAGTCCGACATTGGCTTTGATGTAGTAAATTCGACATCTTGAATTCGCTTAAGTATAAAAAAATATTAATGAAAAACAAGAAATTGCCGCAACAGCACGCTGTAAGGTGGTGGATATATATTTTTAGTAAATAGTACAGACAAGAAGTTTCAGCATCGTAAATGTCATTAAGCATTAAAAGTATAGTAAGAGAATGGCCACCTTACACTCAGAAGGATATGTATCGATAAATGACCACGAATAATACCAAGAAAATGTAAGTGTCTTTGCATTTCTGCTACGACTATTGCCGTTGCGAAAAATATACAGAAATGTGTGGTGCTGTTTGAGTACAAATGAAATAGTCTGTCGAGAAAAAAATAAAGAAAACCATATTATTACTTAATTTTATTACAGAATGACAAAAATCACCCATAATTTTTAGTCATCGCATTCTTTAAAATAAAACATATTTTAGATTTATTATATACAGTGGACAGAAGAAGTGAAAAAACAAAACCATACGAATAATCAAACAATTTTTTAAATTTTATTTTTAATTTTTATTCGTAACAAATAATACGTGATATGAATTAATGGGTTTGAAAGGAAAAACGAAAGTAACCCACATGAAATTAATTTTAGACGTTTTATGAATTGCACCTATTTTTGCTCTGCCATTTTTCTTATCGGCAGATCTCATATATAATTTATCGTTATGTTTTAGCTTATCTGATTCTTCTTGTTCGTAGAGTAGTTTCAAACATGTTTATTGCGATTCAAAGCAGATTTTGCTTGTTACTTTCATATTTAAAATAAATTGTTGGACTTATGCATAAAAATGAGAACAATGCCTGTAGAAATTGAAAATAGTTGTATGCCTGACTGATGCTTGGTATTAGGTAATCGACGGTGGTCGTAGCTAAGAAGAGACGAAAAGCGACTTCAGAGTCGCCCGTCAAAGGTCGTAAAAAATTATTAACGGAGTTAGTTGCTCGACTAATGATAAAATAAGAAAAAAACGGGTGCTTATCAAACAATTACCAACAAAGTAAGCGAAGGAACTGCTAGAAGAGCGCTATGACATCGGATATACTTGTTAACTGTTAAAAATAGAAAACCTGCATTATCCGATAAGAATTTTATAAGTTAGACTATTGATGGTTGAAAACGCATTATTTGATTTTGTGGGTCGAAATTTGACCGCCCGGGGAATATGTTAAAAGACATAATGTGAAGCAAACTGTTATATATGGCGGTGAGAACATAATGGTTTGAGCTTGCTTTACGTGGTGGCATATTAGCGCTCTACAATTTGATATCGTGCAAAAAGATATTTCAATTTAATGGACCAAAGCTTTTATCTCGAAAATGGGAAAAAAAGGAAGGACAGGAATGTGGTACGAAGTGAAAAGGAAATAATGTAAAGGAATGGATTGGAAAACAGAATTTTACGATTGACGAAATGACTAGCACAAAGTATGTTGATGTCCACTCGATTAGAAATTCTTGGCCAATCGTGATAAGACGACTCAAGCAATAAGATTCAGCCCCATCAAACATGCACAACCTTTCGAATCATTTAAATGGGGTATGGAATCAAATTCTAAAAGATGTTGACGAAAATTTGGTAGAAAGCGTGTCAAAGTCAAGTAAGTCAAGTTATTTATAATAAGGGTCTATGGACCAAATATTAAACTTTGGTTAGATATTAATTGTATTTTGTTTTTTTCTTTAAAATTTAAAGCATTTATTAATGTTTCTTTTCTCCTATTCGTTACGAATAAGATAATAAAAATAAAATTAAAAAAAAAATTTGAATTGCTTGTATGGTATTTATGGATGAGGAAAGTCAAAGTTATAATTATACATTCTCTTCTGCTCGCCACTAAATGTGTTCATTTTATAAACCTGGAAATTTGTAATCGATTATGAATTTAAATTTTTTTAGCCAATTTTTAAAATTTTAGTTCCAACAGAAATCGTTACTTAAAGCAGAGTTTCAAATAGATAATTAAGACCTATTTGCTTTATGTCACGGCTTTTAATGAATTTAAAAGTTATATGCAAATTAAAATCAAATTTAAATAAAAATATGTCCATAATTAAATTTGTTTGATAATAAGATTTGTCCAAGGTTTATTTAACAAGATACAAAATATAACAACGAATAAGGTTTAATACCTTTGTTTTCAATTTTTATAGTACGTATTGCTTTTAATTATTTCGTTCTTAATTGTGCTCAGCTGAAAGAAGATGGTAAAATTTCGTTAGCACCAAAAAAAATAATTTTCTGGAGGGTCATAACCTTCTTCTGCATTCTGCGCTTTGAAAAGATATAAAATCGTGATAGCAGTTTATGTAAATAAATCCTTGCAACCCCTTTTGTAGCGTAATTTATTTATGTTGATCTCGTTAGAATTACTCAAAACACATCGAAATAAATAACAAACTTTAGCGAAATTTAAAAATAGTCGCTAAAATATAAAAATAGTTAAATAAATAAAATCTTAATATTAGATGCATTATTGTTAACACGTTTTTCTTTTAGGAAATTCTTAAAAAGTAATAGAAGTTTATACAGCAGCAAAAGACTTTTTATATATTTTTAAAAATGCAGAATTTCAACTTGGTTACATTCGATATTCCGACAAAAAAATCTTCTACTTAAAGCTAAGGGAACTAGTTTTAAAAATTTTTCTCTTTATAATTATAGATTTTTTATTATTTTATAATTAATTTTTTAAGCCAAAGTTTTAACATACTTTTTCACATCCTGTTCCTTAACATGCCACCCAATTGTGTGGGGAAATAAAATTAAAATTTATGAAATTTTTTCTGTGAAGACCTACCGCTTAAAAAATTAAAAAATATATAAAATATTAAAATTATAAAATATATAAAATAAAATATTTAAATATGCAAATAAGTAAACTAATTAAATAGAACTTTGGTTCTGCTTTAAGGTTTTCCGGACTTCATTTTGTGGGTACATCTGAAAAGCACCGATCGAAGTTTATTATATAGGAAATGACATCGGTGATCTAAGCCTCGGACAAGTGCTAACAATTACTAAAGACAGCGTGATGAGAAAAAAAACTGACAATTACTAGCCGACAGTCAGAAATTATTAAGTCAAGAGGAAAAACTAAGGAAAGCACGTGACTAAATGAGAACTGGACGGAAGGGGTCATATTCTTTATGATACACTTCGTAATACTCATAAAAAACGAACTGTTTCTGGACTTATTTTGTTTTTAATTAATTATGTCTGTAGCTATGCTATTGTAGTCCTTTTATAGGTGCCCCTGTAGGCTAGTAGGTAGCGTACTAGCTTGTAAATATGGGGGTGTGGGTTCGATTCCCAACGAAGACCTTGGAAGACTGACTATCGGTAGGACTGCTCAGCGATGAAGGCATAGTCACTGGTCGCTCTGCTGTCTTCTATACGGCAGTAAATTTCCAACTATACTTCTACTTTCACCACCTGTTTTATCTATTCTCCATTCCTTTCTTGAAGAATGTAGCACGGTACTTGACTAAATAGGCATTGTTGCCTGAAGTGCTACTTCTCTTTTTTAAAAAAAAATTGACATGTTATACATAACTGCGATCTACTTTCTGCGTCTAGAACTTGAACTTTCAAAGTTTTCTAAACAACTAGCCTCACATGATTTTATTTATGTTGCAATTTATGCTGAAAAGCGCATTTAAGATGGAAGGGGTCATAGGCTTTCTAAGCTTTGTCAGACTGCTCAAAAATTTTACAAAATAGAAATCTTCTTAAAAGAACAGGTAATAAATTTTGTCTTACGTTGGACTTATTGACAGCTTTTGTAGATAGGACCAACTTTCGGACCAACTTTTAGATTCTTTTAAAATTTTTTCTTAAGCTGCCTGTTTAAGGAGATTAGTTTCACTATATTTATTGATGATTTAGTGTAATATATTGAAAAACCCAAACTGGCTTAAGAGAGCTATTAATTTATTTTGCTAAAGTTCAGATCCTGTTAACATTTTAAAAGTGAGCCTTGATATGCCTGAATATTTTCGTTTAAATGGCGATAGACAACAGTTTAAACATAAATAGATCTTAATGTAGATTTACAGGTAACATGAATTTTTCCAGCATGTCGAAATGGAAAAGAATTTTATTTAAGTATATTTACGGGTGCTACATCTAGAGTAAGTTTACAAGTAGAAGTCAGCCTTTATGTCAGCATATTTTAAGGCGTTAAAAAATGAAACTTTTTCACATGTAGCGAATATAGAATTAGGCGGCGTTATCATCTAACATTTTGCAACCTTTCAAAGTTTTACGTACTATCTTCATAATGCGTACAATACGATAAAATATTCAGAAGAATTGGTGAGCGAGTAAATGTATAACAAATATTTTATTTTCTGGTCCGATATATGGCATGGCAAAATTTATGAAAAGCTGACTTGCTACCAAACAATTTTTCTGAATATCTGAGGCCATCTTCTTAAGCTACTTGGGTTTGAACATGCATATTTATTTTACAGTTACTTGTTAAGCAAAATTAACAATAAAACAAAATGACTTATAGAGATATTCAAGCAGAAGTATACCGGCATTATCTATCATTTTATCTGTTGAAATTCAAAAAGTAAGAAAAAGTGACTCTAATGAAAATATGTTGTTTGTTAAGTATACAAACACAAGTAATAACGCTTGAAAATGTTTAAATTTCCATATTATTTAATTATAAAGAAAATCTGTTCTTTTTATTAATGAAAACTTTTCATTTGAAAATCATTACTATAAATGGATAATTATTGAAAAGAATGGTAATTTCGAAAAAACGCTAACTAGACGATCTAATTAATTGCTGATTTAAATTTTGATCTCTTTATTAGTTTCAAAAATTTAAAACGTTTGTGATCTATCCGAGTTTATTTAGTCAATTCTTATATATTCTCTTAAACATTTACAAAGTTCTCAATACTTGTGGTATCATTGAAGTCTTGTTCTTAGATAAAAAATATTTAAAAGAAAAATTGATTTATTGTTTAAGAAGTAAAAATGGCAAATATGTACATACTTTCTTAATTGATTACGATAATCAGCTGTTTTTGGAAAAAACAAATGTTTGGTTTGCACTCACATACATATCTACTCTACTCTGCTCTACGCGTACGAGTATATAAACATAACAAGCACATGCATGTAAACACGTAACAGTAATAAAAGGAAAACATTTACTTTAAGAAAGAGAGAGTTAAAAGAAGACGCGTAAAAACCGTTAAGAAAACATACGAGACGTGAGCTTACAAATACACCAAACAAAAAAAATACACACTCACATAAACACTCGCACAAAAAACATCAGAGTCCTAAATTCACGGGCACAACGCCACAGTAAAGAATTGTCTTCGAAAAGAACAACAAAATAAGAGTTTCGCAAGAAAGAATAGAAATACAAAAATAATAAGAAAATAAACTTTTTCACATACACACGTAAGAAAAGAAATACTATTTTATAAATATTTAGTTTATTTCTTTTATGCTTCAGTGCAGCCAGTTACACACAGCCACACCGATACATGTTGTATAAGAAGAACAATGAAAAATGTTTAATACTTTTTTTTCGTTTGTTTGTTTGGTGTCTAGATTTATTTTATTAACGACAACAATGAAGATGATTACGAGATTTTCTTTTAAGCAATGCACGCCGCACACAGCGAAATTGAAGCGCGCGTTTTTCTTAAATATTTTGTTAAACATACAACGGCTACTGCAAGACACGTGAGCGAAACGGAAATTGGCTATTGTTCCGTTTCCTTTATTATTATTATTATTTGTTTAATATATTCGCATTATACATTATTTTCTTGATACTAAAACAAACTATTCAGCACATATTTTCAATAACTTAATCATTATCCTAACTAACAGTTGAATGTTTTTTTACTTCATATTCTATATTGTAGATTTAACTTGATTTGCTGAAGTGTATGCAACAACTCAAACGTTTATATGTAAAGTATAGAGTAAGCGTTAACGCGAGCAACACTTGGCAAGCAGCACGATCCGTCACCAATGTAAAAACTCAACTAAAAGCTAAATGTTGGAAAAAAATCTGAAACAATATACATTTTTTTTCGGGGGGGGCCAAAAATAAAAAGTATAAAAACGTACAAAAAACAAAAAAAAAGGAAAAAATAATAATAAAGGAAGGGAAAAAAGATTTTAAAAAATACAACAACACAGCACAAAAAAAGGAGACGCAGCAACGTCATCAACATCATCATGATGATGCTGACGATGATGATGGGTACTAATACTACTACAACTTGTCGTAGTTGTTGCTAGTGGTGTAGCATTTAGTAGCAGACGCAGCGGCATTAACATTGGAGCCACAGCAACATTCGCTTATATTTCTATATGATTCTAACAGTATTTTTATTTAGTATTATAGCATCGCACAAAAACAAAACAACAAACAAACCAAAAGCACATTGAAACAAACAGATAGAAAAAATACAAACAACAATCAAACACAAACATAAAATCAACAGCAACAACTAACCAACAAAACAAAAAAACAAAAAAAAGAATAAACAAAAATACTGCACATTTGTATGCGTCACCATTAACATCAGTCAAAAGATCATTATCATCTTCATTAGGATGATTAAATGCCTAATAATGCTAGTAAACATTATGAAGGTGCACAGTTTTAAAATCTGCTTTTCATACTTCCTGTTTTTGTTCATATCAAGCATCCACTCTCACCAATACTTACTCATCCATGGCTTGTTTAGAGAAGGGGGACTTTCTCTTAACAACAAGTCACTAGAGCGGGTGTATTTTTGTACAAAAACAAAACAAACAAAAAAAACACACAGCAAAAATGCAATAAACATCTTATTCATGCCAAGTTGTATGAATATTACTTTTTTTACATTTTTAGTTTCCAAGTTCTTTTTTCCAACATTTTTTATTCTCTGTTTTCGTGAAAAACATTTTTTTCGCCCCAAAAATTGTATGCCCTCCACAACCGGTATTCAAAACAACCTTTTTTTTGTTTTCACTAGACATTCTACCCAACTTCAGCAACAATAACAACAAAAACATCTCGAACATCTAGAAAAATAAGACAACAAATATACGTCATTGAACACTAACCTTTTCTTCTTTCCTCTGTTGCCACAAAAGTCTTTTTGTTCTACTGACTCATTCACCACTTTGAGAAAGTTGGGGTTCGAGTTGGAGAATTTCGTTTTCTTTGGGGTGGAGAAAGTTTCTAAAAAGTAGATAAAAAATTCACCAACAATTTTTTCGCATTTTTTTAAAATTTTTCTTTTTTCCAAAGTTGTTGTTATTGCTGAAATTGTGTTTTTCACGACCTGGTAGGAAATTTTGTAGAAACATTTCGTTATAATTGCTGCAATGATTAACGACTAATGATTGAGCATGTGATAGCACACAATGGGCTGATTTTTATTTAATATAATAATGGAAAGTGAAAATCTGTTAAGCACAATAAGAAAATTTGAAACCTAGGTATTGTGTTTCTACGGAACCCCACACTTATTACGTTTTCTGGTTTTGAAATCAAAAGACTCGGAATAAAACGGAAGGCGTTTGTTGTTGATATACCACTGACACTATCAGAGATAAACATTTTTTGCAAATATTTTTTTTCTTTTGTTTTCTATTTATAAATGTGGCAAATTTTTGTAATTCTATGATTTTCAAAGAGATGTGCGATTGTCCGTCTATGCGTTGTCGGATTCCTATTTTTGCACGAATTTTAAAAAATCTACAAATCTGACTAAAGCTACGAATTAATTTTCTTTTAAACTCTCTAAGTATTACAATGTGTCCTGTTGGCAGGAAAATAATTCAATAGGAAATTCTACCCCATAAATAAAAAATAATTGTCGGGTGTTAACTCTCAGAGAAGGGTATTTCGTATTAACTAATTATAACAATTTTAGTACAAGATGTTATATTTTATTATACTAATTTGACATTCAAAACAGATGAGATAAACATATGACATAGTAATGTTTAGGAAATTGTCGTTTAAGAGAACTTAACAAAATTTATAAAACTTTTTGCAAAACTATAAATAATTCTTTTTAATCCAGTTTTACGGGAAAGTTAAATTCATTTTTACTTCTACACACTTTTGAATTTGGTGTGAAATGCTGTAAACGTGCAAATAATATTTCGAAAATATAATATAAAAATAAAAATATTGAAAATAACTTAAAATAAAATTTGTTTTTTAATTTCTATTCGAAAGTTAACGGTTAAGTCTAACAACACTATTATGGTGTCTGAAAGTGATGATGTTGATAATTTGCTTAATTGGCAAATTATAGCAACAAAACGCAATAAGACTAATGCGATAATTAACACTTCGGGAAAAAAACAAAAACTAATTGATGACAGACTGAACTTAATAGATTTGCTATTTTGGACAATGATAATTGTGTTATGAATACTGGTCATAAATCTGATGACAATAATGTTCCTGGTGATGATAATGTTCCTGGCAATGATGAACCTATGTTTATTGATAATGTTGGTAATGTAACTAAAATGTTTAAATGCATAAGTAATGTGATTAGTTCTTCTGAATTTAATTATAAAGCTTTATATGATGGTCAGATTAAACTTTATATAAAAATAATGAACTCAAATAGAAAGCTAGGTAAGTATTTTGATAGCAACAATGTAAGCTTTCATACTTACCAACTTAGAAATGAGCGATCGTATTGATTTGTGATTAAAGGCCTTCATTTCTCTACCAAAATAAAAGATATTAAAGCTGATCTCCTACACAAAGGTCACCAGGTCAGAAACGTGGTAAGTGTTAAAAGCAAATACAACAGCCTAAACCGCCTTTACCAATGTTCTATGTGGATATTGACCCTATCCCAAATAATAAAATGGTTTTTGAAATTCGTGAATTAAATCATTGCATGATACAAATAGGACCCCCTAGAAGTACGACCGATGTAGTGCAATCTCACCGTTGCCAAGAATTTGGTCATACCAAAACTTATTGCAGGAAACCTTTTGTATGTGTCAAATGTGGACTTGGACATCCAACACCAAATTACCCAAATGATGTTGAAACCCCTCCGAAATGTGTACACTGTTTCAAAAAACATCATACTGCTAGTTACAGAGAGTGTAAAATGTATCGAAATTTATTAAAGACAAAACTTTTTGAAAAACGAGCCATCATTTATCATCAAAAACAATTTTTTTCTAACCAAAAAGACTTTCCTTCAGTTAATTTAAACTCTCACCAAAATCAAAACAAATGTCGCGGGTCAACAACAACATCATGAAAAATATTGAAAAATTATTAAATAAACAAATAGAACTAACAAATACACATGAATATGATGTCTCTTCTCACTAATAAACTATGCAAGTAAACCTAAGATTAGCAGTATAGAACGCTAATGGACTTGCTAGTAAACTAAACGAAATTGATTACTTTATGAAAGAAAAGCACATTGACATATTTCTCATTTCTGAAACCCACCTTACGCCGAAATCTCATATAAAAATAAAAGGTTATGATTTTATTTATACAAATCACACAGATGGAAAAGTCCATGCTGGTGCATTCTATTCGTTATGAGTCTGAGAAAGAATTTCAAAAAGATTATTTACAAGCCGCTGGTGTAAAAGTAACCTGTAACAATAGAGTTATTAGTATTCACTCTATATATTTTCGTCCTAGACACACAGTTAAATGTGAACATTACGAAAGCTTCTATAAATCTTTGGGACCCCGTTTTATTGTTGCTGGTGATTATAATGCAAAGCACCCTTGGCAGGGCTCCAGGCTTACTAACTCCAAGGGTAAAGAATTATACAAATGTATTTCTGGAAACAATTATTCAACACTTTCTGGGGGAAAGCCAACATATTGATGTAGCAAAAATACCAAATCTTCTTAATTATGCTGTGTATTCTGAAATCTCTGGGCAGTCGCTAGATATTTTAAATGGCGATAGCTTAAGCTCTGACCATACACCGCTTATAATTAATTTCTATGCTAATGTGAAAATTTCATCTAAAAATGGGAAACTAATCAAACAAAATGCTAACTTGAACTTCTTTAAAGATATAAGGTGTTTGACAGTGTCATTATTGCCATGCCTTTTGTATGAAATCGGACACCTCACATTCAGTTGGAATGTGCCTGTCCACACTAAACAACACACATTCATTATATAAATTAGTAAGTAAGTTAGCTTATAAAAAATTAATAATTGTATAATTAAGTATAGCTAGAACTCGCGTAAGCGACTGATCATTAGATCAAAATATAATAAATAAAGATCCATAAAATACAATAAATAAATAAAATGTGTTAAAATTTTATTGAATATTACAAAGAATTTGTTGGAAATAATTTAAATTTAAAAACCGGCACAGAATCTTTTAACTTATTAATACATGAAGCTGCGTCCTTATCTACCCCTTCGTCATCCATTCGTACAAAGGATTTAGATCGAAAAGTGCATGCATCCGCTGCTGCGCGGGATTTAATAACAATATATACTTTTAAGGAGAGTGTGGCACCGAACCAGAAACCCAAAGGATAAGGCTAATTGAAATTTGGCAATCAAATTGTGCTCAGAAATGTTGGCGAAAGAGAGAAATGAAAATATTAGTTTTTATCTAACAAAACTAAAACCTCAAAACAAAAATAAAGATCATGAACTGTACAATGCTACAAAATTTCTCAAGAGACCTGCAAAAAGAAATGTTCCTATCAATAATGCTAATGATGCTTGGCTCAGAACTGACAAAGAAAATTGTATTGCATTTGCAGAACATCTAAAATCAATTTTTAAGCCTCATAAAAGGAGTACTTATGGCGACGATGTAGCTCACTTCTAGGACATAGCTTGTTAAACGAAATTGCCTATAAAGCATATTACACCTAATGAAATTAAAATGGAGATATGCGGCCTTAATAATAAGAAATCTATGGAATATGACAAAATTGATGCGGCTGCAATAAAGTCTTTGCCTTTAAGGGAATCTTATACCTAACTATAATATTTAATTCCATATTACGTCTACAACACTTTCCTTTACAATGGAAGTGTGCTGAAATTATAATGGTTTTAAAACCAGGCCAACCGGAAAATATATTGGTGTCGTACAGACCTACTAGCTTATTACCTATTTTATCAACATTTTTTAAAAAATTGTTTTTCAAACGTTAAAACGCACATCTGCAGAAATACAATATTATTCCCGATCATCAATTCGGTTTTCAAAGTCAACATGGCACTCCAGAACAGTGTCATCGAATTATTAAGGTGATATCTGATTGTTTTGAAAATAAAAAATTCTGTTCTTCTGTATTTTTGGATATTCAGCAGGCTTTTGATAAAGTATGGCATGAGGGATGATTATACAAATTGAAAAACCTGCTTTCTGCTCCATTTTTTTTTATTCTTTTTGTCATATTTGAAAAACAGATATTTCTTTTTCAGAGTCAACAAGGATTTTTCTCATATTTGTCAAATTAAAGCTGAGATCCCACAAGGAAGCGTCCAATTTTATATACTGATATTGCAATAAATTTTATAGAATAGTGAGGGCGGCTTTAGACGTCAGCCCGTTCCACAAGATTTTAGGTTTCGTGTTAGATAAAGCAGCTCATTTGTATAGACGACGAAAAACTGTTTACCGCTCCGTCCTTGCACACGTCTCTAATAACAAGCATACTTAATACTGTTGTCATCTCGTTCTGTCTTTTCTGGCTGTTTTTTCGGTATGAACAACGAGCGCTTTCGATGTGACGAGTGCTTTCGACATCATTTTCAAACCGTGTTCTAAACTGTAAGGATGGTACTTGATGTATAATGGAGAAAAAAATCCAAACAACTTAATAATTTCTAAATAAGTTTGAGGCATTGTTAAATAAGAAGGGTATTTGGAACATTAACGTATGGCTAAACTGCATTGAAATGATTTCACGAGATTGAGAGTTATTCAAAATGCTCGCATCGGTATTAAAAGCTTTAAGTTTTGTTTCGAGTAGATAACGAATCAGTCGGGGTCTCGTTAACGAAATAAAGATTTTGAAAATGACATTATACTTTACAAGCGAGAAGAAGCAAGTTCTTGCGAGAAGAAGGCCTTCATATTGAAGTTTGCTAAAGTAAAATTTGATTCCACTTTCTTTAATCCACCGAAATTCTTGGGGACATCACATTAGAATATTTAATAGAATAACAGTTGTTTGCTAACTATAATTAAACAATTATTAAATTTTCTATTGGGTAGCAAAAGTAGACGTATTTAAAAAATGTATGTTTGGTGTTGCTTTTTTAGATTTTTTACCGATGCCTTTTATGCCATTCATGCAACTTTTTTGCAAACAAATATTTGCTCACTGACACAAACACATATACACACACTCGCACACACATATACACTAACATTTCATAAACTAAAGCCTCATACAATTAAAAAAAATTAAGAAAGAAGAGAATTATAAAATAGACATTTATACGTACTCGTATTCACAAAGCTACACACATACATCGGATGCACAACAACCACTCGCAATAAGGATTGTTTAAGCCCTCAGCCACCCATTAATTCTCTGTCTCTCTAATTTGAAAACATTATTTAATTTTCCTCATCATCGGTCTATTCAATGATGAGCTGTTATTTTTTTTTTCTTATTTTTAGCTCGTAGCTTTTTGTTAAACAGGCTGAATACAAAATACTGTAAAGCGGAAAAAAAGTAAAATAAATAAATTAAAACAAAAATTCAGTAAACAAATTTTCCACAAGTTCTTTTTTCACTTGTTTTTTTAATGACCAATTCCTCCACGTCGTAGTCCTGTTTTGTTATTTACACTTTTGCACCTTTCCCCGTTTTCATGAGGCTGGCTAAAGTTGTTAATATTGATTTGAATGTGTGCGTGAATTTCATTTAGAGGATGATTTAGCTCCCAAATAAAATAAAAAATAAAACAAATCAGAAACAATTTTTTTTCTTTAATTTAAACAATAACAACAACAACTCAGTGTGTCTAACTGTGTTGCTTTTTTATGTATTTGGGTTTATTTGTTGTTTAAACCAAAAGCGGCCTTAAAATACAAAACATGAATAAATTATATATTTTTCATTTGCCCGCCATTTGTTTTACTTTTATTTTTCAATATTTTGTTGACCGTCCTTTTGTTTTTATTATTTTTGTTGCTGTCGCCATTTGCAAACGCACGTGTTTGTTGCTTTAAGTAGTTTATTATTTTATTGTTTTTGTTTTCTTTTTTGGTCTGTTAACAAAAAAAAGCTCCATCATCGTCAACAGTATCATTATTAATCGCGGCAAACGTTGACGCAGCAGAGAAAGTAACATCATCACCAGCTAACAGCAACAACAACAACAACAACTTGATTATTTCATTTTTGCCCATAAACTTGTGTGTAAATTTTGTTTTCGTTTATTTTGTTACATTTATTTGCAATTCACGTGTTTCAAGCGAAACCAAAACAATCACTCATACTCCTGGCCCATCAGAACAAACCGTAGTAGACCAGAACTCGCTCACTCTCTCTCTCTCTTTCTCGTCACATTTGTTTGTTTGAACACAAAGTTTTTTGCTTTTGCATTAAAAAAGATTATTTTTTAAAAATTTTCAAAATATAAAATAGTTGTCAAAGGTATCATGTACCCTAAAAAGCCTTTACGTTGGTGAACTTGTACCTCCTTAATCGCCTCCTAGCTGTAATAATGAAGTTTTCACTCCCCTTTTACCATGAATAGATTTTTTACTTCACTTTAAAAAACTTATTCTCTCTTTTTTCACTAAATTTTGCTCCTATGAACTGCTAAATTGAAAATTGTCTGTTTGTGTATGTGTAAGTGTGAGTGTGTGTGGATTTTTTCAAATTTTTTTCTCTCTTTCAACTCTCAATTTTTAAATTTTTTTTCCTGATTTTTACCACCCTTTGCTTAATTTTTTTATATTTTTCTACTTGTTTTCTTAGGGTTTTTGAGGCCCCCTTTTTTAGACTTTTTCCAGAATTAAAAAAAAAAAATGGTTGGAAAAAATCGTTCTGCGTATCTTTTGCTGATTTTTCTATTTTTTATGAGTGCCGCCTTCTGCTCAGTATTGTTGTTGTTGTTGTTGTCTTACTATCGTTCGTGGTATGTAGTCGACATCATCATCATTACTATCCGAACTGCATACATTCACAAGTATTTTGTGTTTTGGTCCTCTTTTAGATTTTTTAGTTTTCCATTTATTTATTTTTTATAACAAACACAAACAGAGTTGCCACGCTTATATTAGGGATTAATTGAGGAAAACTTTAAAGGGGTTCTTAGATTAATTAACGAATACTCACTAAACGCTTAGTAAATAATTATAAATGTTAAATGTGTTTAAGCTTCCATCTTTATGGTGTGTTTCCTTAGGGTACAGATTCTTAACTAACTGGTATACAATATCGGAAGAAGATATATACAACAAGATATGAATAAAACTGTTATTCATTGCTATAGGGTTTTTCAACAGGCAGTTTGTTTTTCAATTGTAGCAATAATAAAATAGTGGTTTTAACATTTTTTTTTATCTTTTTTTTTAAAGAGAAGGAGCACTTCAGGCGACAATGCCTATTTACTCAACTACCGTACTACATTCTTTGGGAAAGGGATAGAGAAGATATGAAACAGGTGGTGAACGTAGAAGGATAGTCGGAAATTAACTGCCGTATAAGACAGTACAGCGACCAGTGATTATGCCTTCATCGCTGAGCAGCCCCATCGACAGTCAATTTTTATTTTTGTAATGAAAAAAAACCAAGGTCTTTGTTGGGAATCGAACCCACAACCTATGGGGGCACCTAGTTTAGTTTTTTGACATATCCGTAGTAGATGCATTGGCAATTGTTACAATGAATTCAATTTCACACGAAAATCGCATTAAAATAATTCAAATCCACTATGAAAAGTTACATTTCGAAATATTCGTGTAATTTTCCAACAACATAACCGTCCTTCTGAGACCGCTATTTTTAATTATTCATTTATTATTCATTTATTATTGAACAAATTTATCTTCGAATTTCTAAACCCGCAAAGCTTTTATGCTTGTCTGCAGGCATAAAATAATTAAGAATTTAGTCGTTAAGTTTGAGTCTACGGGCTCGATACAAAATGTGCGAACACCAACGCGTGTTTGATTGAGTCATCTAACTGAAAAAACACCGCCATGAGCCACAGTGTTGAAGCAGATCCAATTCCTCGACGGTTATAAAATCAGGTTTATCCAAAAGCACCACATGGCGAAACTATCAATTTATTGCAAACCAAATTTTCCGATTGCATAATTTTACGACAATCAGCAGTTAAGTGGCCAGCCAGATCAAACTCCGTGATGTGATTAACGAAATAGGATTGTCATATTGCCAAAAAGTGATTAAAAACTTTTTTTGAAAGAAGCGACATCTGTCAGCGTGGTCATAGTTTTCATATGATCAACAAATCAACATCAAATAATTTCAGGAATCTCGGTTTTTAGGTGGACGCAAAAAAAAATAGTTATAAGAAATCAAATGGAGCCAAGTGACGCTGTTGAACCTAACCTAAATTCGAAAGGAGCTTTCACTGACTCAATTCTCGATGCAATCAAGCTCATAAATAGCCACTAAAAGCATTAATTTTCCAATCGGGAGCCATCAGCCAAATATGGCGCTTTTTGTATAATGGTTTCTTCACCTTATTTATTTCACAAGATATCGTTGGTTCTAAAAGAAGAAACATATAACGCAGGAGTCAGTTATATTAGTTATGATCCTCTATAATGGTTTTAGGTAATATGAAAACTATATTAACTTAAATTTACACTTCTCAACATTTCTTATTTTGATACCAGGGCAGGACTTAATATATTCTTATTGCTAAAAAGCTAATGGTTATTTTTCTAATTGATTATAGCAAATATAATTTCCAAAAATGGCAATTTTTATTAGTCAAGTATCCCCATTTACATCAAAGCAAATTGCTACCATGCTCTAGGACTCGGTTATGGTTAAACAATTTGTTTCTTTTTTGAAGAGAAAACCTTCAATTTTTCCTTAATGCCCTTTAGGGAAATAAACTTATCAGTGATAACGGCAACTCAGTTTACGTGCTTTGCCACACTTTTACATTTTTTAGTTGTATTGTTTTGATCGCTTTTTTCCAGCCTCCCTTTTTTTTTGCAAACAAAAAATAAAAAACCAAAATCATTTCATTAATTTTTTTCCTTATCGTTCACGCTTTCACATGAATACCAACAACGACATATGTACACTTACATATACAGAAACAGTCACACATTCATTTCCATGTGTTTTCATATTGGTGTTTATGCAAAGGAGAGAGTGCAAGTGCATAAATACGTACGGAATTTGAAAAAAAATAGAAAAATAAACGTTAAAACTAACGAGTGGTGTGGTGTGGTGAAGATGTACATGCGTTTTTTATGCGTGTATAGAACAACAACGATGACAGAAATGCTGTTATTATTGCATACATATATGAATATATATGTGGGTGCATATGTGGCCGTTTGTAAGCATGAACAGGAAATATATACAAAACGTTAGAGATGAAACTACACAATAAAACACACAAAACCACTAAAAATTGTTAAATTTTTTTGCATTTTTTATTTCCATTCAAATATTGCACTATGGTCTGAATTTAGGGGAGAGGATGCTATAAATTGAAACGTATGAAAGATGGCTATTTTTTAAAACGAAATGAACTTGTAGAAAATTCTTGGGAAGCAAAAAAACCTGCGGGAACTTTAAAGTAACTCATACATCTTGCAAAATATGCTTTCACCGTCTTAACTTATTTTATTAATAGCTTTAGCCTGTTCCCCAAATATATAAAATTATTTCTTGCTGTGCAGGATTAAAACAAAAATAAATAAATATAAAAAATAAATAAATAAAAAAAAAATTCTCATAAAAGAAATAGACTAAATTTTATATGGGCTTGGGATATCTCCTCTCACTTATGGCGAGCTTCTACCGTTTTAATAAACATTTTTAAGGTTATAAAATACAATTTCTTTGGCTACGATATATAAGCAGAATTTCCCTTTAAGGCCTATTGCTCTTGCATTAATTCCCCGGCCTACGGACTGTGCAAGTATAAAACGAATATTCTTAAGGTAATAACAGGATAATCAATATATAATATTAGAAATTCATTGGAATATAAAGATAAAGCCAAGAGAATAGATATACAAGATAATGATAGACTGTTTTCCTTTGATGTAGTTTCACTTTTTCCAAGTATTCCTGCAGGTTTAGCTTTGCGGATTATAGAGGGAAAATGGCAGAAAACACGAATGTTTTAAAGGAATTATTTTTACGTATTCTTAAATTTTGTGTTAAAGACAACAGGTATTTTCAATTTGATAATAGTTTATATCTGCAGAAGGAGGGCCTCCCTATGGGCCCTCGCATTTCCAATTATAGCTGATATTGTGATGGAGGAATTACTAAATTCATGTATTAGTAAAATGCACATTAAGCCGAAGATTATAACAAAATATGTAGATGATTCATTTTGTATAACTTTAAAAGATGCAGCAGATGATATTTTGTCAAAATTGAATAGTGTTCATCCGGATAATATATTTACGATTAGAAGAGAGTTAGAATCTAAACTCCCATATTTAGATATATTGATAATAAGAAAGGGAAATAAGTTAGTGTTTGATTGGTATAAGAAACCAACATCTTCTGGAAGAATTATTAATTTTTGTACCAAACATCCGAGAAAAATGATAATAACCACGGTGAAAAATATGATAGACAGAATATTGACCATAAGTGATAGAAAAATTCATTTGAAGAATAAGGGCACAATTAGAGATATACTTAATGACAATGATTTTTTAGTAACCAATTAATTAGACAATATGGTAATCATAGGCATAATTTAGGAAATACTACGGCAGAACCAAACTTATGTTCCTGGAATATCAGAAGGATTAAGAAATTCTAAAATATATGACACAGATAGATATATAATTGCACACAAAACATATAACACATTAAATAAATTATTTAGCAATATGAAGAATAAAATATGAAAAATGAAAATATCTGATGTGGTATACAGGATACCATGTGGAGGAAATGACCAGGTGAACTGTGCAAAAGTTTGTATTGGGACAACAAAAAATAAACTTAAAACAAGATTAGCTGGTCACAGATGTGGCCAAAATATTCGAATATTTCAACACAGAAGACAGCCTTATCTTCACATTGTAAAAATATAATCATTATCCGAAGTTTGAGGAAGCATCAATATTAGATATAGAAAAAAAAAACTATAAGAGACTTTATATGTTAGAAATGTTAGAAATTGTTAAGGTACCAAATGTAAAGAGAATAAATTTCAAAATAGACACAAACAATTTAGCGCAAAATTATAGGTACTTAATTCAAAAGACACATAGTTTGTTATAATTATTTCATAAGAAAGAATTAATTTAATTTCCATTTCATTGTTTTTTGTCTGTTTAAATATTTGAAATTTTAATTTTGTATGTATGTATATATGAAGATAATTATTTTATATATTTTTGTCAATTTGATTTTTTTTTATTCGACCTCTTATTTTAAATAACTTATTATTAATCATTGTAGCGGTCTTTTTTAAATAAATTTAACACTATATTTTTTTTGTTTTTTTGTTTTTTTCAATATTTCTACAGGAAGCTTCTTCAGCGAAATATTAAAAAAAATAAACAAAAAATATAGTGTTAAATTTATTAAAAAAGACCGCTACAAAGATTAATAATTATTTATTTTTGTCAATTGTTAACAAAATTTTTTTTTCAAATTGTTAACAATTTTTGTGTTTTTATAAAAATTAATTTCCTGAAGAAGCTTTCCAAGGAAAAACAAAATATTGAAAATATAGTGTTTAATTTATTTAAAAAAGACTATTATTAAGATTAATACTTATTTATTTAATAAAAAAAAGAGCTCGAATTAAAATAATAATTAATTTTTTTTTTATATTTTAATTAAAAAAAACGATATAAAAAGAGCGTCACAACGATAACTAATAGTTATGGACCCAATAGCTTTTCTAATTCCAATTCAAATCTCATGTGGAGCTACGTAATGAGCTTAACAATCAGTGGTAAAAGTACTAAATTTATGTACTTTTACCATTAGGAATTACGGAGAATAGTTTTTGGTACTTTTTGGATATGAAATCATTTCCTTTTTTTTATTTTTAATACTGGGGACGTTCACATAGAAATATAGTCTCTACTTATTACTATATCTGTTAAAATATTTTACGAAGAACACAACAACATAAAAGTGAAATGTAAAATGCATTTTTAAACAACAGAAACAATACCAATTTATTATATCGACTTACTTATGGGTGTGTTAATAAAAGAAGCGAGTACCATGCATGTTTTGTGCATTTGAATGCAAGGCAAGTTTGTCTTAACGACTATAAAATAACAGCGAAATAAGACTTATACAAACGCAAACTTTTAATAAGCAATAAAAAATTAAATAATTGAACACACACCATTTTAGTGAACTAATAGGAAATGGGCCATTTTTATATTGGTGGTGCATTTAAATTTTTCAAATTTTATTTTATTTTCAAAGTGCACACAATAGATAACGAGCAAAATTAGAAGTAAGGAAAAAGTTAGTTTTTCTTTATTTAAGAGGTACTTTTTGGGCAAAAGGCATTTAATTAATCTGAAATGGAGCCAACGGAAAGTTTGGTCTTTTTAAATTAAAGAAAAAATTCAAATTTATAAACGAACCTATTAAATAATAAAATCTGATTTTTGAAATCCTAATAATTGAAATTATTACTGTATTTTAAATGTACTAACGGCTTCGATGTATTTCTAAAAATACTGCTTATTTTTCTAAATGCTTTAAGCTCTCTGGCGTGTAAACCAAAGTTACATATTTCAGCAAAATATGAGAAGATTTTTTTTTTAATCCAGAATGTGATTTTTATTTCTCGGAGCGAAACGACATTGCGCCTAACCGGAATAATTTTTTTTTTATTTTTACAATGATAATTTTTTGGAATTGTCAATTATTAGCACAACAGCTAAAGAGGTACATTTTCTTTGCTTTAGAAAACTCATCGTAATGATATGATGTACAGTAGAGATTTTTTGATTTTTATATATTTACGAATCTTTTTTATGATAACCCATGTGCTGCATACTTATAGTATGGTACACTAGGCAAATAATAGGAAACTAATCACGAATTTCTACTAAACTTGCAAAATTATAATATTAAACATATAAAAATCGGAAATCACAATCATACACAAAACGATATAAATTCAAAACTCATAAAGTTTAATTTATCTAATTTTGTGATGACTTGAATAAAAATAAAGCCCATTTTTATTGTTCAATTACTTCGAGACTCGCGTATACTAAAGCAAGGATATAAACTTTCGGATCTTGCCAAATACTTAGATGCAGCATTAATGAATTAGTTGGTTCAATGACCTGTTTATTGTTCATATTCTCATTAGTTCGAATTATGCCAGATTTTCACAACTATATTATGCATATGCTAGCTTCAGCCAACTTAAGCTACTGTGCAAATACCTAATAATCAAATGTGGCAAACTATAATGTACTTAACAAAAAATTTTCGTCAAGTTTCGTCAAATGTCATTTGCTTAAGCGAAGTAATCGCACAATTCATATGCAAAAAGCTGATTTTGCTTTGTGTTATTGATACATTAGTAAACAAATTTTAATGAGAGGACGAAAGCGAAAAACTATTTTATCTGAATTTAATAAAAAGGGTACAATGAAAAAATTTCTTATATGACAAAAAGATTATAATGGCGATTCAAAGCAACAAGCATGAAAAGAAGTAGCAGAAAAAGTGGTAAGTAATACCTTGAAGAATGGACGGAATCTCCATCAGGCATTGGAATCGACTATATTGAGGAATGAGCGCTACTGCTGTATATGATGTTTTCGAAAAGCTATCTTGCACCCCGCCGGTATAAGCATTTATACTGAATATATTTTACTTGTTTACAATGTTATTCTTTACTTTGTAGTATTCGTGATAACGTTGAAAAACTATACTCAACCTTGGAGTTTAATAACTTAAGGGCTTTAACCGTTTTAATTTCTTTTCCATTTTTTTGATACACAATTTGTAACAAAATTTAATTTTTTATTGTTCATAAATTCAATAATGCGCACAATAGCGTTTTTTAGTACTTTTGGCCCGAATAATAGAAACAGCGAAATATGTGCAATTTCTGTTTTGTAATTTTCTTAAAACTATTAAAAAACTTATAAATTTGTATAATAGTATAAGTACACAAAATATGATTATTAAACACCGTTTGTTTAATAAATTTCATTTATTTAGAGAAAAATGGTCTTTGTACTTAATGTATAATTTCTATATACATTAAGTACATTATAGCCACCTAAAAGTCTTCATTATTTGCTTAAGCAGTTGACAGACATTTCGTTCAATTTTTAACATCAGCTTAAGGCAGCTAATGCATGTTATAGTTGGGCCTTTAAAGCCCGGATAGTTGCATTAGCCAAACAGGAGATTGTGACAATTAATCTGGATATCTAAGAGGTAAAAGTGATAAGCCGACAAACAATTATAAAAATAACCTCACAGATTTATATTCGTCTGTTACGTTAAGAAACCCAGGTAGCCAAGAGTGGAAAAAATATTAACAAGACGACCCATTGTGAAAAAAACCACATAATAGTGTAAGGGTGTACAAATATGTATTGTATGGTTGTGTACACATCGAGGCACGCTAGAATAGCAACAACAATAAATACAACTATGGAAAAATACAATTTCAAATTCATTGCGTATGAGAATATGAATGTTAATCCATACAGGCAGCCAACCAGCCAGCCACCCATCCAACTATTCACATATCCATCTATCTATCCATCTATTTATTCATTTAGTCAGTCATTCGTTTTCTTTTATATGCTGAAAATTCGCAAAAATAAAAACATTAAAATACGACGAAAAGAAACGTTTCAGTTGAAAGAAAATATAATATTGTTAGTTTGTCATTGGGATCAAAAAGTTGCCTTAAAACATTATAAATATGACCAATGTGTGATGTCGAGGTCTATAATTTTTTCACTTCTTAAATACCTGGTAATGGCCACACATTGCAAATATAGAAAACAAGAAATAAAAAAAAAATTAAATGACTTGTATTCTGCTTAGTGGACAATAGATGTTTTAACACACACTTGCATGCAATTTGCCTTCAATTTATTCTGAATGTGCTCTTTATAATTACTGACTCCTTTGTTTATGCTACAAGTGGCAGTTGTAATGAAAGCTAGTTCTTTGTTGTAGCTTTTCTTGTGCTTCTCCTTACATTTTTCATTTTCGTTTATGTCGTTTACATAGCAAAAAGTTATATCAGGCTTAAGAATTTCGCTTTTTACAACATTTTTTATTTTTATTATTTTTTGCTTCCATTTCGTAATATTTTTACAAAGAAAAATTGCTTTTCTCTGCTGGAATTTACCTGCGTGTTTCTATATTCAAGGAAATATGGCATAAAACCAAAAGAACGCCAACTTCTTTTTATAAAATACAGTTTGTTGTGTTTTGTTGCTTTGTGCTGCATTTCTTGTTTCATGATGCCACAATAACTTGAGTTGCAAGTGTTAAAAGATGTTAAACATGTTTGATTTTTTTTCAAAAACTTTCCCTTGCAGCACAAAAACTCGGAATTCTGCTAAGCTGTGCTATTTAAAAAAAGTCCTCTTCCTGGGTTCTTTACATGTCTAAAGATTCTTTGATATTGAAATTATATTTAACATTCTGCAAGGATGCATTCTTTAAATTATTTATGCATTTTCTATCTTAAACGGTGTATTCAGACAAACGTTATGCATATTTTCAATAAAGTGACTCCTTCTTCAAATAATTAGTTTTGGAAAAAGTATTCATTTGTTTTAAAAATCAAATACATCACCTCGATGGCAGCTTTAAAGTTTAAATTAATATTAAAGAGAGGGACCATAGTCATTTTTAGTTTTTAAATGACAATTGTTTCGAAGGACCATAATATTAGGACAGACATGTATCCATTCAGTTTGACAAATATTTTATTTTTTATACTTCCTTTCATACTGAAATATAACACTTAAGTTTAAATGGGTCATTGTAAATTACATTGTCAATAACTGTGAATATGTTTACCCGACTATCTGTAAATAATGAAATAACAAATATAAGTTTTGTATCTTGAGAATGGTGTGCCCAATTTTAAAGTTTTTAGACAACATTTTCATAATCGAAAACATTAAAATGGTCAGTTTTTATAGATGACTTTTAATGCAATAGTCTTATTTATAAAATTTGGTAAATAAATAGTTTTGAGGATCATACGAATGCCTTCCAATATACCAGAGATATGTAGTTCCAATAGTGAAAAACACGTAACAGAATACGGGATCCTGCTAAAGTAATTATAAAATTCCAAAACATAAAATTTAGGTAAAATGATGTAGCATTAGGTGAGTGAAACAATAGATCATTTAACCGCGATTTTGCGATTCTAGCTTTTAAACTGACAATAATTAATGCTAAATATAATTTTTAGTCATAAAAAATAATAGTCAAATATATACTTTCATATACTTTCGTTACATCAAAATAACTATTGGGCGAAGATGAGCCTAACTGAATTGTTTATCTCAGGGGCAATAGAGAGCTACAGTAGGGAATAAAGTATAAAGGATAATGTTCACTATAAAAATACAACCTACGGCGCACGGTGGCTGAGAATCAATTTTCATTGGCCAAAACCTATAATTTTTCTTGACATAGATTCTTAAAAATCACAAACGAAACAGATCAAAACTTGGGTAGCCGAAAAATTTTGTCAAATATTCACAGTAGTAGGCGTGGCATACTGCTAAAAGTGAAGAATATAAGTTAATTTAAAAGTAAAAAAAATTTTAATATTTGATCTCATAATAATTACGATTTCTTGAAAACTATTATTGATAATGGGCTGCGGTTTTTTTTTTTTGTTATGTTGGGTGAACTGGTGTTTTTCACAAATGGTATTTGATCACCATGTATAATTTGTAGTGATGGCATTGTGTAATAAATGTGAAACCACCATATATTCGTAAAATTTGAAATTTAATAGTGCATAACTTTTAAGGGACAAAAAAGGACACAAAATCGAAACCATCCAAAGAAAGGCAAAAGTGTTTTCTTTAAGCCTATATATACTTTTGTACCCGCCCGGATCCGCCCGTAGAACACTTTTTTTATTATAATACAAATACTCAAAATGTTTACAAGCAAAATTCTATCAAAACTGCTGGTTAATTTACTTTAGAAGCCATTCACTGCCATAAATACAAATTGCAGATTGCAAAACCTAGGGAGAAAGAGAGGAAAGTTATTGGTGTTATAAATATTTCTTTAACTGGTTGACATCCTTTTAAAAAAAATTATAAATTTTTCATGCATTTTGGTACAGATGTTTCAATTACCTGCTTAAAATTATAGAAAGAAAATGTTTAAAATTTATTTCAGTAAAGCACAGATATATAAAGTACATTTTATTCCTATCATATCATCACATAACTGCAGCTAAAAAAAAACGTTATCCTCCAAGGTAATCTATCAAAATCACACCAATTTCGGCACAGTTACAACTGCAAGCTCTACTTGATCATACAGTCAAAATGTTGCTACAATCACTTACAGGAAGTGAGTTGAAAAAAATCTAAACTGCAATTTGACTCGTTTTTGTAAATGGGGATGCAATGAATCTTCTGGCCAAAAACAATATAAAAAAGTTGAAGATATTTTTGACATAGATATGTTCATGCTGTCATCTGTGCCATTGCGAATAATAAAGAACTTAGAAGACTCGGAACCTTCGTCCAGCACAATGCAAACAAATTGTATTTGGAAAAATTATACTCCATCGTCTACGAAATACTGCAGACCAATAAAATTTTAGTATAAAAAGGAAACTCGTGATACGATTAAGAATGAAGTATCAAGTATCATTAGAGCTCAAATTTCAACACTAAAAGCATTAGAGTTAGCGATAGATGAGCAGACTATTAAATTGAATTACCAATTAATACTTTCAATGATAGACGGAAAAACTGTCCAAGTTTTAACTGATACAAAAGCTTCATACAGCTGTATTATAAGTTAAGCCGGTTAAACCAAGAACCGACAAAGTCAGTAGATAGTATGATGCATTTGAATTTAGATTATCACCGCTACATACGAGAATAAGGTTATGGAACACGTACTGAAAATTAGCTATGATTTGGACTTCGGATCTTCAGGATCAGTAAGTAATAATGACACCAACAAAGAGAAAAGAAAATTGCAAAAGAAACAAGTTCAAGGTGCATATCTCAAATAGATCAACCAAAACAAGGATCTGGCAATACAAACGATGGCAATACCGCAAGAAGATTATTTTTGGATCCCGAAACTACAGGATGTTATTTCAAGATTTAAAACAATTACTTAAGTACTTGCGTGCAATGAACAAATTAATGCTAGAGAATTTGGTGACTATGCCAAGGAAACCGTTGCTATATTTACATTCAAATACAATTATAGAAATATGTCAGCAAGAGTGCACAAAGTTCTTTATCAGGGAGAAGATGTCATTAAGCTCCATTTATTACCAATTGGTTATTTTCCGGAGGAAGCCAGGAAAAAAGAAACAAGGATTATAGATTTTACAGAGAACATAATACCAGAAAAATGTCACGAAGTTCTACAAATGAAGATTTATTTCATATACTATTGACACCGTCAGATCCCTTCATCTCTAGCATTCGAAGTCAATGGAAAGTGAATCATTCGGACCTATATGCCAAAGTAGTAAACTAGTAATACAGAGCAGAATATAGAATATTTACAGAAAATATTCCAGCAAAATGAATAATAATTATAATTAGCATTTAATATTTGAATGAAATAAAGTACACAAATATTAATATTAAATATTTATTTATTTATTTACAATCTATTTATGACTATAAATAAATATATAATTAAAGAAAAATTAAGTTACATAATTTTATTTTAAAATTGAGCAAAAACTAGAAAATATGTAAGCATTGTAAAGCTTAATTTTATGTGCAGCGCGCTGTACCGCTCTTAATAAAACCTAAACTAGATGAAAGCTTAAGATGTTATCTATTGACTAAAAGAAGAATTTCTAAAAATTCTTTCTTATTTAAAAAGCTAGAGAGTCTTGGCCAATGAAATACGATTCTAAGCCACTGTGCGGCGGACTGCGAACAGATTTTACATGCAAACGAATAGACCGGAGACAATATTAAGACCCAAATATAACTTAAGTTATACAAATGACAAATTGTCGCACGTTTAGAAAATCACAAAAACAAATATGCCACACAGCACCAGAGTGGAATTTCTAAAGAAAACGACAAAATATTAAATATGTTTCGCTTTGCTGTAATGAGAAGGAAAACTTAATTATTCTATGCAAACAATTTATGTCCCTGATGAAATTAGACGAATAATAATGATATTTCCATTATATTGTGCCTATAACTGAAAGTAGCGTTAGACTAGTGTGAACCGGTCCGCGTTGCTGGCCCTGAGCAAATATTAGTGTATTATTTAAATTAAGTTTTTAACGAAATTTATGCCCTTTAAATAAAAATCCATGCAATATCTATCAGAATAACTTACATACTCGTATGGTGTGGATATGGGCTCAATCAAAAAAGAAACGCTTGTATTTAAGGCAAATTGGAAATTATATATTTATTTATTACTTCATCTTAAGGCCAGTGGATAGGATAGACAATGTTTTTTATTATTTTATTTGATGTAAACACGTATAAATTATTTCGCCTGTCAACTCGGAAGCAAGCCACATACAATTGGCCGTGTGAAAAACATGAATTTTCCAAAATTAAGCCAGCAAGAGTTAATGATTGGCCCTGAGCTCTATTGATGGTAATAGCAAAGGCAAGACGCAAAGGAAATTGGAGCCGCTTGAATTTGAATGGTAAATCGTTGGAAACCATTGGAATTCGCGGGATAAGTACGTCGTCGCCTTTGAATCTGCTATCGATGATTGTTGCCTCGATTAAATTTGGTGAACAGTTTTTCCGTTGCATAATTTTGGTCCGTTTATGTTGCGAAGAAGAATTACCGGTGATCCAACCTTTTAATCTTAGTACATGCGGCGGCATTCCAGGTGGTTTCAATGAATTCAAAAATTCAGTGGGATAATTGACGGCTTGTTCTTCATCCATTACTGTGTCAATCGATTTATATTTTATTAATTTGCCGGGCAGTTTCAATTGAATTTGCACATTGAGCTTGCTGGCATCATCATTTTTTGGTGCCAAAATTGCACGTTCGCACTTGGGAATACCTTGTTGACAAAAACTCTAAAATGTCAACAAAATGTAGGGGTCCACAAAGTTGTTTATCATCGATTTATAATATAATATTATTTTTAACTTGCTGTACAACGTTGCATCTTAGTAAGCGCAGAATATCTTGTGTTATCGAATGATGTTAATATATTGCAAAATAAACCGAAAACTCGGATTTTTGAATGCAACTTTTCGAAAATTTTAAAATTTTGTTATTGGTTTATTATTAAAATAGGTTTTTCGTAAATATTTTCGGGACTACATAACCGATTTAAGAGTTTAATATCTCATTAAAATTAGCCCGGCCGTTTTAGAGCCCATGCGTTACATACAAACATCCTATTTTATATACATAAATATGCTTTAGTAACATTTTCTCTTTTGCCATTCTCTTTTGCCATTAATATTTACGTTTTAATTTCATGAAATATAAGAATTATGTGAGTTCTTCTACGTTTTACAATTGTGACTTTTTGCAATGAAATATTTATACAGAGTATTTCATTTTAGCATCTTTCAATTTGTTAATTTGCAATGAAGTTTTAGAATCGCGTTATAAAATTTGCAATAAAGTCTTAGTATTGCTTTCAGCTTCTGTATTGTATTCTGTATTGCATTCTATATTACTTTCAGCTTCTTTTGCATCAACTTAACTTCCATTAAAATACCGAAGTATTAAACTCTTGAGAGTTGGGGCATATTTCTGTTGTTGTTTATTCGAATTGAGGCCAATATAATCCGCATATTTTTGCGTACATTTTTGCTTATTTACCCTTATACTTTTTTACTGTTTTGTCAAGAGCTATCTTTTTCTGCAAATATCAGAGTGCTTTTGCTGTATGAAGCTGTATCGCCAGCAAATGTCTATAATTGAAAACGATTACTGGTTGACATATTAGATGGATATAAAAAATAAACCAATGATCCCACTATCGTACTTTGTGTAACTCCTGCTTTAATCGCTTGTGGCATACATACTTAGAAAATCTTTTGCTTTAAGTGTAAAAAACAGCCTCGTGAATAGCCTTGCAATAGCTTATAAATGTATTTGCTTTCGGTTCTTATTAAAATACTTGTCCGAAAAAATCCTTGCCATACGACAGTAAATAGAGCAGACTAAAATTAGTTTTTGCAAACATTTCCTTAACGCATTTTTTAATCCGTTCGATGCTGCGTTATCGTCTTTTAAATCAGAATTTATGGGTGCAGCTTGATTAGTAGTGGGTTTTTCACAAACACATTAAATTGTGAAAAACCTAAAAGTCTATGCTATATTAACTTTTTGTTATCTTATTCTACCATTGACGTTATCAAATCTTCTATTCTGCAGGAAAGTACTGAAGGTATTAAGGTCAACTCTATAAGCATACTATTACTCTTTGTAAATGCTAGGAGATTTTTAATACTTTAGTTTAGTATTTTTCAATACTTCGAAGAGTAGCGCTTGTAGGAGGTAAATGGACTGGGCAGGTTCATATGTTAAAACTAAAAGCTATTTTTAAATATTCGAGAAATTAATTATTGCCCTTAAAATAATTTAATGCCCACTCTCCACCGAAAGCCTACAAATTATTGGTCGTTGTAGATTTTTTACTGCACGCTCTAACGAATAATTCGATTGTGGATTCCCGTAAAGGTCTTCTACCTAGTTTTTTTGCGATGCTATTCTGCTAATTTCAAGTAATTCGCTAAAACGTTCCTTGACAAGATATGATATTTTCGTAATGAGTATAAAAATCTTAGTACCACACGACTATTGATGCAGAGAAGACAGAATATCAGATGGTTCATTAAGTACATTTAAACAAAAAGATTAATTATGTTAAATTATAATGTATATATCTTCCAATCTATTTCTCTTCTGCCATTTATATTTATGTTTTAATTTCATGAAATATAAGAATTACTTTAAGATCTATACGCGTTTAGATAAATTTCCCCCAAATATTCCAAGTATGAAGCGCATTTTGGCTGCAATCAACAATAGTATAAACAACTTTAATTTTCTTTAACAAAAAAGAACATCGTAAAAGTATATTTTAAATGTTTTTAAGAATCTATAATCGGAAACAAATAAATTGATTGGTTTTTAATTTCTAGCTGATGCGTGCATATTTGAAATAAACAGCTTCTGATTTTTATTCACAATTAAAATGTCAAACTACAATATAAATAGCTTACGACGTTTCTATGGGTTTTGTAATTGTTGTTGTGTAAAGCTAATCAGCTACGTTATTCTACGTAGTTAAAACATCATAAAACATTCTAAGCCTATGGTGATATTTATTACTTAAATGCTTTTCTTTTATATATGTAATGAAGTCAATCAATTTAGCAACTTTCAGAATTTGCATTTCTCCTAAAACACTTCTCATACGCACACTGGGGATTTCGCGAAAAATAGTCAAATTGTTATCATACTCTTCATGCAATATGCAATGATATTTTGAAATTTTAGACTAAATGGTACAACCAAATCAAAAAGAATTACTCCGATTTGACAACTAGTTTTTTTTTTATAGCCGTCTCAAGCTGAGAACTTGTATGTTTTACTGAACCAACTTAATTTAAACCTAAGAATTTCAAAATGAATATTATTTTATTATGTGAGCTAACGTTTTTCTTTTTATTTTTTATTTAAAGTAGGATATTCCAGTATACTAAAATTGAAAAAATAAACTCTGCAGAGACTTATGTAAGATTTTTTGTTTGTTTGTTTGTTTTTATGAACATGTAAAGAAAATCCCCTTTTTCTCCAAACATTTGTACCTGCAATTTTAGCCATACTTTCCCACAGTTGGAAATCACTACTAATACATTGTCTCATATCTGTTTTAAAATTTTTAATCAATTCCAAGGGCCACCTGGTGCCACCTCTCAATTTGTTGCGTTACACAGTACAACATTTTTCAGCTGATTGATTCGCGACTCAATTCTGATAAGGCCCTTTTGTTTAACATAACTCAAGAACCACTAGTCGGATTTTACTTAAATAAATTTAGAAAAAATTAAAAATTACAAGTACTTTTATCTGTTTGTATAACGTTTCGCTACATAAGCAACAGTTTCGAAGTTATAAATAAATGTATGAAGAAAAAAAATATATTTTTGCCTAAAAAGTTAATTTTTTTCTTTAATTCGTAAAAAATCCAAAACGGTAAAAAAGAGTCAAGTTCTATTACCTTCACTTGAAGTCATATAACCTATGTATAAAATGGGACATAACTCATGAAAATCGATGAACGCGTTTCGCTTTTATGCACAATTAAGTAAAGGTATGAATTTAAAAAATTTGCTCGAGATATGCACAAAAAAACATTAATTACTTTTTTTATGATTCTCAGAATTAAAAAAAAGTAATAAATACCAGCAGCACCTTTTTGTTTTATTTGTGGAGTCACAATATCCAAGATGAATAAAATCGAAGAAGTTCAAGCTATGCGCCTAAATGAACAAGCACTGCAATTTGGTATGTCACCACTTCAAGCGCGTGTTAAGCTGATAGAGTGTCTTTTGCATGTAGCTTATAATATTGAATTTAAACGTGGGAGAGTCGACTCAAATACTCGTGCGATAAAAGAAGTCCGAAAATGTTTTATAAAGTGTGAACTTAAAGAGAAAATAGGAATACAGGTTGATACTGTTAAGCAAGACTCTGGTACGACAAATTCAGGAAATACGTCACGAAGATTCTTTGCTAATCCTGTTTTGATTTCCTAAATAACGGGTCTAGATGGAAACATAATCAATAATTCTCGAAGCTATAACAATCACCGAGGTAGTAGATACAAACAAATTTTAGTGGCTTTTGTTTGGAGATTCATGGAAAGCATATAATTGAAAAGTGTATTTTTTCTGTAACAAAGACTATAAAAATTATCGCTTCCAGAAAATGCAGTCGAGTTGCCACGAACGAAGATATTATTCACCGAATGATGGTAGTATCAAATCCCATGATTTCACATTTGACGCCTTCATTTAGCCAGAAAAAGCACAGTGTTTTAAGCAACGAAGTTAAGGCTCTTTTAGAATAATACATTAAAAATAGATTAAAAATAAATAATAAATTAAAAATTAAAAAAATCATTTAATTAATTATGGCTTTTTGCATTGCAGGTAACGATCGACATTTCTCTAACTTTCTTTATTTTGATTACTTTCGTATATTACTATATAAATAAAATGTAATTTGCGATGAACTCGCTATATTTTTTGGACAAATATAATTTTTTCCTCACCTCCATACAAAAATCCCCAGTGTGTGACGTAGAGATTATCTAGTACCCTATTTTTTGCAATTTTTCGAACAAACAGTTACAATTAAAACGCAATAACAATTCTAGTACCCTCTTTCAGAATGCGATAGGTAAAAAACAAAACATTGGCTTAAAGCGCAAGGATAGGAGAAAAACTTTGTGTTTTTAATCAACCCGACATTAATGTTAATGTAGTAGACAGTGAAGAGTGACAAGATGATATATATTTTTAGATAAGCGGTTATTTTAAAACGCTAGTTATTTTATTCGTTTTTTGACTTCGCAGGCGAATAAGCTATAAAGAAGTACCGAGACTAGGGAACGCAGGTTAAGTAAGTTTGTAGTCTTCGTGCTTACTGCCTTGACTATAGCAGCATAATGAATTTAAAGGTGAGTATAATAATCTGTAGTTAATATATGAGAATATGCATGTATGGGTGCATAAATTGTAAATAAGTATTTTTACGATAATATTAATTTTTCTTTGCGAGAAAAGATTACTTTAATTATTAACGTTACACTAAGCACTTATTTGTTTTTTAGTGTTAACATAGTTTAGTTAAATAATGTAATTTCGTATTTTTTTTTTAATAAGTACCAAATTTGAAGATCCCAATTGCTTAATTTAAGCAATTGGATTTAATTTAAGCATTTGCTATTTACAACGAAATTATTCTAAAAACTATAGTTTAATAACGGCCATACAACTTTATAACTTTAAAAAACAAGCATTGGCAATAAAAACTGCGGCAATTTTAAAGCCTTATATCTCCAAAAATTAAATATAGTAACAAAATAATAAATTAAAAGTAAACGTATAAAATCCAGAATTTTAAACTTTACTTATGAAAATGCAACTTCTATTCCCATTGGCATCATCGAGTTTACTAGGTCCAAGAATTAAGGACGTAATATCGTCCGTTCCTTACCTCTATCTCAAATTCTGAAGTACATATTCAACAAAAACAAAATTGATACAAAAGACGTTAATAGAAACGTCTTTTGCCCACCAACGAAAAATAAAATATAATCGTGATAAGCTAAGCAGCTTCCTTACTATAGTTACAGTTTTGGTGAATAAAATAGTACACGTTCCCAAATTAGCACACGTTAAAAAGCGGATCTAATAAATTCTATAAAAAAATCTACCCCCAAAACCTTATCGCTGCTTCTGCTTGTCTGTTTTATTTTAAATATATAAATAGAAAAAAATAGATCCTGCTCCGGAAATAAATTTGGTAAATTATTTTTATTTGTATAACACCACAAAAAATTATCAACAAAAAATGTAACTGTTTCTTTCGATTAAAATTAATTTAAAAGAGTGAAGTATTTCATCTGAAATTGCTTGAATTTTATAAGTCACTTTATTATTTTATTTTCAGACGATTTTCAGAATGCAACAGCATAAATTTTCTTCACTGTAACCCAAGCGTAGAAGAGAAATAAATTGAAATATACAAAGCCTAATATGAAGTTATTATACGTTGTGATTTAACAAAATTAGTCTTTTTGTTTAAATATACTTAATGAACCATCTGCTATTGTGTCCTCTCTACATCAATAGTCGTGCTTTACTAAGGTTTTTATACTCATTAGGAAAATATTATATCTTGGCAAGGAACAGTTTAGCGAATTACTTGAAATTAGCAGAATAGCATCGCAAAAAAAAACTAGGTAGAAGATCTTTATGGAAATCCACAATCGAATTATTCCTTAGAGCGTGCAGTCAAAAATCTAAAACGACAAATAATTTGTAGGCTCTCAGTGGAGAGTGGGCATTAAATTATTTTAAGGACAATAATGAATTTCTCGATTATTTAAAAATAGCTTTTGGTTTTAACATATGAACCTGCAAAGTCAATTGACCTCCTACAAGCGCTACTCTTCGAAGTATTGAAAAATACTAAAGTATTAAAATCCGCTAGCATTTACAAAGAGTAATAGTATGGTTACAGGGTTAGCCTTAATACATTCAGTACTTTCCTACAGAAAAGAAGATTGGTAGAATAAAATAACAAAAGGTTAGAGTAGCCTATACCTATTGGCTTTTTCATAAACTAATGTGTTTGTGAAAAATCCACTACTAATCAAGCTGGACCCATAAGTTCTGACATAAAAGATGATAAAGCAGCATCGAACGGATTAAAAAATGTGTAAAAGAAACGTTTGCAAAAACTAATTTTATTCTGCTCTATTTAACGTCGTATCGTAAGCATTTTTTGGACAAGTATTTTAATAAGAATCGAACAAAATATTAGCAAATAGATTTATAAGCTCTTGCAAGACTATTATGAGGCTGTTTTTTTACACTAAAAGCAAAAGATTTTCTAAGTATGTATGCCACAAGCGATTAAAGCAGGAGTTCCACAAAGTATGATAGTGGGATCATTGGTTTATTTTGTATATCCATCTAATATGTCAACCAGACATTTGCTGGCGGTACCGCCTCAAATAGCAAAAGCACTCTGATATTTGTAGAAAAAGATAGCTCTGTTGACAAAACAGTAAAAAAGAATAAGGGTAAATAAGCAAAAATGTACGCAAAAATATGCGGATTATATTGGCCTCAATTCGAATAAATAAAAATAGAAATATGCCCCAACTCTCAAGAGTTTAATACTTCGGTATTTTAATGGAAGTTAAGTTGATGCAAAAGAAGCTGAAAGTAATATAGAATGCAATACAGAATACAATACAGAAGCTGAAAGCAATACTAAGACTTTATTGCAAATTTTATAACGCGATTCTAAAACTTCGTTGCAAAATAACAAATTCAAAGATGCTAAAATGAAACACTCTGTATAAACATTTCGTTGCAAAAAGTCACAATTGTAAAACGTAGAAGAACTCACATAAGGAATAGTTAACCACACAACTAACCGCAAATTATCAATATATTAAAAGATTGTGATTAGGCTTTTCTAAGTAAAATAACACTGTTTTCTTAGCCTTATGGAGACGAGCTCTAGCGTTTGCTGATTTTGTCTTTTAAAATAACAGAATTTAATTTTCAGTCATTAAACACAATAATCAAATATGTACCTTCATATTAAAGCGATTCATTTAAAGTCATTACAGCAAGATAACCATCTTATTCTAAATGCAATAAGGCAAAATTTCCTAGATCCCTAATATTTTCTGCCATAGCTTATGACGACGTAATAACGATCATATTAGGTGCAGTAGAGAGCTACAGTAGTGAATATAGGGCAAGGATGACGACCACTATGAATACGACGTAGCACTGCTAACTGCGAGGAGGTTTGACATGTCACGGAAAATAGATGTATTACCTTCAAGTCTAGATAAATACCGGTGGTAATAGGAAGTGCCAAATAAAACGAAGGCTATACAAGTGACAAATGGTCACACGCTTAGAAAATAAAAAAAAAAGAAATATGCCACGCAGCACTTAGGTGAAATCTCAAGAAAACAAAAAGCAACGCAAATTATATGGAGGCATACAATTTCCAAAGAAAAGGAAAAATATAAAAAAAAAAGTTTTGCTTTATTATAATGAATTCTATATAAACGATTTATGTCCTTGAAGAAATTACCACAATAATAATATTATTTTCATTAGGCTTTTTTAAGTACTGTTTCCTTGGTCGTATGGTCTTTGGCTGGCTTTAGTTTATAATAAATGCAGTAGCTTTTTGTGAAACGCGATAGTGTTTAAACAGGAGGGCTTGGGCGTGAATTGGAGATAGAAGCAAAGATTGAATTTTCGACTGTAACCCTATATTTTAGAAAAAAAGCATGTACGAGTGAGTAAAATGGCATATTAGAGCCTAACTTCGCACTACTATCTTCGCTGACCGTTAAATAGTTAATAGTGTCATTTTGTTTTGGAAGATAAAATCTCATAGCATACTGAACTACAAAGTTACGTTTAATATGTACTTAGCCCCTAGTAAACAACATATCATCAGTATTCCGGGCCACATTGGAAACTGATAATAAAACACAGACACTTGCATTATGAGTATTTATATTTCGGTTTTTGAGGCTATACAGAGTCATAAGATAAAGCGGTGGTATTAGATTAAGGAACGCAGTAAATAAACTCTCTAGGATGACTCAAAAGAGTAGCAAGCCTCTGAGTAAGTTTGAACTAGAAAGTGAAAAGGAATTTCTATTACTTCTGAAATGTTTTGTGGGTTCTTTTGGGGAGAACACAACGTGCTATTTCCATTGTGCACGTCTTGCGACATGGGATGGTATAATTTGTCTTCTCTTTTAAATATCGCATAACTTTACGTAAGTGTGTATAATATTTTAAATAATTGAAATTTTAAAATCATGGCTAATTAAGGAATAATTTGTTAAAAATTTACATTGTGTTTTAATTATTATTAGAATCGATTAAAAATAATACTATTTCGAATTTTAGCTTTATTAAAGCGCAAAATCTGTTTCAACAAACTGTTTGGTTAAAATGTCATTTGAAATAAACGTCATTTACACTAAGCGCATAAACTGTTAATGGATTTTTCACAATACATTTATTACTTTAATGAATAAAGTTTTATAAAAGAGACGTATGATTAATATAAATAGAACCTTTTAACAATATCACTCATGCGGCAGCAATGAACTTTTGATATGTCCTCTAGCCTTCAAAGCAGTCTGTATAAAAAACTTTATATTTCGGTGACTGCAGAAAGTTAAAAAATAATGATATTTGATAAATTTCTCTCTCTACATGGAAGCTTTGAAATTTGTTGTTGTGCAGAGCTTGTTTCATTTTTAGAATCTTTTAATTCAGTTTAACTGTGACAGACATTTTTTAAGTAACAAAAAATTTATTGCATAACCTGAAATTGAGAAAACTTAAATGTTTTAACAAAAGTTAATAGATACAAGAAAATAATTAATGCAGAGCATGACTTTAATACATACTTAATAGGGTAATAAATGTATTAAACATATTAAATTTATAAGAGGCGCTCCGAAATCCACGCCAGATTTAATTTTTATACATAAAATTAATTTGACATTTGACATATTAGCGTTGATCCTTATGGCACATTAAACGAAAGTACAAAGTATTTTCACATAGAACACAATTTTCAAAAGTACTTGATGTTCCTTGTAAATTTATTGTGTGCATCTTTCAATATAATTGAAATAACAATTTCATTTCTAAAACTTTTACTTTTTAGGTCCAAGTAGTGTTAGACAAAACTGATTTTGCTTTCTTATTGCTAATATTTATTACATTTCTTTTTTTAATTTCGACCAAGGTAACGATATATTTTATTTAGTTGGGTGTAACCACAGTCACTGCAAATGTAGTGACGTAGTGGGTTTGAATGGGTTTACCTTTGTTAAATGGGATTTTTCATATCCGCGATCTTTGGTGTCATCCTGAGGTGTTCACAGTATTGAAATATTCAAAATCGGGTTGCAGTTATCTAGTATTCTAGTATTTGGTTTTGGTTAATCAACCAGTTTATTTAAATTGTAATAGTTAATTTAATTTGTTCACAAAGATATTGGTCATTTCCACATGCCGGCATATCAAACAGATAACATACAGGCCACAACTATTAGTATACCTGCCAGAGGGCTCAACATTTCAGTGGTATATTGCCCTCCAGGGCACAGCATTAAAAAAGAGCAATTTCATAAATACTTTGCGACGCTAGGTCAAAAATTCTTAGCAGCTGGAGACTTTAACGCTAGGCACTCGTTCTGGTGCTCCCGTCTTATTACTCCAAGAGGTAAGCAGCGATTTGATGCAGCCTTGTGCAACAATTTGGATGCAATATCAACAGGACTTACTGACCTACGGACGTGAAAAAATTCCTGAAGTGATTGAATTTGCTGAAACTAAAATTGTGAAACGCAAACATATCTCTATGGCTCCTTCTTTTGATCTATCATCAGATCACTCGTTATGCAATAATGAAGTGAGCTTGGACCAAAATTGTATTTTTTTCCCCAGTAAAAAAAACAAATTGGCATAAGTACAAAATGTACGTAAGTGCACACCTGCCGCAAAATATTTCTTTAAAGACAGAGGAAGAAATTCAGTTGGCTCTAAACCAATTTACAAATATTCTGACTGACGCTGCTAGAGCAACAACGTCCAAGCCCTGCTTACGTACAAAAAGTCCTACCAAAGTCTCCAGCAATGTTCAATCTCTAATAAGGGAAAAGAGACAATTAAGGCGCCAATGGTAGGAGTTTCGTTCCCCATTTTTGAAGACACAACTGAGCCAATGCCAAAAGAGACTGCGTAAAGCACTTAAGATAGAAAAAGAGCTGAATCTTAAAATTTTTTTACAAAATTTAGATGCCACCGGGAAGACTGACTACAGCTTGTGGAAGACTGTGCGAAAAATGAAATGCCCTATTACTTATGAACTCCTATTCGCCTGCAAAATGGAAAGTGGACCAAAAATTCCAACGATAAAGTGGAAGAGTTCGCCAGCCACCTGGAGAAGGTTTTTATCCAAATGAAACAGACTCTACCATAACACCATTTGCTATTCAAGAATCTGTGTTAAACCAAAAAAATTTTGCTTACCTGCGCTGAAAGCAGTTATCAATGAACTGAATCTGAAAAAAGCTCCTGGTAGTGACAAAATCACCAACACTGTGGTCATGAATCTGCCAAATTCGGCGCTAAGAACCGTTATGTTTATTTTCAATTCAATGTTAAGAACTGGTTACTTCCCATCATCTTGGAAACAATCTGAAATAGTTAGTCTGGCAAAGACGTTACGCAGGTGTCATCATACCGTCCAATCAGCTTATTACCTGTTTATTACCTCATTTTGCTATTTCAAAAAATATAATCCCAGACTATCAATTTGGGTTTAGGAAAAAGCACAGCACTACACAAACAAGTACATAGAACCACAAATTTAATTCGAGATAGTTTTGAAAGTAAGCGTTACTGTTCTGCACTATTTATAGACATATCACAAGCATTCGACAACATCTGGCATGAAGGGCTTGTATATAAAATTTCAACGTTTCTCCCGTCAAACGTACTTGAAATGCTCACGAGCTATTTAACAAATAGATCCTTTGTACTAAGGTCGAAAAATACTTATTAATCGAGTAAACAAATTTTAGCTCGGGCTTTTTCTGTATCTTTTGTACACCACAGATTTGCCCATATGCTTAAACACACACACTTCGACATTCGCAGTTGATACAGCATCTCTAAGTATTCATAAATAACCAGAAATGACATCGCAACAACTTCAAACCCACATAAATGAGTGGGAGAAATGGTTACATAAGTGAAAAATAAATGTTAATGCCACAAAATGCGTTCACTTAACTTGCACGTTAAGAAAGAATAAGCAGACCCATGTAAGGTACCTGGGAATACACCTCAATTGGCGTCGCACTTGGGTACATCACATTGCAGCCAAAATCACACAGCTCAACATTAAAACCACCCAACTTCTTTGGCTCATTGGGCCACAATCTTCACTTGTCTTGGACCTCAAAGTGCTCCTATACAAAGCGGTTTTAAAACCTATATGGTTCTATGGAATCCAGCTATGGGGGTCCACCTCCGCATCAAATGTTGAAAAACTACAAAGAAGACAATCAAAGATCTTGAGATAGATTACGTGTGCTCCCTGGTGCATGCGGAATAATAACATCCATAAGGACCTTAATATTCCTACCATCCGAGAAGAGATTAGAAAGTCATGCACAAACTACGTTGCAAAAATCACCAATCATCCCAATCCGCTTGCGAGGAACTAGTTATTATTTGCGGGCCACAGGCGTCTGAAAAGGGTGCAAGATTTGGCAAGATAACTTTCTTATTGAAACTACATATGCGTTGAGTACTACAGTGGCAGTACCAACCTAAATCATACATCGATTAAGATTTTAATACTTATTGTAAATGTCATACGGACAGATTCAATATTAAAGAACATAAAAAAAATTTAATTACGCTCTAATTTTACTTCTGTGTAATTTTCCTTCTTAAACATGTGTCTAGCGATATACCGAAATATTAGACTTTGTAAGCTAATGTAGAACTTGATTATATATTTTCATAGGGGTACATGAGCCTGCACAAAGAGGTATTACACAGTGGTGCAAAATAGAATGAAATAGAAAAACCTGGGGAGTTTGTTCTTTTCAAATCTACGAAGAAATTGAAAATCGGATCAAAAAAGTTACAGGCCTATAAGTGCGCTAAGGTACAAAAAGTGTTTTTTTAACCGTAAATCCGGATTTTGGAGGTGTCCGGCGTATTTAACTATTGGAATCTTGTTTTACAAGATTCGACAAGCTCTACAAGAAAAATAATATCTGATCCCAGGGTTATTGGACTGTCTCACCGTGTTATGCATACAATTTTCAAATGTTTCCTTTAATAAGTCAGTGAGTTGTAAAAACCCCAGTCAGAGAAGGTCTATAATCATGGTTCTAGTACGACCACCATTGAATTTCACGTCCTGATCAATATCGTCTTTAAAGAAGTACTGACCAGTAATTCCACCAACCCATAAAACTCACCATTAATTTTTTTTGGTTATAATTGTGCATAACTTACATTTCAGAGTTTGTTTACGTATTCATTCAAGCAAAAATTAGCCTTATCGCCAAACACCATTCGCTTATGGAAATCGCGATAACGATGTTCTTATTTTGGGCCTAATTTTCACAATTTGGAAGTGAAAGCGTTGTTCAGGTGACGGTCTATTTATTTTTAAATGCCAAATGAAATTAAGCATAAATTACTTGACAGCTGGCAAAATGGCCGCCAGTTAAAAAAGTGTTGCCAACTTCAATTTGTATGACTAAATTGAAGTTAAATAATAAAAAAAAGGAACACCAGCTTGCTAGTCTTAATTATCACATACATATTTACAAAAACATTTTTAAGCAATAATAGAAATATTTACTAAGTTTTGTATCTTATTTCCAATTTTTAGAATTTGCCTTAAGACGCTGTGCAAAAGCCAGCAAAGTTTAAATAAAATTAAACACGCACTTTTTCATATTTTCTTTTATTTTATACACCCACACACAAATTGAAAAGTTAAACAACTTAACTTCTTAATTAGCCCCACCCCCTAAATATTTCAAGTTAAATAGTAAAGAAGAAGAAAAAACAACAATAACAACAACAACAATAACTATATGTACTTACATTTATGCAAAATATATTTCTTCTATATGTTGATTGCGAAATATTGTGATAAAGAAAATGAGCGTCGGCTTTCGAATTAAGCCAACAACTTTGACAACAAATAGCCAGCTAAAAATTCAAAAGAAGGCCAATGATTAACACAAAAAAACAAAACTCACGCAATAACGTGGTTAATAGAACACGGTGTAGATACTTTAAACTTGTAATATCTTTGGAATAGCCACACCTACTGTTTGTTGGAATATAAAAATTTCATATTTTTAACAAAATTTAAAAAGGACACAATTTTTGATGCTGCACAAAAACACATAAACACATAAACATAAATAAATAAACAAACAAACTCAAACACATACACACATACGCACACGTATATACATAAAAATAGCTCTTTATTAATAAATAAAAAAATGGGCTATGGGCAACCAGAATTTTGAACCAAAAACAAAAAAAAAAACGGGCCAACTGAAATAATAGACGCAAACAAGTGCATCGTATCTGTTGGGAAAAAAACATTGTAAGGCTGATTAACTCAATGCATGAAATGCAACTGAAAGCCTATAAAATTACAAAGCAAATACACACACACATACAAGCATAATGCAGCTAAATATACAGTTATTTATAAATAGGAGCAAAGTAGGTGTTTGTATCAGTGCCCGTGTGTGGCTACATATGTGTGTGTGTGTGTGTGTATATGTATGCGTCCAATGTTCACGTTAATAAAACAAATTACACATAAAAATAAGCTAAAAACGTTGGCAAAAAATAGACTAAAAACCTAAAAAAATTCACCCATAGATAGGCAGGCGGTCAGACGGATTTGCATGCTCGTAAAATAACTGGAAAACCTGCTTGCATGTAGTGTGGCATTTATATATGTGTGTGTGTGCGCGTATGTATAAATGCACGCACATTTACACCACTCCGATGCAAATACGAGTTTGAACAGTTAATTCACTATAGATTTGAAAATTGGCAGAAAATACTTTTTAATACTTTCTTAACTTTTTATAATAAAGGGCTTTTCAACAGGACAAAATATAACAAAGAGTTTAGTTTTAGAAAATGATTTATATTTTTATTGTATTGCGAAGAGAAAAGTTCAGCAGTTATGAATGAATAATGATGTCTGGCAAATGTCCATTACGACCAGACAGACAGATGTCGATTCTTTCATTCTTTTTCCATCACTCAAAAAGCTATCAAAATGACGATCTTCTCTAAATGTCCAAAAGAAAATGACGACTTAGGCCTAAATCCTTGAATTAACTAAAGCGGTAACATACAGCTAACGGATGTGACATTTAAAATATTTGTTCTTATTTGTGATGTCAAGAAAGATGTGTCCAAAACAAGTACTTTAGAACGAGTCTAATATTTCCTACGTATCTCTGTTGTGCAAACTAGTATCATGTCTGAACACTAACTTTTACTGACTAAACAACTTTTCTTAATATTTCCGAAAGCCTAAAGTTCATTTCCGACAAAGGACTATCTTCAATCACTTTGAAAATTGAGGTTGAATGAGGTCATATTATATTCATTTTGTGTAAATATCTCTGTATTTAAATGTATGGCAAGAGAATATGCCATCTCCAGGATACGACATAAGGACAAAGTTGGTACAAATTAAACAAAGAAACAGTACAAATAAACGGCTGACTGTATATACTTCGTGGACTCCTAAAGTCAATGCTTTAAGTACATGTTGTTAGGTGAACCAAACTAGTATCATGTCTACAGACTGATTTTTGCTGATTAAGCAACATTTCTGAATATTTAGGAAAGCCTGAAGTTCATTTCCCACAAACAACTCTCTACTACACTTTGAAAAGTGATTGAAGAGTGGTTGAGTAAAGAAAATATATTCATTTTATATATTTCTACAAATGTATTGAAATGTATAACAAGAGAATGTGCCATTTCAAGAATGCGAAATAAGGGCGATGTTGGAACAAGTAAAATAATTAAACAAACAGCATAAATGAGGTGCTGAATGTATATATATCGTGAACAGCAAAACTCAATGCTTTAAGACTGCCATTCTCTAAGTGTGTTCCGCGGAACCCTAGGGTTCCGCAAGAATTTAGAAAAAATTCCAAACACCTCTCTCTGGTCGACCGTTCTGACGCGGCGTATCACGATTCACGAGGCGCAGCCGAACACATACATACACACATACATATATACAATTCATACACATACATACAATTCATACACATACATACACACATACATATATACACATACATATGTGAACCCCCTGAATTTATTTTTTAATATTTATACTCCGGTGAATCCCCAGATTTTACTTTTAATATTCGTATTTTAATACAACAACTGAATTACTATGCCGCCAATATGGAACGTTGGTTTAAAGGCGTTAAACGTGTCGCAACAACATCTTCTAACGAAGCCGAATGTTCAAAAGTAGTTCGCGCGGAGTATACAGCAATTACCGATCCATACGATTATGCAACGACGTCAAGTTCCACGGTTTCAAAGGCGAAAAAAAGGAAGTATGATGAATCATATATCAGTTTCGGATTTGTTGATTCCAACGGCTCACCTCTCTGCATGTTATGTAGTAAACTGCTGCCTAATAGTTCCATGGCACCTGCCAAGTTGCGCCGACATTTAGAAACTGTACACCCTGAGTCCAAAGACAAGAATAAAGAATTTTTTGTACGTAAAAAAGAACAGTTATTGGAAAGTCAAAAAACTATGATGCATGTAACCCAAACTATCAATGAAAAGGCCACAGAGGCATCATATTTAGTTAGCTATCGCATTGCACAAGCAGGTGAAGCGCACACTATCGCTGAGAATTTAATAAAACCATGTGTGTTAGACATAACAAAATGTATGCTCGATGAAAAATCTGCAAAGCATCTTTCTACTGTGCCGCTATCAAACGATACTGTTTCACGGCGAATTCATGATCTGGGAAGCTACGTCAAACAAGAACTAGTTACACGTCTACAAGAAACACGTTTCGTCTTGCAAATAGATGAGTCTACTGATGTCGCTGGTCTGGCTATCTTGCTGGTTATCGTGAGATATCCATATGAAAGTTCTTTGGAAGAAGATATGTTTATGTGTTTACCGCTGCCCATAAAAACTACCGGAGAAGAAATGTTTAATACAATAAATAGATATTTTGAGGAAAATAATCTCAGTTGGAACAATTGCATTGACATTTGTACAGATGGGGCCAAGGCAATGACGGGTAATACAGCAGGACTATTGTCACGAATAAAAAATAAAGCGCCTAATTGTAGTTCCAGCCATTGCATCCTGCATAGACAAGCACTTGCGATGAAGCAAATGCCGTCAAATCTAAAATTAGTTGTGGATAAAGCGGTAAAAATAATTAATTTTATCAAAACACGACTACTACAATCCCGATTGTTCTCATCATTGTGTGAAGATTATGGCAGCAAACGTAAAACACTGCTGCTCCATACAGAAGTGCGATGGCTGTCTTGGGGTAAAACTTTAACAAGGCTATATGAACTTAGAGCCGAGTTACAAATGTTTCTTTCAGATACTGCTTTTAATTTGAAAGACCGTTTGTATGATAAAACTTGGTTGTTCCGACTGTCTTTTACGGCGGATATCTTTCAAAAACTGAACGAATTAAATGTATCATTGCAAGGTAAACAGACAACAGTGTTCCAGGCCTGTAACAAAATAACTGCCTTCAAAAGAAAATTAGATTTTTGGATTATTTGCATTGGAAAGAGAGAAATAGAAAGCTTTACCTCACTCATTGAGTTTGTTAGTGATAACGATTCAGAAATGTTTCAAGATGATGTATTTGAGGAATTGGTCAAATATCTCACTTCGATGCGCGCATCTTTAAGAAGTATTTTCCCGAAGAACAAAATACAAAAATGAAACTGAATTCATGGATTCATAATCCTTTTTTACCCAACTTACAAAAGCCCGAAAGTATGCCAAACGAGATATATGAATCTCTTTTAGAAATGTCATCAGACCCAAGTTTGGAGGCACTGTTCAAAACGACGCCTCTCAACGATTATTGGTGCAGAATTCGTGATGAATATCCAATGCTTGCCAAAATGGCACTGAATATTCTTCTCCCGTTCCCAACAACATATTTGTGCGAAACAGGATTCTCAACCTATGCAACTACGAAAACAAAGTACCGCAATAGACTGGACGCCGAACCTGATATGAGACTTCAACTGTGTTCTATCAAACCTGATATCAACCAATTGATGAAAAATAAAACACTGTTTCATACCTCCCATTAGTTCGATTTTTTTTCTTTTTTAATAATTTCTATTATTATACTTGTTATGTAAGTAAGTAATAACTAACTGTTACATTGTACTTTTATTATGCTTATTAATAAAGAATACACTTTTAAAAACTATTGTTTTATATTAGGGTTCCGTCAAGTATTTCGCTTTCCAAAAGGGTTCCGTCACAAAAAAAGATTGAGAACCGCTGCTTTAAGTAATTGTTGATTGGTATACTTATTCCAGTTGTTACGAATATAACACCAGTTATTTTCGCAAACGCTTTGAATAGAAAAATATTGTTACGGATGCGTCTTGCTTAAGTTTTTAAAGAAAATAATTAAACACTAAAGTAACTACTGGGTATGCTGTTTGCTAACTGCGTGGCTTGCTAAGAAAACTTATGCACGCATGACAACAACAAATTTCTAGTTAAAAGCTGCGTAGAAATATTATTAACACAAAACAATTAAATATGCTGTTTACAAACTGCGTGGTTTTCTAAGAAAACTTATGTACACAAGACAACAATAACTATCTTAAAATAAATTCTAGGAAAAATTTCAAGTCACGATAAAAACAAAAACAAAAATAAACGCAGACATACAGGCGCCTATACATTGAATAAATAACATAACAAAGAAAGTGGTCCACTTGGAGCGGCTGGCCAAGTTTGGCCGAAGAAATATTGAGCCTGTTTGGGACGAAAAGGCTTAAGTGTTACGAATCTGTCTTGCTTAAGTTTTAAAAGAAAATAATTAAGCACTGAAGTAATTACTAGGTATGCTGTTTGCTAACTGTGTGGCTTGCTAAGAAAACTTATGCACGCAACACAACAATAAATTTCTAGTTACAAATCGCGTAGAAATATTACTAACGCAAAACAATTAAATATGCTGTTTTCAAACTGCGTGGTTTTCTAAGAAAACTTATGTACACAAGACAACAATAACTATCTTAAAATAAATTCTAGGAAAAATTTTATCAGCATAAAAACAAAAACAAATATAAACACAGACATACAGGCGCCTATACATTAAATAAATAACATAACAACGAAAGTTGTCCACTTGGAGCGGCTGGCCAAGTTTGGCCTAGAAAATATTGAGCCTGTTTGGGACGAAAAGGCTTAAGTGGGCGGCAGTGTTACCGATCAGTCTTGCTTAAGTTTTAAAAGAAAATAATTAAACACTAAAGTAACTACTGGGTATGATGTTTCTAACTGCGTGGATTGCTAAGAAAACTTATGCACGCATGACAACAACAAATTTCTATTTAAAAACTGCGTAGAAATATTTTTAACGCAAAACAATTAAATATGCTGTTCACAAACTTCGTGGTTTTCTAAGAAAACTTATGTACACAAGACAACAATAACTATCTTAAATAAATTCTAGGAAAAAACTCAAATCACCATAAAAACAAAAACAAAAATAAACACAGACATACAGGCGCCTATACGTTGAAAATAACATAACAACGAAAGTGGTCGACTTGGAGCGGCTGGCCAAGTTTGGCCTAAGAAATATTGAGTCTGTTTGGGACGAAAAGGCTTAAGTGTTACGGATCTGTCTTGCTTAAGTTTAAAAAGAAAATAATTAAGCACTGAAGTAATTACTAGGTATACTGTCTGCTAACTGTGTGGCTGGCTAAGAAAACTTATGCACGCAACACAACAATCAATTTCTAGTTACAAATCGCGTAGAAATATTACTAACGCAAAACAATTAAATATGCTGTTTACAAACTGCGTAGTTTTCTAAGATTACTTATGTACACAAGACAACAATAACTATCTTAAAATAAATTCTAGGAAAAATTTTATCAGCATTAAAACAAAAACAAATATCAACAGAGACATACAGGCGCCTATGCATTGAATGAATAACATAACAACAACACAATTTGATACAAAGGGGTAGAAGATTCTTAGTTTTTCTAGACCTCTAGTGGACGAATATAAAAAGACAGCGTCTGAGTGGATAGTTAGTTAGTTGAAAAATAAATCTCGTAAAGTAAAGACGTGCATCTTAGGTAAATTTCGCTGTAGTGTCAACTTTGTGTGTAGTTTAAGTAAATAAACTTGTAATTAATTTAAAAACTCTAAAATCTGGAGTTATTTATTTTGTAATAAAGAACTCACAACAAAACGTTTATAAAAGGTATAAACGTAACAATATTAATGATTTTTTAATTAAATATTGCAGAAAATTAAACTTTATTTATTTTCTTCAAAGCTTTTTTTGTTTAATAATAAACAATTTAGTGATATTCATAATATTTGAGATAATGAACGGCACAGCTGATTAATGTGGAGAAAGCATATTTATTATAACAAGTCCCATCATCTTATATTTTAGGCCGTCCGATTTTTGCTATTAGTAAATAGATATTTTAAAGGCATGAAGCTCGGCTACGCTAAGACTTTAAAATTGACTCTGCTTAGATTTAAATATTTTAATTTTTTTAACATGATTTGCAATGTCATATGAGAGTGAGAGTGAATGAAAGAGTGTTTTTCGTTTTAATAAATTTTTAGATCCTTTTAGATTATTGCGATTGATTACAACTCTCATTTAATATTGTTTTCTTGCTCAATACAGTTTTATAGAAATACTCTGTCATATCTGCTCAAGTTTTAATGTAAAGAACTGAAACTCAAACTTAATAATCATAGTTTTTAATTAATTAATTTAATTCAATAATGCAACCTACCCTCGTATAATAAAAAAGCTTTCTATATTTTTTTTATTGTAGCAAAAAAATAAATTTTTGTTAAGGGTCTGAATATAAAATAAAAAGTAAAATAAAAATGCGAACTGGCACTTCACTTGTAAATGGATTTATAAAAATACAGCAGCAACAAAAACAAGTACCCTTATTTCAAAACTATTAGTGCAACAAAAACAAGTTATGCTATAATTTGTTTTTGTTGGCATTATTTTATTAAAAAGAATGGCCTCTACTCAACTTAACGCATAAATAAAAGTGCCAAACAACACTAATACCCGTTCTCGTAGCCCCCATAAATATGCTATGCTTTTCTCTAAATATGTTATAAACACAATAAGCAGAAACTCTTCTCCGGAACAATCACACACGCATACACACACACACACACACACACACGCAAACACATACACCCAGTCAGTTACAATGAAATTAATTAGTGTGAGTTCCTGTCATGCATTTTTGTGTGAACTTTTTGTTTTTATTTATGATTTATTTTTTTGTGTTTTTTTTCAGTTTTTGCAGTTTTTTAGTTTTTCTTTTTTTGTTTTTGTATTTTGTATTTTGAAATTGAATGAATGTGTATTGAGTGCATATGTGTAATTGTTATACGTATGAAAAACTGATGATGGGTTATTTGTGTGTGCATTGATGAGCAATTTGTGGCTTGACCATGTTATTTTTATTTTCTTACACAAACACACACATACGTTTTATATATATTTTTTTGCATTTTATTGTAGTTGTTGTTATTGTAATATTGTTTTTGCTTTTGTTAGACACAAATTCCACCTACATTTAAATATAAAATAAACTTTTTAAATTCAGTTTAAAGTGGGTTTCGACCCCCAAGACATCGCAAAAAAAATGATTTTTGCGTAAAAAATGAATAAAAATTTTCTGCAAAACAAATAAAACTAAAACCCGCATAGAAGAAATACTTTGCTATGTGATATGCGCATAAAAGCGCATGCTAATGCATACTTTTTAGACTTTTTAGCCTATTTTTATTATTAATTATATACATGCATTTTTTCATTTGTCCTTTGGCATTTTTCCTGTACTTTTGTAAGTTTGGTTGTCAATAATATCCTGTTCAATGTAATAGATTCATTTAGTAAATGTAAATGTGACAAATCTCTATTTGTGTATTTTGCGAAAAAGTTTTTAATTACAAAAACATATTTTTCAAAATTTGTTTTAAATTTTTTAGAATATTTCTATGGTTGTTATAGGAATCGACTGAAAATAGAAAATTTAATTTCGCACTGTCAGCAAGTATTTGAGGCTGTAATAGGTAATGAAATCAAAGCTAAGTTAAACAAAGTTTTTAGCCTAACAGAAGATATGCTTCAGAATATTGTGAAAATAGCGTAGTCTGCCGAGGTGCTAGAGGTAATAATTTGCCCAACATCATATTCCATTATTAATTCCGACATTTCCACTTTACATTGGTATAAATAAAACTGATTTTGTCAAAAAAGTGTCAGCTTTAAGCCAATATACTACTTTAATCTTCTTTAACCAAAATTCTGCTGAACTACTTTTTTTTCCAAATAAGAACGATGCTCAACACCACTATTGATTTATCATACTAAGTAATAAGAAACTGCATCACCGCACTAAAGTGAGTTAAAATGATTACAGGAAATGAATTTTTGTTGAGCATTAAAACCAAAAATTTTTAAGGAGTTAATTGTTAAACAAACACTTAGAGGGTGTTAAATTTATTCCAAAGATATTATCAAACAACTTTTATGCGACAAAAAGTACCTTACGAATATTAAAACTGTTAAACATGACCCATAAAAATAGAATGCGGTTTGATAATGATGTCACCGTATCGAAACCGCTCGCCAATTGTATCAACCATACAGTTAGTAATGATGGTTTTCACCGCATGGTATGATAGCAGTATTTTATTTACTGGCGGTAATAATCTAAATAACTTTATACTAAATAATTTAAAGCAAGAAGTCTTTTGGCTCCAAAAATATGACTAGAGAAACTATTTATTGAAAACGAAGATCAATGTAAGACATCAATAACATAATGCCTTAACGTCCTTGTTTTGTTTTCTTCTGGAGTAATTCGAAGTCAAGGGTGATTATTCGAGCAAGCCTACAATCAACGGTGCGCTGGTAAAGGAAATTCAACAACATGATTTTATTTAAAAGAAGCACCCTTTCAATTGATTAGAGTACTGTTTGGGTATAATATTTTAAATATATTTTTAACTACAGGACATACTCAAATCACAAATTTTTTCCATATTAGGATAACAAAACATAACTACCGAGATCAAATAAAATTAAAACGTTCCCTGTATATAATTGCAATAAACAAATTTTAGCGATTTTAATTAGTTATTCGTCCTAGCAGACGAGCAGTACAAGTGTATGATTAGTAAATGATTATTGTGAACCAGCGAGTTTGCTACATTTTATCCACAACATATTAAAGTATTTATAATTATAACATCTTTGTGACATTTGTAATCAGGTGTTACTAGAAATTAGTAACATTTGGTTGACTAAATGCTTTCCTATCAGTCTACCGATTTGTTTTCAAAGCTTCATATGAAAGATGTAGGTGTAAAAAAATACATAAGTATTAAAAATAAAAATATAAAAAATATAAAAAATATAAATAGAAAAAATTTCTTGAAAATAAGATAATTAATTTTTTAACGCCCCAAATATGATTATTTTTAAAAATATGGTTACTATATTAATAAACAATATGTTTCCAATAATAATACCCGCCGTATATATCAAATTTAATTTGTTGCTATTATATTATAGTCACCCCAACCATGTCTAAGTCTTGCATCCAACAATGGACCCAATGAAGCAGATGCAGCTGCAGCTGCCAAATGCTACTACTCTATAGTTTAAAAAAGTAGACGGATTGAAGTAGGACCCTATGCGAAGACAGTTAAAATCGCGAGACTTCCTTTTTTATAAGTGTATGTAATGAACAATGGTGCAACGCCATACATCATTTCGGAGAGAGTAAGGTGGTGGCTCTAGATATTTCCAAAGCATTTGATAGAGTGTGGCATAATGCACTTTGACTTTTTGTGTTGATGATAATTTCTCTATATTTATATCAAGTCTTCTTAGGAATCGAACTATACGAATTGTTATAGATGGAATTTTATCAGACGAGTTCAAGAATAATTCAGGGGTACCACAAGGCTCCATTTTTTCTCCTACACCATTTCTTATTTTTTTAAATGACCTTCTTTGTCAAATTTTTAATCCTGTTTACTCTTTCACAGATGACAGCGCCATTTGTCACTCGTATTCATTTGGCAAAAGACCGAACCAATTGGAGGTGAGTTGTAAAAGGCTAAGCATGAATGATATGCTCAACCACGATCTCGATTTTAATGCCCGCAAGACGCAATTTGTATGCCAACACATAGATCTGTGTTCGGGAATGGTGATACATCTGTTACTATCGGTGATATAGGTATTACGAAACCGGATGCTCTTTATGTTCTTGGCATGAAAATTCAGCGTGATTTTCGATCGAGTACACATATTTTTAAGTTTCTAAAAAATCTTTAAGTGTCATGGTGTCCATCCGATCTTCGTACCATTTATACCACCTATATCCGTCCGAAAATGGAATACAACTCTTATGTATGGGCCGGTGCCCCAAAATTATATTTTGGAAGTGTTCGACCGCGTACAGGAGAGGGCCAAGAGGCTAAAATGGGACGGTAGGTTATCCAACTCTATTGATTCCCTAGAGCATCGACGTAATGTGTATTGTATTTCACTATTTTATCGTTACTACAATGGTAAGTGCTCTAACGAAATCAGAGAATTTGTTCCCGTTACTCGGACGTTTATGCGTCCGATTGAGAGCGCTTCCACTTGTGGTCGATTGGCCAGCGATTGGCATTACAGGGAGAATTTATTTTTTAGCAGAACAGTTCGTATGTGCAATAAATTCCCTCCAGAAATCTTTCCCGACACTTTCAATGTAGGAAAATTCAAATCGAATGTCTGCAAACACTATTTCCTCTTTTCGTCTCCCCACAATCGAATTTACTAGTCCTGGTACAATGCATTCATTCAGGGCTATATCCTGAGTACTGGTCTGAACCGAAAAAATAAAAATAAAATAATATGGCATCCTCTCCAAAAGAGGTAATAAAAAGATTTAGAGGGTTTCACAATTATTTTCTTGAATATGCATCAAAAACCTTAAAATAGATTTATTTAGTTTTCACAAACAAAAACTCAGTCTTCATTATAAAAAAACCTTTTTACATGGGCAGATATCTAGTTGAGAAAAAATTAAGGGGCTGTTTGATTTTAGCCGTTAAAACTTTCATACAATCCGGATAAAAAAACAACAACAACAAATTTTAAGCACTGAGCACCCAAAAATATCTCTTCTGTTAGCCATTAAAATTTAAATAATAATCGGTACAAGTTCTTGAAGATTCTATTTGGAAACGTTTGGAAATTATGACAAAATTTTTAATGGATCACAAAATTTTTATTTTTCTTATTTTATTTTATAGTATTCTCAGATTTATTTGTCTGTGAGTCATTATTGTGGAGTAAATTATAAATTTACAATTTTTTATGGATGTCAATATATTATTTCATTATTTCATTTATAATTGTTTAATTATTCTAATAATTTATGCAATTATATAATTATACAAATTACATTCATAAGGTGTCTGTCTGTCTATTGCATTTTGTTATGCAAATAGCATCATAAATGAATATATAATAACAAAAACAAAACAAAATAAAATGAACATTTAGAAAACTGTGATTTAGTATTTTTAGTATTTCATAATACGGGTTATCAAAACAAAACTTGAATTTTTATTTATTATCGGTTATTTTATTGATTAGAGTTTTGTTTTCACTCTTCAGTCTTTTATTTTTTTATTGTTTAATTAAATTAAATTGTTATATTATATTTATAACTAGTATGTGAAATATAAAGCAAATGTGACAGAAATATAACAATTTATTCTACACAATGGTGAGTGTATCATAACGAAGCATATTAATAGACGCATCTATGTAAATGTGCGTGATTACAAATATTAAACAGTGTGTAATATAAAGTTTTTAATTTTATTATATTTTAATCAATTATTATTATAATCAATAACATGAATCATTATTAACAATCATTCATTTAAAATAAACTCTTAAGTAAGAGAATAATGATTTTACTAACAACTAAAGAGAATTTTAAAACAAACTTCCACTATGTTTATATTATCAAGAAAGCATACTCCGAGATTAGTGCTGTTTTCTAAATACTTAAAGGCGTAAAGACTTCCTGATACTTCTACGGCAAGTTTTCTTTGTGAAAAATTTCAGTATTAAGATTATTGATACAGAAGGCAGATCCGTTCTTTTGTATGATTGCAAATAAACCGTGAACCGTGCACGCAGCAGCTAAATTTTAGTACTGAAACTAAATGCCCTTTAATTCAATGTTGCAGATAAAATTCCTTTGCCATTATTTAAATATCACTGATCGACCAGACACATTTTCCAGAGACATGGTTAATGATATCTCCAGCCTTAAAGCCGCACCAAGCAATGATATATTTTATATCAATTTATTTTTCGGCAATCACAATGAATTCATTTAATTTGGCGAATAACAATACTATCAATAAAGGAGAAGCTTATGGAAATATTGTTAAATAGCTGAAATGCTGTATCCGAAAACCTATTGCGCCATTGTTACTAACCACAAACTGTTTGCCATTCACTTATCTTTCGGTTAACCAACACTTTAATTTATAAATGGCTTTAAATTAAAATGCTAAGTGAGCTGACGAACACTCTTTATTTTCATTAACTCTTTCACCTGTATTTATTTTAATTTTTCCTATAGACATATTTTTAGGAAAACTATTGCCAAAGGAGAATTTCAGAAAAGATTTTGCATAACTTGATCAGATGATCAGGCTACTCTTTAAATTAAATTAAGAAAAAATGAATTGAAATAAAATGTCTACACTTTCAATCGAAATTTATGCAAAATTTACTGCAGACCTTCAATTTTTTAGTATATTTTAAAAAATTAGATTTATTTTCAATGGAATAAATTTAAAAAACAAGATTTTAATAATGCAAGAGAATTTCTAAAAAATGGTTACTTTTCATAATTTTTTCAAATAAAATCAAACGAAAAAATTGCAAAACTTTCAGAAGATTTTGTTTTTCCACACAAATTAATTTCATTTGGTTGGCCAACTTTGCCCCAAAACTTTCTAGCAAATAAGACAATGCAAACCAGATTAGCGCCCTTTGAATTTTTCCGTTGCATCTTTTATATCAAAAAAATATTTAAACTAAAACTTTAAGAAATACAGTGATAGACATTCGTTTGACCGCACTTACTTTTTTATTTTTTTTAAGTTGTTTTTTAAACTCCCTATGAGAACAGTTATTTCCTTTTCCGTTTTTTAATTTACATTATTAAGCGCAGTTTACAAAACAATAACAATTATTACTGCAACGATAATTTTACAGAAAATATGCGTTCTTTTGTAAACTTATTGCTGTTTTTTGTCAGACAGTCGTTTAAAGGCATTAAGAGAAAATGTTATTTAATTTGTAAATTTTGTCTTGTAAACACGTGTTTTCATACTAATTTAATAAAAAATTTAATTCAAATATAAAAAATAAAAAAAGCGGTTAAATGATACCGAAAAAGACTTAATCGATAACTTTAAGAAAAAATGGTTATCAAATCGAAAAATTGCTGGAAGAATAATGCGTTCTGAAAGAGTAATAAGAAATTACTTAAAACTTGGCAAAAAATATGACCCGTCAAAAAGGGCAGATTCGCCAAAGCAACTCGAAATCGCTTATGCTGTGGGGAAGTAAAGGACAAACTTGATCATCCATTTACTACACGAAACATTGCCCGTGTTTTGAATGCGAGCCCATCGATAAAATAGAAAAAAAATGAAGTCTAAACCACGACTAACTAAAGTACACAAGGAGAAATGTCTTAGCTTTGCCCAAGCACACAAGTCACGGACTGATAAATGGAAAGAAGTTGTTTTTTTAAATGGAAAAAAATTTAACTGGGATGGTTCAGATTGCTAAAGTTGGATGATTTGAGCCAATCAAATGTAGTGCGATAAAAGCGAAATTTTGGTGGTGGAAGTGTTATAATATGGGGAGCATTCTCTTATAACGTCAAACTTCGTATTTGTTTTATAACCATCAGAATGAATTCAGAAATGTACCTGGAACTTCTGGAGGATATCCTTATTGCAAACGAAATTGACGAAAATTCTGACAATGAGTATATTTTCCAATATGTTGTCCTATTGGAAAATATATATACGGCAATACATGTATCAAAAAAACTAAAGGAATAGTTTTCTACCAATAATACTGATTTACCTCCATGGCCGGCATGCAGTTCCGATTGTAACCTAATCGAAAACTTATGGGGAATCCTTGTAGCTAAGGTATATAAAAAGGGAAGGCAGTTTTCGATTGTTAATGAGCTGAGAGAAAAAATCAAAGAATGATGGTTGGGTATTGAAATAGAAACTCTTCGAAGCTTTGCAAACTCAATGCCGAATAGAATATTTTTGGTCATTCAAAGTGAAGGTGGTCCTAATAAATATTAGTACATAATGACTTTTAATATTTTGTAAATCATTTTAATTTTTTTTAATTTAAAGGACACGGCGTTCAAATGAATTTCTCTTAATTTTTTAGTTTTTTATTGATTACGTGTTACGAATATGGAATATATTTAATTTTTGTTTACTACTTTTAAGCTAATAAATCACTTAATCGTTTTGCTAAAAAAAAAATAATTAAAGCCCTTTTAGTTGCTTTTAAAATAGAAAAAAAAACATGGTGCGGTCAAACGAATGTCTATCACTGTACATAATGAAAATTTCAAAACTTTGTATCATAATTTTATCGTATTTATCTTGGTTATCAGTCTTGTTTTGCACTTTTTTAAGATGCAATTTTAACTTTTTCTTCTCTTAGCCCAAAATATGCAGACCGCCAAAAGGAATTGGAAAATGTATGGCTACTCACATTAGAGATGTGTATTTTTATATAATCAAGATGATTTAATTCGTTATTTTATCTGTTTTGATATTACAACATTTTATTTCAATTTTTCATTAACTAATTAATTTGTAAACAATTTTTTATAATTGAGGATTTTTCGCACTAGGATATTTTCGATCCTAAAATGTGGTGTCGTTTTTTGTTATTGCATATATTTTTCTATTAAAATTAATGAAAGTTTTAATAAATACTCCTTTCGCTTCCTTCAAATTCACAGCGATTTTCGAGAAAAATTTAAAAGCACTGAGACTTTTGAAATAAGTTTTTTTTTAATCAAAAAATATTTTATTTTCCATCATAACTTTCTGTTCAGCCTTAAACGGTTCGTTAAATATTTTTAAGTTTATTACTCCCTTAAAATAATCGCACTTTCGAGGCTCTGCAAATACTCATTTGTTTTAATAGTGACCCTTGTTTCAATAAAACCTCTATCAAATCAAACATTTTATTAGTTTTGAAAACAGAAAATTATCGCAACCGGATATATCTAATAAATATAATGCACAGGCTGCTAACAATAGCCAAGTGTTTTTGCATTCCTAGGCTTCTTCTAATAACTCTCCAATTAGTAAGCATTGAGATTAAATTAAATATTTACCATGAGCCAACATCTTATGTACCGTAGGAGTGTTTCTTCTCTATCTCTAGAGTTTATAACATTTGGGATAACTGCCAACCCTTTTAACGCCAGTAATTAGGGCTGTTATCTCATCATTTTCATTTTTTTGCGGATCTTTTAAAAAGTTATTACTCCATTTAGTCAATCTTAACTCTTTTCCATAAAGACTTTTATCGTACCATTTGAGGTGAGCCATTCTTTTTTAATTTTAAGCAAACAAAGTGAATTTCGATTTTAACATCCTTTTCGTGCTATCCCGGTAAATCTAAATTTGCTATTTTTCCGTAATAGCTAATTTCAGGTTTCAGAATTTTTCATTTATGAACATTCAAAAATCAACATTCATGATATTTTTCATAAATGAGAAATCTAAAATTTTATATTTATTTTTCACGCGCATAAACGAACAAGAAAAAATGTTCTGCTTATGTTCATACATGAATGCGCACAACAAGAATTATTAGTCTTATTCATATGTGATAAATGATAAATCAGCTACTTCTCATTAATGTTCTTTTTCATAAATGTACATGTTCATTTATGAACGTTGAAATTTTATAAAATTTCTCATAAATGAACGTGAAAAAATTTTCTACCTACGATCGCAGTTTACTGTAAAATGTAGTAAAAATACATGGGTACATATTAACACAAAATACAATATTGCAATATATTCTAAAAGAAATAAAAAAAAACATTTTTTTCCCACATACGCCGACAATTGCGCATTATCAAATATGTGCGTTTATGTACGCGAATGCTTAACGCACATATTTTTACGATCTTTGCATTTATGAAAAATTTTCAAAATTGTACATATTCAAAAATGAACACTTGTGTGTTTCTCATTTTTTCACTTATGAATAGAAAGAAAAAAATAAATCGTCGCATTCATAAATGAGAAAACGCAAAATATTTTTCAGTCTCTCACACATGTATGAGAAGAAGCGGCTAAAAAATGATATGTACATATTCATACATGTATGAACAGTGAGTGAACACTTCGCTACTCTGGCTAATTTAAATACATTTTTATTACCTAATTGATGCGCCAAAATAATGTTTATTATTTAACCAGAAGCAAGCTTGCTGTAGCAAGCGCAGTGACAACATGTTTCGAGCACATTCTTGTGGCATACTTTTCGCGTTTTCGCTATGAGATTGTAACAGCTTTCTTCAAATTTCAAGAAAAGCTGTTATTTTTTTAAAGTGTTGTGTAGCAAATAAGCTCAGAACAAATGGCCGGGATCATTTTTGGCCATTTTTAGACATGATATATTTTACCTGTAAATATTACGCAAATATAGGATGTCTGAAAAATGGCAAATGCCGCAATAGTAGGAAATCTGATGAACGTTTTGTTACTTTTTTTGATAACAATAAACAATAAATAATAAACAATACCAAAAAAAAGTAAAGTAATATGTTCCAGACATTTCAATTTTAAATTGTATTTTTTTGAAATCACCTTCTTTTTCTTCCTAAAAAATTGCCGAATTTAAGTAGCTCCCCAGCTATAATTTTTATCTAACTAAGAAACACGTTTTTGATTCGGGATCAGTAAGAAGTTATTTATACGATGTATTCACTCATTTTACAAAATTGTCATATCACGTGATAGCCTTTTCACTTTTCCGCATAAAATATAATGCTTAATTAGCGCACGAATTTTCCCTCTTTTGATCTTCATTCAAATAAACGAGATTGTCTTTTCCGTGGCTCTCCAAAGCATAGACAAGGAAAACTCCGAAAACTCTACAGAAGCGCGGCCACAAGTAACAATTCACGAAGCATTGTTGAATTGAATGGTACTGAGCTGCACGTATAAAAGGCAACGAAATTGTCAAACTACTGAGGCTTCCTTACATAAAATATTGTTACGGATGCGTCTGGCTTAATAATTATAAATAATTAAGTAATAAAGTAAACAAAATAACTGGGTATACTGTTTTCTAACTGGGTAGTTTTCTAAAAAAACTTATACATGGAAGACAACAACAACAACCGTCTAGTTATAAACTGCGTAGAAATCTTATACAAGCAAGACAACAACAACTATCAAAAAAATTCGCTGAAGAGGCTTTAACAGCATAAAAACAGAAACAAACATACACACAGACCAACAGGCGGCTCTACATTGAATGAATAACATAACAGCAGTAAAATGTCATACAAATAAAGAGTAGATATTCTTCAGTTTTCTAGACCTCTAGCGGACAAGTATAAAAGACAGCATCTGAGTGGTTAGTTAGTTAGTTAGTGAAAACATAAATCTGTATAGTAAAGACTTGCATCTTTAGTAAATTGTTCTGTAGTGCCAACGTACAAATTTTACTTTGTGTGTAGTTAAAGTAAATAAACTTGTAATTAACTAAAAAACTCTAAAATCTGGTGAAGAATGAAGAACTCAGTAAAAACAAAACGTTTTTATTATTTACTAAACGTTTATATTATTTATATTATATTATTTTACATTTAATAACAGCTGTATCTATTTGAAAACAAACGCTACCCCTTTATGCTTAAATATTGAATAATTTATTTGTAAACTAAAGCATTAATTGAAAAAATTTTAAAGTATCCAAAATAATTATTAATGTTCTAACAGCTTAACGCGTTAAAACGTGGTTAGATCATTGAAGTGATTCAACGCAAAAATAACAAAGTGTTGCCAAAAAATTAATCTAAATGCATCATACAAACAAAAGTAGTCAAGATAAACGGCCAAACTTTATATCAAAACGGTAATATGGTGAACATCCTGTTGAAGGATTGAAACTTCTTAAACATCAATAATCTATTGTCCAGTTCTATAACATCGCGGCTAGCACTTAACGTTTCTTTCATAGAACAAGGTATTAAAATAAAGTCACTATGTTATTCAATACGTAGATACGCAACCACTAAAGTGTATAGAGATTTTTTGCCATCATACAGATTTTTTATTTATCAAACGTGTAATGACGTACCACGTCTGCAGCTTTAAATATGTCAATTATTATGGTCGGTCGTATTTCTCAAAATTTTGAAAAGGCGACGGATGATATAATCGTTTTGAAGCAAATATATTTTGTAAAAATTTTACAAGCTGCTTTTTCGCCAGAATTTATGTTTGTTACCGGGTAAGTAATGTGAGAATATTTCTATATATATATATATATATATATATATATATATATATTTTTTTTTTTTATTTGTTATTATATATATATATTTGTTATATTATATATTTGTATATTGTAGTCACCTCATCGTTAATGTTGATGTAGATAAGTTTTTGTATTTGTTTGTATACACACATTTACTAAAAAATTTTTATCGTCGAAAAATAAAAACAAGAATAATTGTACCCCTCAAATGAAACGCAAATATACCGACAAAATTTGTTGGAAATTATAAATAAAATTTCGAGACGAAAAAATTAAAAAAAAAACTTGAAAATTAAATCATCAATTTAGTGCGAAAAGATGAACTCATTTTGCGGCCTGAAGGAACCAAGACTGAATGACAGATTAAAGTTAAACAATTGACACAAACTACGTCGACGATTCAAATGGCAGCCTTATATAAGATAATAATGTGATGCTGCCATTATTTCTCAGAAAAGCCCTTCTATAGTAAAAGTTATCAATAAAAATGTTATTTTTGCGACGCTTAATATCCATGACTTTATTACTCAGTTCCAAGATATTTTACAACTATTCTGACAACTTTTTTATTAAAAACGTAAATCATTGCAAAATGTTATAATAGAACCTTGGTCAGATGTCACACCAATTAAAGCCAAAGCGTGGCCGTTTAACCCTAACCTGATGGTGTTCTCACCACTAAGTGATAACAATACATTCACCAACGCCCTAAGGCTCATACACATCTAAGTTTATACAAGCGTTAATTTGAAATTTTTAAGAGCACAACAAATAGGGACGTGTCTCCACTCCTTGCCCGAGAGCCGGAAACTATCAAACTCCTTGATTCCTCTAGTAAGCGATCGCATGTTATATGTGCAACATCTCGTTAAATGCTTTAAAAAGCCAACCGATTTTTCCACTTTTTCCACTTTTTTTCCACAATAAGCGGTACAGGACCATAGCCCTGAGGGACTGTTTCTCTTTTCTCTTTCAGCTGCGCCCCCTTTTACCACCGAAAGGTCATCTTAAGAAATTTGGTCAGCAAGGGCATGCTCGTCAGATTAATATGGAGTCTTAAGTCAGTTAATTTATCCAGATTAAGAAGCAATAACAGTAGGAACAAACTATCACTCATGAAAAAGCAAGATAAATCCTAAGTCCAAAACCATTTATATGTGATAGAGCGATATCAAGGAAAATTCAGCCAACAACTTGCGAGTGTCACCATCAAGACAAATAAACTCTATAGATGAAAGCATATCAATAACAAATGCATTAATACAGGGTGTTCGCCGGGAAGGTATACTACTTTGTTTATAATTTTTGATTAAATGAAGAGAATGGATCTTACTTTAATAGATGTTTTATTTAATGTCGGCAATATCAGATAAATGTCCGCCTCTGTTAGCCTCAAAAATGCGAGCCCTTTTGAGCTCATTATTCAGTACATTCTCACACATTTCACGGGGTATTTCATTAATTTCATCACGAATATTTTGTTTGAGTTGCTCAAATGTTTCTGGTTTAATTTTGTTTGGGTACGGTTTTCCGTCGACCCTCGTAAAATTTGGTTTGTGAACAAATCCGTTTCTGCTATTTGCCATCTTCATTGTTCTCTTTGTACTCTTTGTTCTCTTTGTTTGGATAAACCTTGCTTTTCAGATATCCCCACAAAAAGAAGTCCGGAGCAGTCAAATAAGGCGACCGGCCAATTAACATTACCATTTCCTGAAATAACTTGTTGTGGAAAGAGGCCTCGCAGTAATTCCATTATAATCCTGGCGATGTGGTACCGGTCTTTTGATACGCCAGTTCCGGCATTAAAAAGTTTTCAATTATACGCAATATCGCTCCCCATTCACAGTTACCGTTACGCGGTTTCCATTTTCAAAGAAGTGTTCCAATGATTCCTCCTGAGTAAATTGCACACAAGACTGTCACTTTGAATGGATGCAGAGGTGGCTGTCGAGTTTCTATTTATTCACATATCTATTCAAATGGAAATATGCCCCGTCTCTCATTATGGTTTTTTTCATTAAAATCAGGGTTGTCATTTGCGAGCCGTAATATCCTATTGGCATATATACGGCGGCGTAAATGGTTTCGTGGAAGAAGCGCTTGTGTCAACTGAATCTTATATGGAAACAAATGCAAAACCTTGTGCAAAATTGTGGGCAAAGTTGTTGTTTGAAGATCAAGCTTCTGAGCTCGGCATCGAATTGAGGTTAACGGAGTAGAGAAAACTTTCTTGAGCAGCAGTCACGTTTTCAGCCAATCTTGCAGTATGTTATAATACATGCTTGGACCTATCAGTTACATATCCTTTTTCTTCGAAATCATACACTACGCGATAAATAGTGCGTTTTGTTGGCACGTTATTTCTCCCAAAAATTTCACGTAACTTTCTTATCGTCACAGTAATCGATGACGGATTTTAATGAAATGTTTTAACGATAAAAACACGTTGTTTAATCGAATATCTTTCAATAATAAATTTGCCATGTGTCTAATTTAAGACTGCCGAATATCAAGACTAATGTTTACAAAAATATACGTGTGCGAGTATGTGTGTGTGCAGCTGTATGTGATGGCAAATGGGTATATAGAGAGGAACCTCCGCATTTAATTAGTTGGCAAGCGGCCTGCAGATAAGAGGTAATATTTTGACTGGGGCGTATCGAAGGGAAATATATTTAATTTCTCCAGTTAATACTGTGTAGCGGGTTCTGCCTGCAGTCGCCATTGGGAGAGATCGGAGCAGCTTTAAATTGGCTGCTAGTGGCTTTTACCCGGCGCAGTTTATCTATGCTGATCGTATTTCCCATGACTACTAACTGCTAAGTTGTGGCATCTGGCCAAGCGGTACCTTCGCACAAGATTGCGCAGCAGATAGAGCCAAATAGAGTAATCTGCTATTAGGCAATTAATCGTAAATAAAGGCGGAAGATTTATAACAAGGTCTTTTATATGATTTGGAACAAGACGTTGAGGATACCCCACCCACCAGAGAAAACACGTCGTTGCAGTCACTTTAGTTGGCACGAATGCCACTGAAACAGATTTGAACTTTTGAAATTTAAAAAAAATTATGGGTGTTTTTTTTTACTAAGAGAATAATAATTAAGCAAAAAATATTCTTAATAAATAATATTGAGGCTGATCACCACCAATTGCAGTGTTTAAGGCTGTTGTTTACTAAGCTCTCTTGGTGCTGTAAAAGCATAATTAAAACAGAATCTTTAGATCTCTCAAGAGATGGAATGATGTTAGAGGCTAGGCTGTTAAGTGGTCGATTCTATTAAAAAGTCATCATTAGAACTGCAACCAAAGTCGTATACTGCTCATAAATTAAACGGAATAGCTGGTAGTCTAGTCTGAATAAAATTGATATGCCGTATAAGCGAGATTTTGTTCGAAAGTCAATTTTATAATCAAAACCTTTTTATTCCCCTTGAAAACCCTTTTTAAAAGGAAATTAAAACTATTGGGAAGGAGATCAAAATACAAAACATTATTTAAATTATTAAATTGTCTTTCAAATAACTGGTTTTTTCTTTTAGGTTATTTAAAAAAAAAAAACAATTACTACTCTAAAGTTTTGCTGAGTGTATTTAATAAAATATATAAAACTAAAACACTAAAATAGACATAAAATTGTACATGCAAACGAACTCAATTTATTGATACGCTTTGGTCTGAATTGGTTTGGTTAACGATAACAATTGTAGTTCCAACTGGATGAATTAACAAAATGTAAAAAAACAAAAAAAAAAACAAAAAATTGCGTTAAAAAATATTTTAAATAATTGTGTATTATATTTTGTTCTGTAAAACTATACATCATGCTGCAACGTTGAGGTGCAACACTATATACTTAACCATTTTTAAAGGATGAGAAAGAAGTTTGATTTTTGTTGTTGTTAAAATTCTAAAAAATGAAATAAAAATTTTTGAAAAACTAGGCGGATATTTTTAACGTTTAATTTTATTTTTACATTTAACTCAATCGCATTCAAAGTAGGCATGCATTTATGTATATATATTTGTATGTATGGATGTATGTATGTATGTGTGTGTGTGTGCACGCATATATGTATGTATGTTAATTTGTATTTTGTATGAATTTGTATTAACCATCAAAACATGACCGCATAACAAAGAGAGTGTGTAAGTGTGTCTGTGTATGCGTTTAAATATATAACAGTATATACGTTAACAAACACATGTAAACATATAGACACCATATGATTAAACTAACACATTCATAAACACTATTACATAACATAATATTAATTGTATGAGCTCTCATGCCAATGCATGTATTTGTGTGTGTGTGTGTACACTCACATACATAAGTAATTGTTTGTTATACCTACACAAAAAGTTTGTTTTATTAATTCTATTTTTTATTAGTTTATTTTTTTTTATTTTTATTTTCCATTTATTTTTTAATTCATTTACCATTTTGGTTAAATTTAAACTTAACGCTGATTTGATTTTATTATTAAACTTTTTTCTGCTCTTCTAATTTTTTTCACTCTTTAATAAATTTCGTTTTAAAATGCGTTAATAATTTAAAGAAAAAATTTAATAAATTAAAAAATGCATTCACTGATGCATAAGTTTTCTATTAATTTTACTTTAATTATTAAAATTCTTTTTTGTTTAAAAATAGAATTAACATTATTGAATGGAACTTGTGGAACGGCATTTTTTATACGAAAAATCTGGATCGGCAGTTTTAAAAACACAATAGATGGTTATATTAAAAAACCTTTCGTGTTGGTTGTTTGGAGACTACAAATTTGATTCTGGCGTTGAGTTTATTCAAGTTTATTTTCGTTTATAAGAAACGTTTTTCTAGCGAACATACTTGTGGAAATAATAAAGTTGTGCATATTGTGAACATTATCTACTTACATTCACAATCAAACAATATTAAGTTTATTAGATGAAGCCAACATACTAACCAAAGCTTTTTTTTCATTGTTTCTTAATAAAGAGTCACACATATTTGTTCTTGCTTTTTCTTAGTCACGAATGCAATCGTCTACTTTTTCTGTTATTTTATCATTCTATATATAGTTTTTCCTCATAACACTGCAGATGCTGTTGTAGTATTATTTCTGATTGATAATAATTATATATAAGTAATTATGCATTAACTTAAAAAACTTAGCATTATTTAGTATCACTATTGCGGTTAAACATTTCTTAAAGGAAATAAATAAGTTTTTATAACAAGTGAATATTTCTTAAAGAAGATGTGTTTATCTATAATTGTGTTTGTAAAATCATTCACCCACTGTCATTATTGTTAAATAACACACTTTTAGTACAAGGTATTTTCTTCTTTTTTTTTAAGAGAAGTAGCACTTCAGGCAACAAAGCCTATTTAGTCAAGTACCGTGTTACATTCTTTAGGAAAGGGATGGAGAATAGATGAAACAGGTGGTGAAAGTAGAAGGATAGTCGGAAATTAACTGCCGTATATAAGACAGCACAGCGACCAGTGACTATGCCTTCATCGCTGAGCAGCCCCACCGACAGTCAATATTTATTTTTGTAGTGAAAAAAAAACAAGGTCTTCGCTGGGAATCGAACGCACAACCCCCAGTCTTATAAGCTAGTACACTACCTACTAGCCTGCTGGGGCACCACTTACAGCTGATAAAATGAAGATACACAGATGTATCCAGTTTTTCAATCAAGAATTGTGGTAATGCCAACAACATGATACTTTCGACATTTAGTTTTTTGGCGTATTTGTAGTAGATGCATTGCCAATGGTTTAATTTCGCACAAAAAACGATTTAAAATAATTAAAATCCACTATGAAAATGGTGATTCTGTCAAAGATACGTTTCATAAAATTCGTGATATTTTCGGATATCATAATCGTCCTTCTGAGACCACTATTAAGAATGTGGTCGTTAAATTTGAGGTGACAGGCTCGATACAAAGAGATTTGGACTGGCTCGTTTTTCTCAAAACATCGCAACCGTGCGTCACAGTGTTGAAACAGATCCAAATTTGTAATTTGGGTTATCAAAAGCACCACATGGCGAATTTCGCGTAACGAATTGAAGTCGACCGACCATTTTTATCGCCGTAGATGCGCGAAATTGCAGCATTTGGGCTAGAGCACTGTAAGATACGCGATGTAGTCTGGAGACTTGAAGCCGACGGACCATTCACATCGCCGTAGAGTCACTCAATTCATTCAGGAGCAACCGGCTGGTTTTTCTGAAAAAAACATTTCTTCAGACGAAGCCCATTTTCACTTGTCAGAGTATGTCAACAAAGCGTGATTTGATTTACATCTGCACCGACTATATAGTTATAATCAGATGGTGGTCAAACCACTTGGTTGATTGGACACCAACCACGCCCTAGAAGGCCATCGAATACGTATATCCTCCGGTCACTTCTAGTAGCAATTTCGAAAGCCCGAAGTAGGCCGCAGCCTTCACTCCTTGCTAAAGAGTTGGAGACTTTCCAACTCCTGGTCCAGAACGCATGAAGCTCTTTTCCATCAAGAACACGGCAGCATTCATACTTACTGGACCTAAACCATTCATTGTGCTAATTTGAATGATCCGACCCACAAACTCTCACGAGGGTCCGAAACCACAACCACCACGATACTCCCATATAGGGGCCAACCTCAATAACCAGTCAGAGCACATCATTGTCTAAAGAGAACAAATAGTGTACTCTGGGGCAACTGATTCCCGTGGAAATATGTGGATTTTCCAGGTGACTCCTACAAGCCTTTGAGGGGCCTGGGCTCCCTTTTACCCCGCAAGACACCAGGCTAAATGGAATAGTAGGTTCCAAAAAGACTATCATGTGCACCCGGGGGGAAGAGTATGTCAAGAGCAGAATTGCCACATTTGGCCTTCTGAAAATCCTAGAATGACTACTAAGAGCCCTTGCATGCTCCACGTGTCACTGTAAGATTCGCTGCGTAGTTTGGAGGCGTGTTTGGGTCGTTTTTTTTCGAAGATGAGACTGGAAGTGCGGTAACAATCAACGGATCACGCCTATTATTGACAACGTGGATATAACTGACTTGTGGTTTCAACAGGACAGTGCCACATATCACACAGTCAATGAAACGATCTTAAAAACTTATTGCACATCATATTTTCCGGTGGCATAATTTCACGCCAATCAGCAGTTAAGTTGCCAGCTACCCCGTATGATTTAACACTACTGGATTATTTTTTGTAGGGCTATGTTAAGGATAGAGTTTATACGGTGCCATTCTAATCGATTTCAGCCCTAAAACTCAAAATCCTTGAGGTGATTACCGAAATAAAACCGCCATTTTGCCAAAAAGTGATTAAAGACGTTGATGAAAGAATCGACATCTATTAGAGTGGTCGTGGTGGGCATTTGGCAGATATCATTTTCATTCATAATTGCCGAACTTTTATCTTCGTAATACAATAAAAATTTGAATCATCTTAATCTAAATTTATTGCTTTATTTTGTTTTAGAAAACAAATTTCCTGTTGAAAAATCCTTTACTTTGCTGATTTTGTCTATTAAAGATTTACCGCTACACAGAGGCTAAAGGACAATACCCACGTTATGTATGTAGGAAAACTCCCTTTCAGTGTTTGTTTTTGTTTGTTTTTAAACAAAATTAAATTTATCTTCTCTCATTGATTTTTTTTTTTAAATATAAAATAATTTTTATTTAATTTTATTAGGACATAATGCATTTCAATTTAACTAATTTTTTATTTCCAAACTCTTAAAATTCTACCATTAACCCTTTTCTAAACGCATCATGGCGAATTTCAATTTTATTAGGGAGTATTGAAAAGTCATTATGCCATACGTTCCAATAGTCTGCTTTTTAAAGTAAGAAAATTTTATAGTTCTGCTCATTTACATTAAACTTAATAGAAACTTTAGGAAAAAGAAGCATTCTCATATGTGCTTGGATTTTCCGACGGGGTTAAAATTACTTTTATTTGGGTACGGTTTTCCGTCGACCCTCGTCAAATTTGGTTTGTGAACAAACCGGTTTCGGCCGTTTGCCATCTTCAGTGTTCTTTTCGTACTAGTCGCGTTCTATTGTCAGTTGTGTTTAATTAGTTCATGTCTCCCTTCGTGTTATTGCGTTCGTCACTTTCTGTCTTTTTTGCTGCATCTCCCTCTCCTTTATTCGTTTGTCTCTTTTTACCTAATTTGTCGCTCCCTTTTTCATTCGTCTTTTTTTCTAACTAAATCCTTTTACGATCATGCTTGTTCCGTTTTTGTTTATGTCTGAACCTATTGAGTTTTTTTCTTCTTCTTTTTATGTGACATAATAATCTGTAATTGTACGTTCATGATGTTCTTTATTGCCTTGGTCTTGTGCACCCACGTAATGTTTTTGTGTTTGTGTAATGTTTGTTTTCCTGTAAAAATGTTTCAACGGTTCAAATATTGTGTCCGAAGCGGTGTTTATTTGTTCATTTTTTATTCGTCCGTCAAATGTTTTTTGTTTGTATATTTCCATGTTTCTAATACATTTAGTCTCCTTTCTTTGTGCTGTGTATAAAGCAGTTTAACCGTTGTCTTTATATGTCCTGGTGTACATTTGTTGTTGAATATATGGTTCGCAAAGTTTGATTCTGGAGTTGATTTTGGTTCTCGTAGTTTTTTGTTATAGTCTCTAATGTGTTCCCTAAATCTGGTCTTAATTTTTCGGCCTGTTTGCCCAATGTAGCTATAATGGCATGTACAAGTTAATTTGTACACTCCTCGTTTGTCCAGTATATTTGCCTCGGTTGTTTTATTCCGTAGTATTCTGCCTAGGTTGTTTCCTGTTCTGAATGCGGTATTGATATTGTGTTTCCCAAAGAATTTCGCCAGTTTGTACGTTGATTTTCCCATATATGCAAATGTAGCCCATTTTCCCCTCCCATTTCCCTGTTCACTATCCGTCCCAATTTGTTCCCTGATGTTATCCACGAGGCGCTTTCCGTATCCGTTGTTTTCCGCTAGGGTGTATATTGTTTCCATTTCCTTCATATACATTTGCCGTGTTAGTGGTGTTCTCTCGAGTCTTGTTATTAATTGCCTGATTGCTGCGTTTCTGTGTTGCTGGGGATGATTTGATGAGTTTTGTATTATTGTGTCCGTTGCTGTTGGTTTCCTGTATATTTCATATTCGATTCTGTTTGAGATTATGTTCCTCCTGATCGTTAGGTCCAGATAATTAATTCTCCCTTCGTCTTCTTTTTCCATAGTAAATTGTATGTTCTCGTGTCTTCCATTCAAGTAATCTAGAATTTGCTCATCGTTATTTCCTCCTAGTATACATATGATGTCGTCGACATATCTTGCGTAGAATATTACTCCGAAGTTAGTTTTTAATTCCTTTACGTATTCTTCTCACCTCACTAGTACCTATGTGATTTTTTAACATAATTGTTCCGTTTTCACGGATAACTGTAAAAATGTGACACAATTAAAATTAATTTTAGTTAGAGATAATTTTTTATTTCTCTATGACATCCCTCTTAAAAAAATCTATAAAAATATTTAATAACTTAAAATTAAAGCAGAAGAAAACTTTAAAATTAGAAGGAATGGCACTCAGCCTTCAACTCCATCCCCCAAAAACCGTAGTTCAAGCCAAAGTGACCGAAGTGGTAGTCTGTAAGGAAGGGCAAATGGGTTCTGCATAACTCATTCAGGGATACGAAAGTTTTACAGTTTACAGCAGAGGATGAGTCGGACCCAGTGAAAGGCGTTTCTGAAGCAAATTTTACCAATCCGTTCACTGCATTATTCTCACCCATTCCTTTAGTAATGTGTCAGTTTTTCACTTTCTGAGAGTCGTTTCAGCTTGCGCAAATATTTCTGAACTGACTCAGATTCAAACATTCATGATGACAAAAACGTTAAAGCCAATTGCCTTCCGTTAAAAGAATCCCAACGTTATACCCAACACATATAGTAGCACCACAAATGTCCACCTAAGAAACAGCGGTTTATTTATAGTAAAATAGTTTTATCGTTGGGTAGAAAAATTCTCACTCCTCAACAGTCGTGGTTTCGAGCTCATCAATATAACATTACAGTCCCCCCCTCCGCCGGGGGGCACATTTATATATCTTAATGGTGTCTCACCATCATTAGATTTGCCATCGGGGGTAAAAGTGAGCCCAGTGTCCTTAAAGCTAGCACGAAGCCAACTGGACAATTCCACGTTATTTCTAAGGGAATCAGTAAGTCCCAGAGTTCAACTTTTTGGCATTTTAGCCTTTTAGCTGTCCTCTGACTGACTATTGAGGTTGTCCCGTCGGAAGCATCGTGGCGGTTGTGCTTTTGCGGCTCTGAAGACTTTGATTAAGCGGCCAGTATCATCTTACCTCTACTCAGAACAAAGTCACCCTTTGTCACCCTTTGTCACCCTTTGATCCAAATCCAGTGAGCACGCTTGTCATGTGTTCTAAACTAGGAGTCGGATAGTCTTTAACTCTTCAGCAAGATGTGGGGGTTGGCAGCCCTGCTCGGAAACTTCCGAAACTGCAACTAGGAATGACCTGTTGCTAGAATTATGTATTCGACTACCTAAAGCGTGGGTGCACGCATCATATCACCCCAGTGGATTGACCAGCGTCGAGTTATGGTATATACACACTAGGTACTGACGTAAATCTTATCACGCATAGCATTACAGTCTGCGGCTGTCTATGGTTGCTGCCCTGTTGGCACAAGGCTCCTCAATTAAAATAATGATTTTAAATTTCAGCCTCTAAGTCAGCATAAAGTAACGTATTCCTTTTCTCTACCGAGTTTAGTAGTATTAGTGGTATATCCATATCTAATGTCAGAACTGAGGGTAATCAGTATAAGTGCTACCAACACTGCCTTCATCAAAGGCCACTACTCTATTTATAGCCTACAAAACCATAGTGTATCCAAACATGGTTTTTTATTTTTGCGACTTATCGTCGGAAGGTATTGCAGTCGTTATACTTTTCATCGCTTATTTTAAGCAGAGTCCTGTCTCATTTGTAGCCAGCATTCTGCTGAAGCAAATGACATTATTAGTCAGATAATTATTACAAATCCACATAATCACTTTAACTAACTTTTCATAACCCATAGAAATTTATTGGCTTTCGGTTCTTGTTATCTAAGAAACAAAGGCTAAATGATGCATTTAAGAAAGTCCTTTCCAAATTAAAATGTTTTCTTAATATGAAGGAAAGACAATGCTTTGTGCATCAATTTACTGTCAATGTAAAAAAATTGTTTATGATATCGCAAATGATGGCATCGAAACTGCCCAAACGGAAATAAAACGCCATCATAAGTGCATCCCTCGACTTTCGTGATGTCTGCTACGAAGCTTATCTAATTTATTTTCGTCTCGTTAGCGCATTTGCGCTACAACGAATCAGTTATCTATGTCCATGTAAAACTTGTGACCCGATATGTCAGCGTTGCCAATTAGGCGACGGATGGCCAGTGCAATTGATTAGTTCTTTACATAATAATGTATTTAAACAAAACTCCTAATTTTCAGTTCTGGTACAATGCCTTGCATGAGTAGGGGTCATTCTCTGAGTACTGGTCCGAATGGGAAAGAAAATATAAATTTATTTTTTATCGTTGAACATAAATTCTAATGACAATATCTGCAAAAAATATTTAGAATCGTTCGTATTCCAATAATATTTCCTGCCTATGTGCAGTTAGTGTAATTTTGAAAGAAAATTCCACTTGTGGTAATATCATTCAAGGCAGCAATTGTTTCGCAAATTAATAACAATGCAGTTCCAGTAATAAAGGTTAGAATTTTTAATGAAAAATTGGTTCCTGGCAAACAAATGAAATAAATGGCCAACTCAACAACTCAAGTATAAATTAGATTTATCAAGCCAAAAGAAACGGATTGATGAATGCACTTTTTAAGACTAAATGCTTCCTTTTATATTATTTGAATAAATTTTATTCATTTTATACAGTTTTAATTTTTGCAGTTATTATTACTTTTTATAGGCGTTTAAAAAAATGGAATAATAACTGAAAACATTTTTCCTGTATGACCTTGAGGAAAGGACAAAAAAAACTGCAACCAATTTATACTTATGCCTATCCACCTTTAGTGTACGCAAAATTAAATAAATTTACCAAAAAAAAATTCTCTACAGATGCAACATATGGATGGCAAAAAATGGACACAAAACAATAAAACACTCAACGAAAATTCCACATAAGATGTAATAGAATTAATTAATGACTTGCATGTCGTGGTAGCAGCAGTTGTGTTGTTGCAGTTTTTTAACCATTCACTTCTTCATATCCTGCAGCCATATCCTTTATAGAATATTTTGTATTAACGTACTGGACCGATATTGTTCAATTATTAATAATAATGTGTGTGGGAAAAAGTGGCAAGGACGATGTGTCTTTTAAAAGTGTGTTGTATACATTTTACTTACGTTGATGCAGCACAAGCAACAATAACTGGCAGCCTCAGCATAATAGCAACAACTGCTTTTAAATATATATCGTCTGCATGTATATACATATATATGCCAACACATATATTTCACAGGTATTCCCCCAAAAATAAAATCAAACCAGTTTTAACTGCAATGAATGCGACAGACACAATATAAGTATGTGTGTGTGTGAATATTGAAATGCCATCGACGCTAGCTGATGGAATATTTTTGTATTGTGAACTTTATTTAATTTTGCATGCCCTGTTAAGAAATTTTTAAAAGACAAACAACAACAAAAATATTAAGTCGAGATTAACAGTTTTAACAAACTGTTGCTGTTTTTGCCATTCTTGTTGTTGTTGTTATTATTGTTATTGGTTTTATTATTATTGAAATTGATACAAATTTTCCAATCGATTTAACATTTTGGTTCTTAATAATCATTTAATGCCACAATTAATTCTCACAAAAAATCCCAAGCCAGACAGACACTTAAAGACAAAAGCTTTTGTTGGGTTTTCTTTTAAGGTTTCGTGTGCTTAACTCAAGAACACATCGCAGGTGTCACAAATGTTTAAGAGCTGTTTGATATTGAGAATCATATCATGAATAGTGATAAGTATTTTTTTTTCAAAATGTAACACATTTTAGAATTTCTAAACAGATGGTTTCAAAATTATGAAATTAATATGCTGTTAACGGTGATTTCGTTAAGGGTTTTGATTGAAAAATAATGATAACAATAACAACAGTAACAATAATATTCGTGTGATTCTTATTGGGAGGTAAAAAGAATCAAAACAACTGCAGGAAGAAATGTTTATTTAGAAGCAATAAAATGGAAAATATTTATAAATATAAACGGCCAACTTCCAATAGCTGCAATAACATTAATTGTTGATGTCAGACTATGAACAGATCTTAAGAATTATAACCATTTTAAGGGCTTTTTCGGATCTATTCCTCCGTTTAGTAATTAGCAACATAGCCTTTATATGGATACAGATATCACATCTATAGTAATGTCGATTCTTTCATCAAAGTTTTTCATCACTTTTTCACAAAACAGTGGTCCTATTTCGTTAATCACATCACGGATTTTTAGTTTTAAGGCTGAAATCGATTAGATTGGCTCCTTAACATGGGCCCACAAAAAATACTCCAGTGGTGTTAAATCACATGATCTGCCTGGCCACTTAAGTGCTGATTGTGGTAAAATTATGCGATCGGAAAATTCGGTTTGCAATAAATTTATCGTTTCATTGGCTGTGTGGCACGTGGCACCGTCCTATTGACACCACATGTCAATGATATCCACGTCGTCAATAATGGGCCAAAATGGATCGCGATAGCGTGATCTATTGACCGTTACCGCATTTCCAGCCTCATCTTTGAAAAAAAACGGCCCAATCACCCCTCCAGACTACGCAGCGCATCTTACAGGCTCTAAGTAGTCATTCTAGGAAAAAATGATTTTTTCACAAAAACCAGCCGGTTACTCCTGAATGAATTGTGCGAATCTACGGCGATGTGAATGGTCCATCGGCTTCAATTCCTGCATCAGTTCAACCTTGTAAGGTTTTAAAGTAAAATCCCTACGTATAATTCGTTATGGTGGTTTTGGATGACCCCAACAATTGAGAGCGTCGAGGAATTGAAAAGTTTGGATCTGCTTGAACACTGGGCCTCACGGCTGCGATGTTTTCAGCTGAACGATCCGGTTGAACATGCGTTGGTGCTCGCACGTTTTGTATCGAGAACGTCGATTCAAATTTAACGACCAAAATTATAATAGCTGTCTCAGAAGGTTGATTATACTGTCCGAAAATATCAGAAATTTTACGAAATGTAACTTTAACAGAACCATCATGTTCATGGCAGATTTTAATTACTTTAGCCCGATTGTCGTGCGAAATTGAATTAATTATAACAATTGCCAATGCCTAGTACGCATACGTCAAAGAACTAAATGTCAAAACTAGCATGGTGTTGGTGTTCTCACAATTGAAAAACATATTTCTTGCTGAAAAACCCGATAGAATCAAAAAACATTTTATTAATTTAAATTTTTGCCCGATTAACATAAATAGTGCTTAACACTTTTAAAATTTGTCTATTTACTTTATAAATTTTTTATTTTACGATTACATATTCATAAATAATACAATAATATAAGTCTTCCTTGTAGTTTTATCTTAATAATCAGCTCAGTGCTATAATATTTCTTATTTACTTTAATATAAATTACGTATCTCGGGAACTAAACCGCAGATAATTAGTCGAACGAAACTCAAAGGCTTTATTTCGACTTTATAAAGAAGATGCTGTAGGTTATTAATTTTCCCAGCCGAAAGTAGTAGATGAGGATGGAAGCATTTTTCTCATTCGAAACAATAATCTTTAGAAAATCGTCGTTAGATGAAGCATTTAAATTGCTGGAATATTCCGAATCAGCACTCAGGGGATGACCACTAGTCATGCATTATGAAAAAAGTAGGAAGTCAGGTTAAGAGTGGAAGGAATGAGGGAGTACTATTTATGGATATTCCATTCGAATTTTCCCGCGCTGAAAGTAAGATGAAAAACATTCTTTGAGAGTTTATTTCACACACGAACTATTCTGCTTAAAAATGAATGAATCTATTGTGCGGCTCACCGGTCAATCAACCACAAATGGATGGCCTCTCAACGGAAAGCGTGTTAAAAGCAAAAATGTGCGCGTAAGGGGAAAAAGTTTCCTAATTTTTTTCGAACACTTGCCATTGTAGTAATGAGAGAACATTGAAATACTACTCACATTGGGTCAATGTTCTAAAATGGGTTTCTTAGCCCTCTCTTGTTCGTGTTCAAGCAACACCAAGATAGACTTATTAGGCGGCGGTCCAAACATAAGATTTGTAATTTGGATGGATATAGATGGTATAAATAGTACGAAAGTCAGAGAGAGCGAGGTATTTAAAAAACCGAGGAAAGCTTCTTTAAAAACCTGAAAATTGAATTTAATCCATCGAACATCACACTGAATTTTCAAGCTATATCGCCCATAATAACAGATACAGTATCATTTACGAACACATATCTATGCGTAAACATGCAACATTGAGTCTTACGGAGATAACATCGATTTTATTTACAGGACCCCATTGAGATGGTGTGGCGTGATCGTGATTACGCCTATAGTTCATATTGTGCATTTTTGGAAACCACCTCCAACTTATTCGGTTTATTACAGGGTAATACGAATCAGAAATGGCGCCATCATCTGCGAAAAAAGTATAAAGGGTGATAAGTTTGACAAAGAAGATCATTTAGAAAAATAAGGGATACCCCCTAAATCAGTCTTGAATTCATTTGATGAAATGCCATCTACAACAACTCGCATAGTGCGATATAAATCTGGAGAAATTATTATCGACACGAAAACAATATTTTGGTAGATGCCCATCATGTCACACTCTATCAAATGCGTTGGAAATATCTATAGCTTCCACCTCACTTTCTCCGAATTGATGTATGGAGTTGCACGGTTGTTCTGAAAAAAAACTAGGAAGTTAAATGTAGATGGCACCTACTGAAACTATACTGTCGGTCGCTAAGTAAGCTTTTGGATTCCAGGTATCTCACAGGATAAAAATGAATGCTACTTTTCATCACTTTAGAAAGTGCAGAACAAATTCCAATTGGGCGGTAATTTTCGGGGTTGTTAGTGTTACCTTTTTGTGCGTCGGAGTGACATTAGCAAGCTTCCAACAATTTGGAAATTCAACGGCATGATACAGAGCGCTGAAAAAGGCTGCTAACGGATACGCCAAAACCAATGCTAGAATCCTCTCCGGCCAAGGGGACTTTTTGATGTTGAGGTCTGCTAAAACATTGAGTCAACAACAGGCGAATCATTGGTATTTGTTGGAACATTACGTCCAACCAATGTTATCATACAATTGCATTTTTAAATTACTAACGATGGTAAGTTTGAGGAGACTGAATGCACCTCAACTGCAAACAGCATTACAGTTTTCTCTGAAACATGTTGTTAGGAAGCAGAAATGAACTAAATATTACTAGAAATTATTAGGCCCTTTATGATATCACGAGTGCTATTAACTTCATCTGATAAAAAACAAAAGTGCAGTAGGAATATTATTATAGGAAATATTGGTTCATCTAGTACACTGAGAGGTATTTTGTAAATTTAGCCGGCCAAAAATAAAATTTATAAAATATTTAAAATTGAACTACACACTTCGACTAACAATAACATTTTTAATCGCTTAGTGAATTTTCAAGACTTGTGTATAAGATTTTATATTTTGGGATTTTGTAAAAAATCAGAAAAATTTAATTGCATTTTTTCTTATTAAATTTTGACGGTTGCAAAAGATTTACAATATACTTTTTGTGGCAAAACGATGTTGATTTGTTTCTTCTGTCAAGAGATGTTGAAGCTGCTTTTATTTAGAAAGTATATTTATATTATCATATATTATTAATATTATATAATTATTTTTTATATTATAAATATCTATGCTAAGAAAATTCGATTGAAATTATAATTTGTTTTCTCTTTTTTGCCAAAGAGAAGGTGTTCTAAAATAAAGTTAGTCGAGATTCCAAAATAAGAGATTTAAAATCGCCAGATCAGTATAAAATTTAAAATCTCCAATCTCTGGATTAAAATAAGCGTGGCTGCTTGAAATATCTTGTTTACCTATTCGGTACAGATTTGCTTAACAAACATAAATTTTACATCAAATTATGTCAATCGCATTTTTTTTAGTAATAGACCAAATAAATGCGTTGGAAGTGAAATCCAAAAGGTGGAACTTAAACGATACGCTCAACCACAATCTCGCGGCGTTCTCCGAATGGAGTCGTGCGAATAGAGTTGATTTTAATGCCCATAAGACGCAATGCTAAATGCTTGCGCATAAATCTATGTTCAGAAATGGTGCTGCACCTGTTACTATGGGTGATATAGGTATTACGGAATCGCAAGCTCTTGATGTTGCTGGCATGCAAAGTCAGTGTGATGTTCGATGCAATAAACATATTTTCAGGTCTAAAGAAACTTTCAAGTGCCTAGGTTTTCTAAAACGGTGTAAGAGATACTTCACTCCATCCGATCTTCGTACTATTTATACCACCTTTATCCGTCCAAATATGGAATACTACTCTCATGTATGGGCCGGCGTCCCAAAGTCTATTTTGGAGTTGCTCTAGCGCGTACAGGAGAGGGCTAAGATGCTCATTGGGGACGGTAGGGTATCCAACTCTACTAATTCCCTAAAGCATCGACGCAATGTAGGTTGTATTTCACTGTTTTATCGTTACTCAGTGGTAAGTGGTCTAACAAAATTGGGGAATTGTTCCCGAAACTCGTACCTTTTTGCGTTTGACTCGATTTTTGTTGGCAGCGCATCCACTTGTGACAGTGAATCGGACTACGCATTACATGGAAAATTAGATTTTTAGCAGAACAGTTCGTATGTGAAATTAACTCTCTTCAGAGGTCTTTCCTGTTAATTTCAATGTAGCAAAGTTCGAATTGAATGAATGCAAACATTACTCTCTCTTTCCTCCTCCCCATGGACTATTCTCCTAGTTCTTTTACAATGCATTTCATAAGTAGGGGTCATTCCCTGAGTACTGGTCCGAACAGCCACAAAAAAAAGACTGAGTGGAAATATCAGTTACAATCAGAGACGAAAAAAAGTTGTTCTATACCACAAGCTATGTCCACAACGTTTTAAATTGGAGGGGCTATTTCAAGAGAGATACGAACGTAGATGCACTTAGCACATTTCAAAATGTGTTCATTTAACAGCATATTCCATCTATCGTATATTATAAAAGAAAAGTAAAAAACTATTCAAGAAAAATTTTGATGTAATTGAGGGCTTATAATCGATGTATCCAAAAATGGATTGGCGATGGCAACACCAGCAGAGAATTTATTCTTCATTCCTGAATTAGCTGTAGTAATTAGTAGTAATTTGATCTCATATACGGAACAAAATTAATTTTCCGATTTTCCGCATCCTATAACACCAAATAAGGCATTTTTGCTTAGCAGACAATTATCATTACAGCCGGCTACATAGTAAAAAACAACTTCGGGTTGTACGAGGAGAATATTAATAAATAGTTTTCATAGACCTTATTAATAGATTTTTGCTCATTGCTATCCTAACAGAGAAAGAGACATTTCTTTGATGATTTCATTTATGCTTGACTACAAGGAACCATAGCATTCATCATTATGTTGGTGAAAGCGTGGAAGTTGTGGAAGTTATTTAAGATAAAATGAATTTTTGCTATAATAAATAAGTTTGAATTATAAATAAATAAATAAATTTAGTTTAAGAAACATTAAATGCTAAATAATAAAATAATAAATTATAAATAATTTTTTTTTCAATATTCTTCATATTTCCTTACTTCTATGACTCAATTACAGTCAATTACGTTTAAGAAGCGAGATAAACTTAAAGAGTAATATCCGGCTAGATTGATAAAATACCCTTCTCTCTATGGAATCGTTAAAAACCTGAATGACGAAATTTTTAAATTTTTTTTCTTAAAGAAATTATTCGTATTTTAAATAATTTGTTATTCAAAAGATTTTATCTCTTTCATATTTTATATAAAAAATTAGGTTCTTTAAATTTTTCATATTCGCTGATCATTTTTTTTTTTTTAATTTATTTCCGTTTGACAAATTTGTGCGATTTTTTATTTAAACTATTCTAGGGAATGCTAAACAGTTTTTATGCACATGTAACAAACCCAATCATATACTTAAATGTGTGTGTGTGTGTTTGAGTGCGTATGTGGCTGTGTTTTAGCTTACAATCAATTGTGTACTTTAATGCCACAGTACGTTAAAAGTTTATGGTTGTCTGTATATGTGGGCTTTAATAAAGATCCTTGTTTGATTTCTTTTGTTGTAGTTTTTGATGAGATTAGAAATATTGGTTTTGTTGCATTCGCCTAGTGGTTTTTAGTTACCACTCATTTGTTGTTAAGTACACGCACCGTTCCCTACTAGCCCATGTTACTATGTATTTGGCGTTGTTGTTGTTGTTAAAAACGTCGTTTAAATTTGTCGAACAGAAAAGTTTCGGCACTAAGTCAACCCTGTATGTTTTTCGTCTACCAACCAGTAGATCGACTTGACCGTCCGACCAACCATTCCAATGTTACAAAAAACCATCAGTCGAATGCAGAACGAATAGAAAATTTCCAAATAATCCCTGTGTTTCTAGCCCATAGTTAAACATTTTTGTTCCTCTTATTTTTAATTATTCACACACTCACACACAAAGTTACACATTTTTCCACAGCTCGAACTTTTGTTGCCACTGGACCTAAATGCAAGTGTGTGTATGTTTGTAGCTATGTTTTCGGTTTGTGTTTTTTGTCGTTCGGTAAACGAACACAAAATGTTGGGGGTAGTCATTTGAAAATATGTAGTATAAAAAAAAAACCTTTTAATTTTTGTTGGTTCTCTACAACATCTTCATATATGACTACCTACTACTGTTGTTGTTTTAGTTGTCATAGTTGTAGTTTTTGCCTTCAATATTCTCTAATATAAATGTATTTACACGACACATACAACTGTTTTCATAGTTACTGATTGTCTTATATTTAATTGGGTGCATTCATTTTTAGTTTTTCAAATTTAAAAAATGGGCCCATAATTAGGCGTAGATTCTTATTATGGTTTGGAGGTGCAAATACTTGGTTCTGCCATCTTTCGCTGTTACTCAAATTAAAGTTCATTGAATTTTAAAATAACTCTCTCTTATTTAGATGTATTTTATTTAGGACTTTTATGAGACGACCCTTTACATTCCCCGTTTATTTCTTTTTTGCTAATTACATTAAGGGTTTTTCGGTAGGAAGTTTGTTTTCTAAAACAAAAAAGTTTAGATAAAAATGATTCAAATTTGTATTGTATTACGAAGAGAAAAGTAAAGCTTCAAATTCAAATCCTTTCGGCTAAAGTCGGTTGGATTGGCTCAATATAGACTCTGTCCTTAACAAAAAATAATCCAGTGGTGTTAAATCACACGATCTGGCTGGCCACTTAACTGCTGATTGTCGTGAAATTAGGCGATCGGAAAATATGGTTTGCAATAAATTGGTCGATTCATAGGCTTTGTGACAAGTGGCAGCGTTCTGTTGAAATCACGTGTCAGTCATACCCACGTCGTCAATAATAGGCCATAATTAAGTTGTCAGTATACCGCAATAGCGTGATCCATTGACAGTTACCGCATTTCCAGCTTCACCTTTGAAAAAAACCACCCAATAACGACTCCAGACCACATAGCGCAGCATACAGTGACATGTTGAGCGTGCAAATTCTTTTTAATAATCGTTCTAGGATTTTCTAGGATTTTTGACAAGTGGAAATGGTTTTTCAGAAAAACCAGCCGGTTGTTCTGAATAAATTGAGCGAATCTACGGCTTCAATTCCTACACCTCTTGAAACTTGTTAGGCTTCTATACCAAATCCTTACGCAAACTTCGCTATGTGGTGATTTTGGATAACCCCAATTGTTTAGAACATGGAGGAATCGACAAATTTTAATCTGCTGTGACTCACTGCTGCGATATCTTCAGTTGAACGATCCGTTTTTTTAGTTTTCTTTTAGAAAAGAAACCTCTTATTGAAAAACCCTTAATTTAGTCTCGAGAGGCATTTAAACATGAATAGGTAGACAACACTTTCAAGTTGTAAAAATTTATTATGAAAATCATGGTTCTGTTCAAAATACACAACTACGGTTTTGTTTATTCAATGGATACATCAAATTCAAAATTGCTGTATTTTTAGTGATGAAAATTCTCTGACTATACGATGGGCTTTATAGGCTGGTGGAATATTTGGTTCGTACGATGCTGGGGAGAACGCTGCAGTTAATGGGGCGAACTATAAAGCCACGATTAATCACTTTTTTGTTCACGAAATGGACCTCCATAATGTGCAGGAGCTGTGGTTTCAATAAGACGGCGCAACGTATCACACAAGTCATGCCACAATCATTTATTGAAAGAGAAACGTTTGACAAACGCTTAGATCTGTAAAATGCCCTACAATTATTACTGATATGCGGCTACAAATGTTGGAAAAAGACTTCGAAAATTGGACCTCCAGATTAAACTACGTGCGAGCTTACCCACATATTTAAACAAAATATAGTTAACAATCTTATAATTTTAAAGATAAACATTTGATATTTTTAATTTAAAAGTTAAAATTCTATAAAACTTCAAAAAAAATTTTTTTTTTTTATAAATTTTCTTTATTTGCCATCTGTCTACTTAAGGACAGTAAGCAAATTATAAAACTAATACATTAGATAACAGGAGTTATATAGCTTCAATAAACTATGTAACTATTTAAACAAACTTATAATAGATAATTATATTTACTAAAATTAAAAATTACATTTTAATTAACTAACTTCTAAATGGCAAGTCTAAAATATAAATACGTTTAAGTCTTCTAGTTTTAGAGCTCTCATCCAATAGTGAAACAGCTAGAGGATTTATGTGGTTACATAATTGTTCAAGATAGTTTTCACTAAACCTTTGAATTTCTTCTCTTACGGAGGACATATTTAGATCTCTACGAATACATTTGTTGGAGACAAACCATGGCGCTGCAGTGATTTGTCTTAACGTTTTAGACTGATAACTTTGCCAAAATATCAATATTTAATTTGCTTGCTGTTCCCCATAACATAATTCCGTATGTCCAGACAGGTTTCAAGATAGCTTTGTAGATAGTCAACTTATTATTTTAATTTAATTCTGGTTTTGATCCTAACAGCCAATAGAGTTTACGTTTTATTAATTTTAGCTGAGTTTGTTTAGCTTTAATATGTGGCTTTCAGGTCAATCTTCTATCCAATGTAATTCCTAGATACTTAATGGAACTTACTTTTAGTATTTTTTCATTATATATAGTATTACTTGAACAGTCTCCTCTCCTTAATGCGAAAGTTATATGTTTTGACTTGTGTAAATTTACTTTCCATGTTCCACTTAGTAAGCCATTTTTCAAGAATATTTATTTGGTTCTGAACAATTCATGAAGCTTCTATCGGAGATTGGCTCGAAGCAGCTATTGCTGTATCATCTGCATATGTTGCTACCAAAACATCATCTGCAATTGGAATATCAGCAGTAAAAATTGTATACAAAACCGGCCCTAAAACACTGCCTTGTGGAATGCCTGCTTCAATTTCATAAATACTTGATATTTCGCTCCCATTCTTAACACAGAAATGTCTTTGCGAGAGATAGGATTTAAAAAAGTTATAAAATGGAGGCGGTAAAATTTTCTTTATTTTATAAAGTAAGCCTTGGTGCCATACTCTGTCAAATGCTTGTTGTATGTTGTTGAACAATAACGTTTGTTTTCAAGGGCATCAGTAATTTCATTCACAATTCGATGGCACTGTTCCGGTGTTCCGTGTTTATGACGAAATTCAAACTGATGGTCTGGAATAATAGTTTGACTCTCAAGAAGTGGTAGCAATCTATGTAAAAATATTTTTTCAAATATTTTTGAGAAAATTACTAGTAAACTAATAGGTCTATAGGATGACATCATCCTTTCAGGTTTGTTCGGTTTAGAAATCAAAATAATTTTGGCTCATTTCCATTGTAATGGCAAATGGTCTAATCTCAGTATTGAAAAATTCTGTGATAAATTTTTCATAACATTTGATGTAATCAAATCGTAGCCAGGTGATTTCTTTCTATTCAACATTTTAATTTCAGATTTTACCCCAATAGGAGTAAAATGTTTTATAGGCAGGTCCATTTGACATGACGAGTCTAAAAATTCAAGTACTTTGCGCTGTTGATCAATACTATTAAGCTTATAGGGTTGAAATGGTTTAGATAGGTGTAGAGCAAACACTTCTGAAATACTTCTATCTGATTTGCACCAAGTGCCGTCAGTATTTTGTATTGTTATCTTACGTTTGGTTGGCCTTTTCAAAAATTTCCACAAAAGGAGCTCATTACATGAGGAGTTGTTGATTTTTTCCAAAAATTCTGCAGTTGATTTTTTCTTATGTTCAGATAGTAATTTCTTAAGATCTTTACATGCTTTGTTGAATAATCTCTTATCCAAAGGATTTCTACTTAACATCCAATTTCTACGGAGTCTTCTCTTTTCTGCTACAAACTGCCTTATTTTTGTTGAGATTTGAATATTATTTCTTTGAACTCTTGCAGTAAAAGGTGATGCTAATTTGGCAGCTTCGTGAATAAGATTTGTAAAATGTTCTACAGCAGTGGTAGTGGTTTAAATTTGTTTTTCCATTAAAGCTTCTATTCTTTGAAAAGAGTAAGATAAAAAAGATAAGGAAATAGAACAAACAATTGTGGACACAGAAGTCGCAATAGCGATGATCCCAAACGAAGAACAAGAGCAAGCCAGGCACATCTGCAAACAAATAATAGAGAAGGAGGCCAAGTCTACAAAACAATTAAACGGAGAGCACAATACAATTAGGAAACTAAAACGTAAACTGGAAGCAAACAACATCTTAGTCACAAAAGCAGACAAGGGAAACACAACGGTGCTCATCGGTAAACATGACTACATCGAAAAGACAGAACAGTTAATAAAAGACTCTAAGGGCAAGAGAATTGGTAAAGATCCTACGGAAGAATACCAAACGAAAATTAAAGAGATTATAAAAAAGGCAACAAGGATAATAAAACCAGACATATCGCACACATTAACAATGATGAATCCATCCGCACCATCTATGATAGCAATACCAAAAATACACAAACCAAACACACCAATGAGACCCATAATTAATTACAAATCTGCACCAGGCTACAAACTTTCAAAATATATAAAAACAATATTAAAGGACACCTTAGACCTGGAATATAGGCATACAATAGCCAACACTACAGAACTGATTGATAAACCGGAGAATGTGAAAATAACGGAGAGGACAAAACTGGTCTCTTTTGACGTAAAGGACTTGTTTCCATCAATTCCGGTAATGGATACATTAAACATTGTTCATTGGACAGTGGAGAAAAAGACGGAATTACTTTAAATTTAACAATAGTATATATAGACAAATAGCAGGACTAGGGAGGGAAATCCAACACCTGCCACCCTCATGGAAGTATTTATGCAGAACTTAGGTGAAACATACGTAAAGGAATTAAAAACCAACTTCGAAGTAATATTCTACGCAAGATATGTCGACGACATCATATGTATACTAGAAGGAAATAACGATGAGCAAATTCTAGATTACTTAAATGGAAGACACAAGAACATAAAATTTACAAGGGAAACAGAAGAGGAGGGGAGAATTACTTATCTAGACCTAACGATCAAGAGGAATATAATCTCGAACAGAATCGAATATGAAATATACAGGAAACCAACAGCAACGGACACAATAATACACAACTCATCAAATCATCCCCAGCAACACAAAAACGCAGCAATCAGGCAGTTAATAAAAGACTCGGGAGAACACCACTAACACGACAAATGTATATGAAGAAAATGGGAACAATATACACCATAGCGGAAAAAAACGGATACAAAAAGCGCCTCGTGGATAACATCAGGAAACAGATTAGAACGAACAAAGAACATTAGAGTGAAGAGGGGAAATGGGCTACATTAACATATATGGGAGGATCAACGTGCAAACTGGCGAAATTCTTTGGAGAACACAACATCAATACCGCATTCAGAACGAGGAACAACCTAGGCAGAATACTACGGAATAGAACAACCGAGGCGGGTATACTGGACAGACAAGGAGTATACAAATTAACTTGTACATGCCATTATGGCTACATCGTGCAAACAGGACGAAATATTAAGACCAGATTTAGGGAACACATTAGAGACTATAATAAAAAACTACGAGAACCGAAATCAACTCTAGAATCAAACTTTGCGGACCATATATTCGACAACAGATGTACACCAGGTCATATGGAGACAACGGTTAAACTGCTTCATACACAGCACATAGGAAGGAGACTGAATGTATTTGGGAACATGGAAATATGCAAACAGAAAACATTTGGCGGACGAATAATAAATGAACAAATATACGCTGCTTCGGACACAATATTTGAACCGTTCAAACATTTTTACAGGAAAACAAACATTACACCAACACAAGAACGTTACGCAGGTGCACAAGACCAAAGCAATAAAGAACATCATAAACGCACAATTACAGATTATTATGTCACATAAAAAAAACCAATAGGTTCACACATAAACAAAAACGGACAACAAGCATGATCGTAAAAGGATTTAGTTAGAAAAAAAGACGAATGAAAAAAGGGAGCGACAAATTAGGTAAAAACGAGACAAACGAAAAAGAAAGAAGAGATACAGGCAAAAAAGACAGAAGGGGACGAACACGAAGGGAGACACGAACTATATAAACACAACTGACATTAGAACGCAACTAGTACGAAATGAACACTGAAGATAGCAAACAGCCGAAACCGGTTTGTTCACAAACCAAATTTGACGAGGGTCGACGGAAAACCGTACCCAAATAAAAGTAAGATAAGTCATCAAAATGATTACTGTTATTTTTCATAGCTTGGGAATATGGAAATTGATTTCGTTTTTGTGTACGACCATTACAATTGCTATTTATTTTATTGCCGCCATTTATATTTGGAAAGTTGTGATCATTAACATCAAAGCTAAGTTCTTGATTGTCGCTGTTATTATGGTTCCTCAGAGACTTTTTCTTTTTTAAAAGTTCTTTATAAATTGCACAGTCTCAATAGCTAGCAGTTTGAGCTTGCGAACAATTTGAACACTGCGAAGGAGTATTTTCGTTTTTCGTGCACTGGTCTGTAGGATGATATAAACCGCATTTGACACAACTAAATAATTTTCTACAGTATGTTTTTGTGTGGCCGAATTGTTGGCATCTGTAACATTGCTCAATATCATTATTTTTAAAAGGAGGTTCTATTTTAACCACTGCGTTAAGAAGAAATTTGTTATTATGCGGTTCTAGATCAACAAAGAATATAGACAGCGGATTTTTAGTTATTCTGCTTTTAACATTGGCGATGCTTCTTACTTTGTGACCTAATTTTTCTATTTCCTGTTTGGTTAATTCAGTGGGTGTCGAAAAGTGCAAATTTTTAACTATTACTCTGTAAGGTCTTTCCTGCTTTAGTTGGTAACTATGGAACTTTATATTTTTATCATCAAGATATTTAATTAATGTGCTATAAGAATTAATTGATTTTATCATCAATCGAATTTAAACATCCTTTAAAGATTTATACGAAAATTCTTCTGACTTGATTACTTTCAAAAAATTGTCTATCATACCTTTAATATCTGTAACATCAGGTATAATTATTGGCGGGGTTTTGGTTCAAATACATTATTACTATCATTATTTTTATTATCGTCAGCGTTGGTATTATTATCAAGAAATTGAAACCCATTACAGCTGGTGCATGGATCATCTGTTATTACTGAACGTTTTCGTTGTAAGTTTAGTGAGCACGAAATACAACGTTTTCTTAAAGTGACTATCTGCCATTTATCATCTTTGATTGGGTCAGCATCTTCGCCTCCACTACCCATATTTTTGGTTTTTATATATACACTATGCAAGAAGTTAATTAATTAAATAATTTTAGTATAGATAACACGGTAAAATAAAAATTTAAATAATAACATATTTTGGATTCTTTATGATGCAACAAAAAAAAAACAAAAACAAAACAAAATTTTAATTATTTTCAATATTTTTTTTTCTCAGAAATCTCTAATTAAAATATTCACGTCTATTACGTTTCACAGTTCAATTCCGAATCGAAAACTTCAAAATAAACCGTGTAATTTTTTTAGGATTATTTTTTTTTTTGTTTTATAAAAATAAAAAGTAATTGAAATCCGTGCTAAAATATTTTTTAATGCTTTTCAAATGCTTGGGTCATTCTCGGTGAATCGTAAATCGTTTCATTTGCAATCGGTTACTTGTTTAGACGCCTCAGGCTTTAATTCGATTTATTTTTTAATTTCACGTGACTGGACTTTTAAGAGATCACCTAATGTTTTTAAATTAATATTTACAAACAAAATTAAGTTTTAACAAACAATTCCTTTACACATCTGCTTGATGTCTATTTGAATTTTGTACATGAAATTGTATTTAGCTCTTTGTCTTCTTTCCATCTATAACCACACAGTCGTACATGTTAAAAGTTCTAGTTTTATTTATTATAATTATTACTAAAATGGCAGATAATTTTGATTTAACATTTAATTGGTAACACAGCTACAGTCGCTCAGGTTATAGTTAAAATTAACCCAAATTCCACCGTGCTGTAGGAGTTAAACAATATGTTTTGCAATACTTCCTTTAGAACTTAGTCCACTAGAAATTAAGATGTGTTAAGATTTTAAAGTAACGAAAATAAAATCGTTTTATATCGTTTGAAATTTTTATTTGTTTTTATATTTTGAAAAATTCTTGTCTTGTGTCATTGAATTCAGATATATAAATATTAAATTTGTTTTGTCCGGCTTTAACTTTCAAGCGTTGACCCACAGGGACCTCACGCAGCCACTTGAATATCATAACAATTAATTTATTTCCAGCGAATTTAATTGATATAAAATTGTTTCAATTTACCAGAATTTAAATCTGCACAGATTATGAAAACAAAAGTTTTTAATTTAAATCACAGATTAAAATGTTTTATAGCAAAAATATTCGATTTAAAAAATTAAATTATAGGGTGCATATAAATTCGTTATAAGGCCTTAAAAGGCTGCTGCTTGTTTTATTTAAAATTCGTTCGTAGGTAATACATTTCCTCAAAAACCTGAAAAGTTTATGCTAGAGCTCTTACGTTTATTCATAGATACCTCACTTGGTATATGTGTATGTGTGTGTATATATATGTATACAAAAGTAATACATTTACGTAATTGCATGTTTGTGTGTGTGTGCATTTTTAAAATTTATGTATTTAAGTATCCATATGTAGAAAAAGTGGTAGTAAATTCTGTTATTTATGCCTCAATATGCGAGCATCGTATTGGTGCAGTTTTTTCATTAGTAGTACCTCACTTAATATGCATAAGAATGAGTTAGTAGTGTTAATACTATCCCATACGACAATGATATTCGTTAGTGTGTTCTATGCCCAAATAGTTTTCTATAATTTCGTCCATTTTGTATGATGTTCATTTGCGTTGTAATCAAAATCTGCTTATGAGCCTTTCGTAGGGATAAAATGTTTACCTATACATAGACACGCACATTCACATGCACTAGCATATATATCTTACATTTTGGGAACTCCAGAAGCTTTTAGTTGCATTGCAAACTTTGTGGGTGGGTGTATTTTTTTTTTATATTTTTCCTTTACTTTTAATTTTGAATTTTAAGTCCTCTTAGGATAAAATTAGAGTTTTATTAAGGGAAACGTGAAACACTATCGGTTTCTCAGTTAAATAAATAAATATTTTTTTACTAAGCTTTCGTATACTGTGAAACATTGAATGTGAAAAGATAAAGAATTGACCCATCCTGTTTGATATTTTAGTTTTAACATTCAAAGAAGCGGAGTAATACAACACGTAGTTAAGTTAAGATTCACAGTTGATTATAAATTTGTCATAATCAATAGTATCTATATACATATACTTTAACAATTAGTTTAACATCTGTAAAAAAGTTCACACAAATAAGACATGCCGTTCAGCAACCGCATTTTCTTCACGCAAGCCATGCAAAAGTGCAGAATGTGCATTTTTAATTAACACTTTTTTAAATATTTCTAACGTTTTGTTGTTACTAAGTTCTTTATTGCAAAATAAATATTTCCAGATTTTAGAATTTTTAAATTGTTTATTTATTTACTTTAACTACATTAAAAGTAAAATTTGTACGTTGACACTACAGAACAATTTACTAACGATGCAATATGTTTTGTTTTAACTAATTAGCTAACCACTCAGATGCTGTCTTTTATTTTAGTCCGCTAAAGGTCTAGATAAATGAAGAATTTTCTACTTCCTTTTTATGGTTTTTATGTTATTCACTCCATGTATAGGCGCCTGTTGGTCTGTGTGTATTTTGTTTTTATGCTGTTAAAGCTTCTTCTTGGAATTTACTTTAAGAAAGTTGTTGTTGTCTTTTCTGTATAAGATTTCTTAGAAAACTAAGCAGTTAACAAACAGGATACCCAGTTGTTTTGTTTACTTTATTACTTAAGCAAGACTCCTCCATAACAATATTATTAAGCGATAAGACATGCTTACGCATGTCACATTTGGAATAGCATACTATAGTAGTTTCCTAGTATACAAATTCAATTAAGGTGAGTTGTGTGTTGTGGGCTTTTTAACATATAAATCTTTGACTTGAATCTTGTTTATTGAAATAAAATAGTGCGTAAACCGTGCTACATCTTTGATCAGGATCTTTTTGAATTTAAAAATTCTACAATTTAAGCTTTAATGTTTGGACATCAAGTGCCATAACTATCACTACTTTACCACCCATTAGATTTTATAAAAAGTGTAGTCAGATGACCCTCCAAACTTAAGGAGTAATATGCTTTTCAGTAACCACATGGAAATTATATCTCTTATGTTACACAGACTTATCCTACTTTCGGTGTAAAGGGTCTCTTGTAGGTAAATAAATAGATCTGAATTCAAGCAGGTGGCAAAATTTATTCATGTGCTTTTCCGCAGTTTCAATAATTTGTGCTAAAAATTTAACAAGGCGAGTTTCTTATCTTGCTCGTTTGCACTTATACTGTACCAAGAAGCCAGGGCTTTTATTTCTTCCTGGCAAAATCTATTTTTCGAGTATTAATCTCAATTAATTATTCTTGCTGTTCTAGCTTTAGAGATGAAAAAAGCCAACAGGATAAAATCTACTGCTGAATTTCAAACATTTCCATGGCAATGATTGATAGAAACAAAAACAATTGAAAATACGATGAATACGAAAAAAAGGGAACAACAACTTGATACCGATTGATAATGAGTTTTTCCCAACACTGTATTTACCTTGTGTAAAATAAGTACAAAAAATTAAACACAAAACAGAAGCTTTTTTTGTTACGTTTTTCACGAAAATTAGATAAAGTGAGACCTGAACCTAAAGCAATTGAAAGATGGTTATAATTAAAATTATAATCAAAATTAGTTCAAGGCACTTGATTATTCGTAGCACGTATTAGTTGCTAGTTACAATATGGCTACTTAATGGCGCAATTCAAAAAATCAGAAAACCTTTACCACACTTGAGAGAAGTTAAAGATGTGTTTTTTTATGATAAGAAATTTCGTTGAGTAAATGAGAGTTTTATATGATGAAACTAAGAAACACAATTGAGTTAAGTTAAGAGCGAAAAAAAATGTAATTCTTTTTTGTTTACGTTATGTCCTTTAAGCAGCTAGTCGTTCAAATCAACATTTTTTTTTTATTACGCTTTACAGCATCTAATGATAAAATATAATCAATAATATTAAAATCTTTACAAATTCTTGGAATTTCATCCGCATTTGAATGATTATTTCGGAAGAACTGTAAGAAGAATGGCTGATAACATCAAATTGAATGAACCGGAACATTGAAACAAATATTAAAAGTCAGGAATCCGGCTGCAATTTTTCTATTAATTAACCCGATTTCAAAACATACATTAATAATTGTTCTGCGGATTTTCAGCGTTGGCAATCTGATCAATCTTAACCTGCATCGATAAGATGATGATGAACTAAAAAATACCATGTTAAACCTCGCAAGCAGAAAATTATACATTGTGTCTGAACGCTGGTTGCTTCGATGGCGACAGCGGAGGCGTTCTTGGTCCGTGGAAGGAATGACACTCAATGCATTATACACGTTACAAAAATTATCACCAAGTTTGTTTAGTCAACTCGGGAATCGTAGCCGAAGAACGGAGAGTCAACTTGCTGAGGCAATGGGCAGCGGTACAGGCGGCAGCGGTAAAGTCGGCTGCGGAGCCGGCAGCAGTGGTAAAGGCGGCAGTGGTGAAGGCGGTAGTGATGAAGGCGGCAGTGGTGAAGGCGGTTGTATCTCGTAGCAGTACAGGCGGCAGCGGTAAAGACGACTGCAGAGCAGGCGGTAGAGGCACAGGCAGCGGCTGTACCTGGTAGTGGTACAAGCGGCAGCGGTAGAGACGACTACGGTACTGGAGGCAGCAGTACAGATGGCACAATAAGCGCTACACCTAGCAGTGATCACTGGGATTTCTTGGCCGTGTTGAATAATACTGAGGAAATATAAAATTCCGCAACAGCATCAGTCGCACGGCCAAGCCACCAATAACAGCGGCACTGTCGATAAGAGGTTAATGCGGAATATGAAATTCCCCCAACAGATCCCTTACAGGCAGGCATGCTGCTTGCTATCGGAGGGGCAAGAAGTTATTGCGGAATATAAAATTTCTCCAACAGACTTCTTCGCTACAGGTGATCTGCTTGCTATCTGCTGACAAGAAATTATTGCGGAGTATAAAACTCCTCCAAAAGACCTCCTACCTGCAGGCGAGCTGCTTGTTAATTTTCAGCTTCATAAAATGTTCTGCCTTTTATACTTGTGCGCGGGTACACACATTCATACACACACACACATTATTTGTTATAGTTGATTGACAACTATCAGCTGTGAGGTTTGGTCTGCATAACAGCTGACTGCGTTGCTGATCTGTTTGTTTCTGACTCGCAGGTGGCGCTCCGACGTTCCCGACCAATAATTTAAATCTTATCAATATAATGTAATATAATAATTAGAATATAATATAATTCATAAATCAGATAATACTAGAAATTGGTCTTAAGTTAAAGAATTAATTCAATTTGAATAGTAACATCGTGTAATAAGTGTAATAATAAAAAGAATAACACTAAATATAGTAAAATAGTAATTCATTTTAAATTAAAAAAAATAATAATAAATTAATAATAAAGTAGTAATGTCGTGTGGGTGAAAACGAGTTACAACTTTCATCGTTACAACTATGCATAGTACATTGTGGGTCCCATATTACTGAACCATATTCCAAAATTAGTCTCACAGCTGAGGTGTGTAATTGTTTTGTTATGTACTTGTCAGTCAGTTTGTTATGTACTTGTCTTGAGCTCGCCTTTTATTTGAACGCGAATACATCTCTTACCTTATTAAACGTCACATGAATATGAGATATAAAAATTAAATTGGTATATTTCAAAATTCCTAAACCCAAATGTTATCCACCTAAAAAGTAGTGAGTATCATACAGCGTGTTCTCTCGAGAAACAAATACACTTGCATTTCCGTAGGTTTAATTTCATTAAGTTTTTACCGCATCTAATTTAAAAGTTATTCAAGTCATATTGAAATAAGGATTGATCCGGTAAATTAACATAACTGAAGAAAATTTTGATATCATGATAATTTGGAGCATTGTATAGCGTTTGGAAGATTTATTTATAACAATGAAATAATGAATTGTCCTAATATGACTGCATTAAGGTACTTCAAAGAAAACTAAGATGAGATTTCTCTCCAGGTGTTGTTCTTAAATAGGGCACATTATTTTCGATCGAACAGAAATGATTAAAACCATTTAGGGGCATTCGTAGTGAAACCCAGCAAGCTCAATTTATGCAAAGGAAGTTTATGTTTAACATTGTCAAGTCCGCGTAAACTGTATCAGTTTGCTTACTTTTGACGAATCCCTAATTATTTATTGCACTAAAATGTAATAAGATGTTAATATATGACCAGTGTTTAAGGAAACCATGTTGATAAGGCGATAAAACTGAGGATGTGTGATGGCGGAAATAACACAATACAAGTTTTTCGAAAAGTTTTAGCTTAATGCTCAGCTTTGCAACTCCTCTATAGTTTGAAATGTCAGATGGATGTGTCTTACTTAAGTTTTAAAAGAAAAATATTAAGCAATAAAGCAAACTACTGGGTATGTTGTTTACTAACTGCGTGGCATGCAAGACAGCAAAAAATTTCTGTTTACTTACTCCCTAGAAATTTTATACATGCAAACAACAACAATTCTGTATGCTGTTTACCATCTGCGTAGTTTTCTAAGAAAACTTATCTACACGAGACAACAACAAATATCTTAAAATAAATTCCAAGAAGGAACTTTATCAGTATAAAAACAAAAACAAAAATACGCACAGGTATATAGGCGCCTATACATTGAATAAACAACATACAACAACAAAATGTGATACAAGGGAGTAGAAGATTCTTAAATTTTCTAGACTTTTAATGGACAAATATAAAAGGGCAGCGTCTGAGTGGATAGTTGAAAAGCTTTCAACACAGTTAATTAATTTACAGCTGGGAACTCCATCAGGTCATCAGCATAAATAGGTGGAAACGAAATTGATTGATTGGCTAGCAGTGAATACTTAGCTTCAGGATATGTTGAGGCAAAAACAGCGGCAAATAATTTACTAATGACAGCATTATCCGCCGATTAAGAATTAGTTAACTTCAAAATTAATGGAAATTTTCTCGATTTTCTTTTATAATTTACAAATGGAAAAAACCTCATTTCATTCTGTATAAATAATTATGGTACGCAGCAGATAGAATAGCTTCCGCAATCAGTAAGTGAGAAAGAGTTTGTTTTTTTATTCTTGAGTTAAGTTAATTCGCTTTGTCGTGCACGGTGGTCAAGGTTTTTCTTTTTGTGTATATTTGGGTATACTAATATACACATCCATTGTACTTTTTATGGCGTACTAAAATTTATCGACCATTATATCATTAGGTCTGGAATATTCAATTGATTTAGCTAACAAAACTGACCAGTTCGTATTTAGTAAGATATTTTTTAATATGTTACAATTAGCACTTTCATAGCACTATACGGTGTTATATATAGTGTCACTCTTTGATTCATTTCTGACTTGATTTGATTCCGTCTGTAATTTTTTTAATTTAAATAGACCAATAATTCATTCCCAGCTGAGGGATAGTGCAGCGTCCATTATGACGACAACTATTTTACTCACATTCTTTTCGACTTAAATCTTTGTGTGGCATTTTTGATTTAATACTGTTTTAAATTCTATTTTCTAAACTGTTTATTTGTTGTTCAAGAATAGAGGCATGAAAATAGCAACAGGCATTTAAAGTGAATCTTTATGAAAAATACTTTTGCTTTTTTTCCAATTGCAGAAAAATTTACAGGAAAATATCTTAAACATAATTTAATATAAATAATTTGATTTTTTCTAAAAACTGTGTATAAAAATAAAACTTGTATCAATACAAATGCTCGCAATTTTGTTTTTATGGCAGTCACTTACCTGTGGACACATTTTGCATTGATATTTGCGGCCGGTGCCTCCACCCCCAGCACCGGAACCACCCAAAGATGAACCAATTTTGGTGGCATTAATAGGCTGAGGAACAACTAGCAGAGCAGCTGCAGAAGCAGAACTATGATGACCAATATGATTACCATGGTGAACAGTACCTGCAGTGCCTAAAACACTGCCACCTAAATGGAAAAATAAAATTAGAAAATTATTTTTTAAATATCTTCATTGCAAAATTCTAGCTAAATAATTGACTTGTCGTTTATCTAAAAGGAGTATTATATGTGGCAACTCCTCTTCTTGGATAATGATGTTAATAATTATTAAAAACATTTTACGATTTTAAAACATATTTTAAATTATTTTATAGACATCATTAATTATAATTTCTAATTTCATTTCTTCTGTGTGTTTGAGTAAAAAAATTGTTGAGTACTTGTCCACTTACCTTGTGGCGTTACAGCATGATGTTCCAAACGATTGTCGTCTATGAAATGACCTAAAAATAAAACAAACAAACAAACAATAAAACATGTTGGCAAATAAATATTTTCCTTTCTATGCATTTATTTTACAACAATTAATAATGATGTTAGTTGTTGCAGTCTTCGGTTTAAATGGTGGCAAGTGGGAAATAAATAAACTAAATCTATATAAATCATGGCATCAACAAATACTGTTGAAAAGTAACGATTTCAAAAGAGTTACAATAGTAACAGCAGTCAGCTTAGAGTGTTATAGAAATAAAAGTTAATAAATGAACAAATAAAACGAGTCATAGTTATAGAAAAATAGTGGCGCCACCTATTGAGCACCCATGTATGGTTTGTGTAACGATTTTCAAATAAAACACTAAATCTTTTTATTTGTCCATTTGTCTGCTTTTTCAGCTTGACTTTGTTCGGTGTCTTGCCAGGTTTTCTGTAACATTGTCGGCATCTTTTCCAATTGTCATTGCAACTACTTTTTATGTTTTAAAAGCGGCAGTAGCAGCAGTGGTGATGGTGGTGCCGGTGGTGTTGTTGTTTCTTAAGTCTCAATGCCAAAAAAATTACTCAAAAGCTGACACGTTTTGTACGTGTATCGGCAAATGTATTTCATCTGATCGGTTGGTGTTTTAATTAAACTTACTAAAATTATTGATTAGTTATGGTTTTTCCAATCGATGTTTGATCGACAGCTGGAATGTGCCTGTTATGATTTTTTTTTTTTTCATTTTTGTTTTTTTTTTATTATTTTCTCAAGTTCCATATTAAAAGAATTTCTTTGTAGATTTGAGTTTACGTTTTAGTATTAAAAATATTTTCCATTATAATACAAAAGTTTTTTGTACAGAAAATGTTGTAAGATGAAGGAAGCCACCTGTCATTCAGTGGGTCTCGATGTTAAAGATGAAACTGATGATAAATAGGCAAACCAGTAACACCACAATGAATCAGGAAAATTGTTAGGAGTGATTATGAATAAATGTTTAAAAATTTCAACAATAGCAGTACAATTTTAGTACAAAGATTTCAGTGTTGTAGTCTTTTCTATTTTAAAATGATTATTTGTTTTAGCTTCAATGCTTTTGTCTTTTCATCTCAATTTTCAGTCGCTTACAATTAAAGATATCCTTTTCAATAATCCCTTCTTATTTGTCGTTTATCAAACAAAATCGAATTTTTGTATTTTATGGGTTTTTCAGAGTTCAATGATTTGATTATTTCTTTTCCAGCTTTAAGATATTATTCGTCCCTAGTATTTTTCTTATTCTTGTGGAGAGACTTTGCAAGTTTTTTCTACTATAAAAGATGGATTCCATAGGAAATACAAACTTTGAAAGCTGAAAAATTAAAAGGTATTTCCATACGGCAATGGTGTTTTTACGTATGTATTGTCATAACTTCTTATAGCGAAATGGAATACAAAAGCAAATTAGGAAATAAGAGGCTTTTAATAACTATATCTATGACAAGATAACAAAAGCAAATATTGACCATAACATTACAATCTAAAGAGTGTTGCCAGAGAGACTTGAAGAGTAACTTAAACTTCAAAATCAGTTTGCGTGTATTTTCAAACGTAATTTCGACATATGAGGATACCTATTATGAACCGCATCATGCGGGATCCTGTAATTTATTAATATTTCTAATAATATTTTAATTGTTTTTGTAAATATTTAATCTAAGTAATTTTATTATTTGTGCTTGATTCCTTTAAATAAATATTTCATGATATTCTCACGAAATATTTATTACAAAAATTTTTATTAAAAAATAAACATTTTATGATATTCTCATAAAACATTTATTGCAATAAAAATAAAAAATATTTGAAATGTATTACTGCGGGGGAGAGCATATCCATATTGCAATTTCACTTTCGCTCACAAAGCTCATCAGTGAATTTTACCCCAATATTGTATAGAAAAACCTAAAAGTCTTATATCTTAAGCCAAACTGATTTCATGAGAATTTGTCCATAAAATCAACATAGCATAGACAGCAAGACTCAAAAACACTTCTATACAAACACAGCAAAACAGTTCAAAACAACAAAAAACATTGTTTATTTTCAATCATTTCTACATAAGGGTTGCCATTGGAAACCATTCATATGTAATTTGAAAATTCAGAAAATAAAAAATATTTGTAAATAATTTTACAAAATTTCTAAGAAAGCAACGGGCACATGCCCGTTGTTTAGAATAATAATTAATAATTCTACCTGAAGCAGTTGGTTTTTGGTAGCAATCTATAACTAATTCTTTATTTCTTCTTATTGCTAAAGTGTCTAAATATGGAAGTTTAGCATCACATTCCCTTTCAGTTGTAAATTTTATTGAAGTGTCAAATTCATTTAATGTTTCTAACATTTCGTTAACGGCAGATTCAGATATAATACAAAACAAATCATCAACATATTTTGTCATAATTTTTGGTTTAACATTTAATTTTTCAATAACATTATCTAACAATTTCTCCATAACAATAACAATAACTGCCACAATTGGAGAAGCTGGAGAGCCCATCGGAAGTCCTTTCTGCTGGATATATATCTTTTCATTACACTGAAAATATCTATTATCTTCTATAAAAAACTTGAGAATGCGAAAAAGTAGACCTTTATCTATCTTTGTAAAATTTTTCAAAACATTCCATTTCTCTTCTATTGTGTTGATCGCCAAATCAACAGGAATACTTGGAAATAATGATACTACATCAAAAGAAATTAGTTTTTCATGATCCTGCACATGAAGGTTTTTAATTTTTCCCTTAAATTCAGTGATATTTTTTAAAATGTTAGTAACAAAAAAAAACCCCTCAGTAATCTTTTTTCACAAAAAACACAACGTGTAATGGAATTAAAAAGAAAATTCTAATTGGAGTAATTTTTATTTCTAATAAATAAATAAATCATTTTTTGTTTAAATAATTATAATTATATAAATTAAATAATTCTAATCGGTATTAGGCTTTTTATTGCATGTTTATCCAGAGTGTCGCCACTTTCTTTGTTGCATTTTTTAAGCACTTTGACTGCCTTAAATTAAAAATTAAAATTATTGCAAATATTTACAGCAACGCTATTTTATTTAGGATATACTTTTCAAATAACAACGCAAAAATACACAAACTAAATTTCGATACATTAACAAATTTAACACACTAGATTACCAAATGCCATCTGTTCAAAATGTAATAAACATTTATATGAGAATGATTATTTTGATGATAGAAAGACAACCAGGCGGCTAATTTTTGTTAATGCTGATATTGTCATCCTTGCAGTCGGTAATAAAAAGTTAATAGCAGAACACATGTAAAATAATTGAGCCCTTAAGAACCTTTTATACTGAAGAAATATTATTTCTAAATCAATTATAATTTAAAAGATTTAGAATTTCGTATGTCATATTATTGTTCAAGACTTATTCAGTTTAGCCACAGGCGTATGTATTTTAGGAATAAATAGTTCTGCAATTATGATGAAAAATACATGCGAAGAACTATTATGATTTCAAAGAAGTGTGGGGCCATAAATTCTTAATTAAATTTCTATTCTGTAAACAATCTGGAGACAAGACATATAACTTTGCGAATCCTATTTACGTTATCAATTTTTAAGTAAAAATTAAGTAGTCGTCAGTGACATTAAGCAGTTCTAAATAACCGCCTGTTGAAGTGCGCCCTGTCTGCTTTCTATGTGTGGTAAAAGACTTCTTGAAAGGTGCACCTGTTAATTTTCAATTCAATTATATTTCAGGCAGATAATGCTGTATTAGGCGATAATTTCATTTCATTTTCTACATACTAATTCTGAGATATTCTCCAATATATTTTCAGTTTTAAAGACACGCCCAACGAAATGTTTACGTGGTCGTCAAAAAAAAATTCTTTTAATTTTCCAATAGCATCTTATACAAAAATTGAAATATCTATTAAATCACACAACAGAGCTATTTCTTAAACAAAAACAAACGTTAAACAATTTAAAGTGACACTACTGACACACAACAAGCAGCAGCAGTTTATAAATTTGATATTTCCATATGCACTTTTTAATATTGTCAATTTTTTGGTATGTAAAGGGCGTTTTTATAGAAGTATAGAATTTTAAATGTAATAATACAAAGATGATTTTTTTAAATGAAATTTACTTTATTCGAACAATTTATAATTTAAGTATGACTTCTAGCATATTAAAGCGAGGACTAGCTCTAACGTAGTCTAATCTGAAAGTCGATGAAATTTTGCAACATCTTTGAATGTATAGCGGCAATTATACCGCGAACATTGTCCTTCAAGAATTCATTCGTTTCGGACTTATTGGCATAGACTAGCCACGTGGTAACTCTCCACAAAAAATAGTCTAGTAAATCGCACATCATGTTTGTTCAATTGATAAACCAAAAAGTCAGTAATCATGGTTCTATAGCGGCCACCAATGGTTGTAAAGTTCTGATCAATTTCGTTTTTGAAGAAGTACATATAAGTGATTCCACCAGCCCATAAATCAAACGAAATAGTCAGTTGTTTTGGATATAGAGGCATCTCAACATACATCAACAAACACATGGATTATGAACATAGACTAGCCACTTGACATGTACCCACAGATAATAGTCTAGCTGCGTTAAATCGCACAATACTGGAGGATATTCGCAAATCCGAAAAGTGAAACTATACAATCATCAAATGTTTCATTTAACATATCAATTGTAGAACAGGCTGGGCGACATATTGTGTCATTTCGTGTTGAAACCACAGCTCCAGCAAACCATGATTATTCAATTGATTCACGAAAAAGCAGTAATCGTGAATCTTTAGCGATCACCACTAGTTGTAACGTTGTCATTTATCAAGAAATACACACAAGTGATTAGCCATAAAACATGCACCTTTGAATTATCATTACGCCAAATATGGCAGTGTTGTTTATAAACTTTATCGTTAAACAAAATTCACTTATGAAAATCGGGATTAATGACAAATATTTTTTGGACACAATTTGCATTTGCACCATGTGCTAGAGTTGTTCAGGCGACAGTCTTAATATTAAAATGCCAAACCAAACTAAACATAAATCACTTCACAGCTGATAAAATGGCCACCAGTTGTAATAAAGTGTTTCCAACTAAAAGTTCTATACCTCGAAAAAAAAACTTCAGATTTTTATTTTAATATGTTCAAATATTAAACACTACTAATAAGACAATAGAACACTAATAAAGCGAAAAGTATATTTCTGTTAAATGGTTTTAGAAATGAATATCCAATAGGTTAGAAGAGTATTATTATGTTATAATTTAAAGCAAAATTAAAAAGAAATGATATAATTTGCGGAACACGAACACTAATATTTTTCTAAGGTGAAGAATTAAAATAAACATAATAGCAAAAAAGAATTAACTACTCCTGTAGCGTGCATACATAGTCACATGTACCGGTTCAATGTAGTGTGAGTTGATTGTTTATCCAATCATTTATTAAATTGTTTATGAGGCATCATATGTCACTCTAAATAATTAATACTAGCAGCGATCACTAACAATGTATTTGTTGCAAACCAACCGAACATACAGGGTGTTCATTTCAAGTGTAGACGTGCACACATATGTAACTAAAATTAGGAATGCTCACAAGGACTGCAACCTAGTGAATGCACAACGATTAAGTTATGAGTACGAATAAGCTTACAAATGTAGTACATTGCAAATGTGAGTAGACACAACCGCACTAATACTCGCTATTTCCGACTATTCTTCTAATTTCACTACCTGTTTCATCTCTTCTCTATCCCTTTCCTAGCACGGTACCTGACTAAATAGGCGTTGTTGCCTTAAGTCGTACTTCTCTTTAAAAAAAAATACTCGCAATGTTTGTCACGCTTCAAATTCTGTCTTGGAAAATAATTTACGAAATATTGTCAAATTATTTTCCCACGTTTTAGCACAAAAATGTTTGATAAAATAAACAAATTAGTATTAGTAGTAATAATTAGTATATAAGAAGGAATATTTTCTTTACCAGTAATCATAATTATACAAAGAAGCGAGCTGCACTGCTAGCTCGCTAAAAAATAAAGTTTTACTGCCGGAATACTGGCGAAATAAAAACTATTGTTTAATTATTTAACACTCCTCCTCGTCTCATTTAATACTTAGACAAGTTGCTAAAGCTGAAATTTTGATTTTATCTTTAATTAATTTCGCAAGCATTGTAGTTATTAAAGATTCTCGAGCTATTTTCTGAGCATATTTACATTTGACCTTTAATCGGTTTGTAGTATTAAAAGTTTCAATAAACAAATAGTTGCTGGTTCACAAACTATTTTAAAAATAAATAAAAATTTTAACAGAAAGAAAATTCACTAAGTATAAAGAAAATATACATAGAAATATTATACTGTGGTTAAATTAAATAAACGAGACATTTAACAACATCGTTACAACGTTGTTTAACATAAATTCCTACCAAATAAACAAACACACACACAAACAATAGAGAACAGGGTAAAGAAAATGCAAACTACTTCTGCTGCAACGAGGCGTCGCGACGTAACATAAACAAGCAGCTTTACAATGACAGCCAATACCAAAACCTCCCTGATGGCACAAAAGAATTTTTACCTCTATACTGTTTTGTGGTTTCGCAAGGTTGATGTTGTCTTTATTTCTTTTTGTGCAGCTTATTAAATTTAGTTTAAGATTTTGCAAAAGATTTAATCACAGATACTAACTCGAACTGTTCTTGTTCTTAAAATTCTTGTTTCTATTTTTTGTTGGTTCGTTGCTTTTGTCTTGAATTTGTTTAAGTTGTTAAAAAGATGTTATCAGTGTTAAGCGTAATGAGTTGGAGTACTAAAACAAGAAACCAGTAGAAGTCAATTTTAATAAAAACTTTATTTAAATACTTGTACTGGCTCAGTAGATGAGGAGATAAAGATTTGGCACAAGTTGTCAGTTAAGACTTTTAAAAAATTTGGGGTTTTTTCATATTTTTAACATTTAATGAATAAATAAATTTGTTGTTAAATAAAATAAGTGTTTATTACCTTTTTGCAGATTGTTATGATGATCATTCATTTTGGCCTACAAAGAAAAAATGTCAATTGATTATTTTATTTTTTATTAATAATAATAGAAATAAATTAAATAAACATATTCATAGTAAAAAATAAAGTCCAAGAAAAATTCTACTGAAAATTGGCGTTTATATTTCCTTATCCTCATTAACACCGCACGAATAAATTGTGGTTCAATTCTATGACTGACTAACCAACATTTCCATAAGACTCATGTATGTGTTATTGTCTTATATTTTATTTTTTAGGTTATTTAATATAAATGCTCATTTGTGGGAATAAAAAATTGACATGTTAATTTATCTCAAATAGAACAATTTTTCAATAACTAAAAATTTACCTCTGACTATATAGTCACTAAAACTAAATACTTTTGCACATACGAACATTCTAAGGTTAGTAAATTAATAAAATTCTTTAGTGCGTGTACTGAATGTGAAAGGATTTGTTGTTCATATGCAATGTTCTCTATTCTTCTAAAAGCACATCAAATAACCTGGCAAAATACCTGAGTGTCCGCCGGGAAGGTATACATTAGACTTAATTAATTCATATTTTGCAGTCGTGAAGTAGACACTTGGCAAATTTAGTATGGAAAAATATACGATAAACCAACGTTATGTGCTTGGCTTTTCCGACGGGGTTATAATCAATTCTATTTGGGTACGGTTTTCCGTCGACCCTCGTCAAATTTGGTTTGTGAACAAACCGGTTTCGGCTGTTTGCCATCTTCAGTGTTCTTTTCGTACTCGAGTACGAAAAGAACAAAAGAATTTTCGTACTCGAGTACGAAAAGAACACTGATGATAGTATCGGACAACTGTGTTGCTTTAACTTTAATTTTGCTTGAAATCTCGGTTGAAATTCAAAGTACTAATTGATTCATCCCATTAAATATTAATAACGCAACTTTTTCTATATATTTTCGCTTGATTTGATTGAAAGATGAGAAGATTTAGGTATAGATTTGAAGCGTTATACGTTATACACAAGTGCTAACGAAAAATTCACACATGGAGAAAAAAATCAAAAAAATCAAAAGCAAAGCAGGAGTGTTGAATGACCACGCATTTCCTTCAGCAAGTACCCTATTTCCAAGTACCGACTGGATTCTTCAACAAGATAATGCTCCTTGCCACAAAGGATGGTTGGTAACGAAGTTTCTAAATGAGGTAGACCAACGTGTTCTTGCATAGCCCCCTCAAAGCCCGGACCTTAACGTAATTGAAAATGTTTGGGGCTTCATTAAACAGCAACGAACAATTGATAAAAATCGAAACCTGAATGACACTATATTGAAAAAATAAAAAATATTTGGGCTAAAATACTTCTTTCTTTTATTCACACCTTGATTGAGTCTATCCCGGCCAGGTTGCAAGTAGTTATTGATACCAAAGGAGGAGTAACAAAATATTGACTCTTTAAAATTAAAAAAAACAATTACAAATTTATAATTCTTAATATAAACCATATAATATGACATTGTGTAATTCGCTTTCACACCAATAAAATATGTGTAATAACTTTTGACGCCAATATGCACCAAACAAATATGTTATTTTTCTGAGAAATATTCCTTATTTTTTTTTGAATTTTTGTTCTTTTCTTCTACACAGTCCATTTCATCCAACAACAACAAAATCGTTTTATATTGAAAACAAGAACAACACGAATCGAAGCATTCTTACTAAAACAGAAAAAATTGTCCTAATGTGTAATAAGATTTGACTACGGCTGTAGATATATATAAATTAAGCCCAAAATAGATGTCTGTTGTTGCCAGTGTTTGACGAGACGCGCTTTCGGATTTCCACCAAATTTTCACAGTACCTTCGTAATGGTCGTTCGCTGGTTTGTATCTTTGTATCAAGCGTTTGAAACAAGACAAATTTTTCAAAAAAATCAAAATTTTTTTTCCTTTGAATATTTCGACTCAATGTTTTGCATCAAATGAAATGTGCGTTTTCATTTGTACGTTGTTGGGTGCGTGTGCTTGCACAGAATGCGACGGCAATACAAATCGAAATATGCTCATGTTCATAGCAAGTGGATGTGCAAACAAATAGAGAATTTTGTTTTCCATATGCTGTTGCATTTTGTGTGCGTGTGTGTGTGTGTAATTTGCGTGTTCAATTCAATGATCTACCAGCCGAACGTTTTTCAAAGCCTTTGTTAGATATTGGGAATGGCGCAATTCCGGTTGATTACGCTCCAAGATAATTTTTGTCACTTTGCACAGTCAAAACAAGAATTGGTCACAAACGTTTTTCCCGGTATTGCACAAAATATTAGAAACCAAGATTGTTTGGGGGAAAGAGCTATTTTAGCTGCGAAAAATGCAGATGTTTCAGATATCAATGTGACAATTTTGAATGACATTCGCGGGGAAATTTTTACCTACGAATTGGTTGACTCTGTTACCAAATAAGACGATGTAGTAAATTATCCAGTCGAATTTTAAAATTCGCGAGTTATCTAGACTGCCGCCCCACTGCCTACAAGTTAAAGTTGGTGCACCAATTATTTTGCTACAAAATATCTGCCAGTTACTGCTTTGTCAAAAAAGTCATGAAAAATGTGATTGAAGCAACAATTTTAACAGGAAAATATAAGGGCGAGGATGTTGATACCACGCATTCCTATAATTCCTCCAGATTTGCCGTTTGATTTAAAACGACTACAGTTCCCCATACGTGTTGCTCTTGCAATGATCCCTGTTTTTTGCACGGTGAATTATATGTATCATGTTCACGTGTTAATTAACCAATTGCTTTGTTTGTCTATACCGCGAAACAAAATCGATCGAAGAATATCGTATATGTTAAAGCATTGCAATAGAGTAAGACGTATTATTTAAGCACACAAATTTTTTTTTTTTTAAAGAAGTAGCACTTTAGGCAACAATGCATATTTAGTCAAGTACCGTGCTACACTCTTTAGGAAAGGGATAGAGAAGAGATGAGACAGGTGATGAAAGTAGAAGGATAGTTACGGAAATTAACTGTCGTATAAGACAGCTAGCTCAGTGACCAGTGACCATGCTGAGAAGCCCCACCTACAGTCAATTTTTATTTATAGTGAAAAAAAAACCAAGGTCTTTATTGGGAATCAAACGCACAACCCCCAGTTATATAAGCTGGCACACTACCTACCATCCTATAGGGGCAAAAATATTGCATTGTGAAATAGGTAAAATTATTTTAAAAATATATAAAAGCGAAAATAAAAGAAATTGTGCTCTTTCTGATTAATTTTCTGGAATGATTTAATTTTTTGGCGCACTTGACTTGCAAAGCAGTCATGCTAGTAAATTATAAATTTGTATAAAGATAGTATTAAGTATACAAAATATGATTATTAAACGCCTTTTTGTTAATAAATTTCATTTATTTACAAAGAAATTATTTTTTTCCAAAAGTACGAATAAAGTAAATGTGCAACTGTGCATGATAATTTCGTCATTCATGTAAGTACAATATGGCAACCCAAAAGTCTTTAATTAGTCGCTAAAGCATTTGACAAAATTTTCGTTAAATTTTTTACATTAGCTTAAGCCAGCTTATGCATATTATAGTTGGGCCTTAAAGGTCTTAAATATCTGAAAAGGCTTGAAATATCTGAAACTCATTTATAGCTCTTGTGAAACTTATTTCACCACGAACAAATAGATATCTTGAAAGCGAATTCCCAATGTAAAAGCAGACGCAATATTTCCACTTTCTAATATGAGTATTGCAAAATTGAAAAATGAAATGACAGATTGACAAATTACATATCGTTTGTCTAAATACGAATACTTAATACCCAAATAATGAATTGCTAATTTTAGGAAAAGATGTTTCATCTTCCATCACAAAGGCAGTGAAAACATTATTAAGGTTAACTTGGTAACAGCATTTTCAATCTTATTTGAGCAATTGGCAGCAGTTTTAAAGGGAACGCTGCTTAATCTTACATTGGAAGTGCTTACATTATGCCTTTTACTAAATTAGACTGCTAATCTAGCGAGCAGAGAAGATACAATTTTTAGCTATATTAATATTATGGATATTTGGTAGTCCTAGGCTGTGTAAACAGAGCTTTTTTATTTTCTTATTGTTGTTTTCTGCAACAAGTCCGCTTATTTGTCCGCTTATTTTATTTCATAAGTATTTCACTGTAAATATCCGCCACAACTGCATTTAAAACATTAAGCTCGTATTTGACTATGTTTCCCAAATCATTTGTGAGCATTTTTGTTAACAAAATAGGAATAAAACATTGCAAAATTATTATTTTCAGGGGAACATTTAGGGATAAAATAAACGAAGGAGGAGGGGAGTTTTGGAAATAAGAACATTGGATTCGTCTTTGAAACATCTGGGAACTCGGCTTCAAATATTTAAAACTTATAATTGGCCCTATTTGCTCTTTAAATAGTCCCAAACGTAACCATTTACATTGAACATTAAATATTAAACTAAACTTTAAAATATTAACATCACTTTTAAGTACTCAAGCCTTCTAGTATATGTAGACGACGTGAAGATATTTCGAATATATAATCGTCACATTGATCACATTCAGCTGCAAACGGACTTAAATATCCTTAATTCCGGGTGTAATATTTAAAAACTGCTAATATATATGTTTCTTCTGAAGATGTAATACAAACTTCAATATTTTTTAAACGACTACCAACTTAAGAAACAAAATATGGTTAAAGATCTTGGTATTTTACTGGATGCTAAATTCAATTTGATACAGCATTTTTCATTAGCTACCTAAAAAGTACGTTTAACGGATTTATTAAATGCTGGGCAAAGTAGTTTAATGACCCATATGTCACAAAACATCTTTATACTTCTCTTGTCAGACCTATTCGGGAATGTGGCTCAATAATTTGAGATCCAATTTATAAAGTTAATAGTATTAGCATGGAATCGATGCAAAAGCCGTTCTTGTTATTTTGATTTCGAGGCTTACAATGGAAGCCCTTAATTCTACCATCCTACTCTCGTAGACTTGCTCTAATAAAGCTGCCAACACTCAATAGCCAAAGAATGATGTTAAATGTCATCTTTGTTTTAAATTTAATAAATGTCGTTAACATTTTTTGATTAGCAATAGTTAATTTAACCTTCCTTTTCGTTCTATGTACTATTTTAATCCACTGGCAATTAAAAAATTCAGATCAAGCTATGCTAACTCTGAAAAGCTTTTAAGAATTTGTGCTGAGTTTAATAAATTTTATAAGCATAATGATTTTTCTTGAAATGGTTATTCTATTAAATATCATATAATTTTATATCTAAATAACTAAATGCAAGTTTTATAAACAATTATTATTTAGTAATGATTTATAAATTCTTAGTTCTGCCATAGTATTTCCTAAATTATGCCTATGATTGCCATATTGTCTAATTAATCGGTTAGTTAATTCTACTGGAAAATCATTGTCATGAAGTATATCTCTTATTGTGTCCTTATTCTTCAAATGAAATTCTCTATCACTTATAGTCAATATTCTGTCTATCATATTTTTCGCCGTGTTTATTATCATTTTTCTCGAATGTTTGGAATAAAAATTAATATTTTTTTTTTATATAAAGAGAAGGCAACAATGCCTAATTAGTCAAGTACCGTGCCACATTTCTTAGGAAAGGGATAGAGAAGAGATGAAACAGGTGATGAAAGTAGAAAGATAGTCGAAAGTTAACTGCCGTATAAGACAGCACAGCAACCAGTGACTATGCCTACATCGCTGAGCAGCCCCACCAACAGTCAATTTTTATTTTTGTAGTAAAAAAACCGAGGTCTTCGTTGGGAATCGAACCCATAAACCCCATACTGACAAGCTAGTACACTTCCTACTACTCTACAGGGGCACCCAATTTTTCCAGAAAATGATGGTTTCTTATACCAATCAAACACTAACTTATTTCCCTTTCTTATTATCAATATATCTAAATATGGAAGTTTAGATTCTAACTCTCTTTTAATCGTAAATTTAATATCCGGATGAAAGCTATTCAATGCTGACAAAATATCATCCACTGCATCTTCTGAAGTTATACTTTTACTATGCATTTTGCCAATACATGAACTTAGTAATTCCTTTATCACAATATCAGCTATAATTGACGATGCTGGATAGCCCATAGGGAGGCCCTCCTTGTGCAGATATAAGCTATTATCAAATTGAAAATACCTTTTGTCTTCAATGCAAGACATTTTGTCTTCAAGAAGACGTAAAAATAATTCCTTCTCAATATTCGTATTTTGCTCTATTATCTGCCATTTTCCCTCTATAATTCTCAAAGCTAAAAAATTAATTTCCTCAAGAAGCGAAATATTGAAAATATATGTGATAAATTTATTTAAAAAGACTTTTATTAAGATTAAAATAAATATATATATAAATATAAATATAAATAAATAAAATATTGAGGGCCCGTCATGCAGAGAATAAACGTAATATTTTATAGCCTCAAGTTTATTATTTTAAATCTGATAACTAAAAATAAAAAATCTTGGTTATATTCATATAAATTATGCAAACTAACATTGTAACAACATTAAATCAACTAATCAAATAATCAACTAACAGCCACAAACATGACGAAATTGTGCTTAACTAAAAAATATTTTAGAATTCAATTTTCTAACAAATCCACATAAATTCTATTACTTTAACCAGCTGTAAAAAAAAATCCAAAACAGACATACATATTTATACGTATTTAATCTAATACTATCAAAACCCAAAGGATATAGGTTAAAATATTGTTATTTCCCTAAAAAAAACCAGCCGATGGAAAAAAGCATTCTATTCTATTTTTGTATTTATTTTTATATGAAATCAATTCTATTAAATTCCGACTAATCACACAAACAAAAAAACCCACAACAACAATATCGTTATAAAAAAAGTGAACATGACCTAGGTTTATAAGTTGTTAGAAAAAATCTAACGAAAAAAAAATAGCATAAACTTAGAAAAAAATAACATAAATACAATAAGAAAAAAAAACAAAATATAAAATCATATAAAAAATTTCATATTGTAAAAAATCGCTGGAATTCCCCCTGTTGATGGTTGTTTTTATGTCCTCGTGAACAAAAAAAAAAAACAATAAAAAGAACTAAAGTGTTCAACTAGACGTTGGTCGTGTTTTTTTATTTTTAAGTTGTTTTTTGCGTCTGTTTTATTTCTCCATATTTTTTTGCTGGAAAATCTTTAACTTGAAAAGTAAAAAAAAATTCTGAAAATGTCAAAAAAAGCAGAAGTGGTGAAAAGAAAATAAGCGCAATAAAATGCAATAGAAGCAGGCGTAAAAGATGTGTAGAAGAAAAATTATTATTTTTCGATTTAAGGCCTAAAATCTGAAACTGAGTTTCTTTAAAGTTGTCTGTAAGTTTTTCAAACCTTAAGAGGTTGTCGAATAAGAGCAGGCTTCGAGAAACACAAAAATATTGCTCTAGCGCTTTTATTAACATATCGCAGGCATTTGACAAGATTAAGGCTTATTATTTAAATTTAATTGATTCCCGAAAACATTGCTAAAAAGCCATTTAGATGATCGTGAACGAATTTATCTACAATGATAGAAGCAGTTAGTACACTGGGACCAATGCTATATTTGTTGTGTACATCTGTCATAACACCTTATGCTGCTATTCGGATATCGATGACAACAGACACTCCAACCTTCTAGTCAAAATATTGTTACGTTTATACCTTTTATAAACGTTTTGTTGTGAGTTCTTTATTACAAAATAAATAACACCCGATTTTACAGTTTTTAATTTAATTTCAAGTTTATTTACTTTAACTACAGAGCAATCTACTTAAGATGTATGTCTTTACTTCACGAGGTTTATTTTTCAACTAACTAACTAACTATTCACTCGGGACGCTGCCTTTTTATATTTGTCCACTAGAAGTCTAGAAAAATGAAGAATCTTCTACTCCCTTTGTATCTCGTTTTGTTGTCGTACATTGTCCATTCTATATATAGGCGCCTGTATGTCTGTGTGTGTGTGTATTTTTGTGTTTGTTTTTATGCTGATAAAATTTCTTTGTGGAATTTATTTTAAGATATTTGTTGTTGTCTTGCATACAAAAAATTTCTTAGAAAGCCACGCAGTTAGTAAACAGCATATCAAATTGTTGTTGTTTGCGTGTATAAAATTTCTACGCAGTTTGCAATTTGAAATGTGTTGTTGTTTTACGAGCTTAAGGTTTCTTAGCAAGCAACGCAGTTACTAAACAACATACCATACCCAGTATTTTACTTTAATGCTTAACTATTTTCTTTTAAAACTTAAGCCAGACAGATCCGTAACACTTCCACTCACTTAAGCCTTTAAGTCCCAAACAGGCTCAATATTTCCTAGGCCAAACTTGGCCAGCCGCTCCAAGTGGACCACTTTCATTTTAGACCTCGGACTTTGATATTTCTGTATCCGATAAACCACGTCATTTAATTTCTTGATCACCTTGTATGCTCCTTCCCAGTGGGTTTGCAATTTGGGAGACAGTCCTTTTTTCCCTTGTGGGTTATATAGCAGAACCAGTCTTCCTTATATAAATCCTTCCGTATTTGCGGCTTGAGCATTTTGTCGCTGGACATTTTGATGCGACTGCGGACAGCTCATGAAGCTCGTGCTCGTGTATCTTAGGAACGTTTTTATTATCGTCGTGTGCAGGGATCGGTTTAACGCCAGTCGGCTGGTAGTCTTAGCTTTGTCCGAAACACGATTTTTGCAGGACTGCATGATGTTGAACCGTGGATAGCTGATCGGTATGCTAGTAGAAACTTTGGTACATGCTCATCCCAACCTTTTTGGTGTGTACTCACTACTTTTCTGAGATATTCTTCCATCGTGCAGTTGAATCTTTCTACCATGCCATCACATGGAGTGGTATCGTTCTCCTCTTTCCGATTCCACATTTCCTTGAATATGGCCGACTAAAAATTTCGTCCTTGATTACAGTGAAGTTCTGTTGGAACACCGTATCGACACACCCAATTGCTCACAAATTCATCTGCAACCGTTTTGGACTCTTGGTTGAGAATGAGATAAGCTTCGGGCCATGTGCTGAAATAATCCATTACTGCTAGCAGATACCGATTTCCAGCATTACTGACAGGGAATGGGCCTTCGATATCCATTGCTATCCGTTTAAAAGGCTTGCGATGACTTTTCCTTGTAGCACACTTGGCCGCCATGCACTGCTCCCAATTAGCTATCCATTCGGCTACAGATTGTAAGTAGCCTACCCAGTAAAATCGCTGTTTTATCTTTTCGTAGGAACTTGAAACCTTTATCGTTTAGTCGACCCATAAAACGCAAAGTGGGTTCGCGATTCTGGATATTAATAAATGGAATAAGATAAGCCAATCTCTTCGAATAGCGAAGAATACAGATTACCCAATATTGGAAGAATCTATCAGGCAATGGGCAAATTATAAGCCACACATAAAATTCCAAAGTATGCATAGAAAGCTAGAATTTATTGAAAGAGACGCATGGAGACCTTCGCTGATAAAAGCTCATTTTACTGAAAACTGTTCTTCGAAATATTTCTAGGGAGGGAAAATGAAACGATAATAAAGTGCAAATATAACAGCATCGAAAGAGCAGGTATCTTTCTTGCTTCTGTGAAAGTTTCTGAGAAGGATGATATATTGCATGGAAGGAATTCTTGTGTTCAGGTAAATATCTGCAGTATTTCTATTAGTTGGATGTAGTTTGGTGGCATGGAGGGAGATAATAATGTTCTTTCTTTTAAAGACAACAGAGGGAATGTTTTCTGAATTGCTGTAAGCACATCAACTGATATATAAAAATTTGAGTGGATGCTTACATTCCTATGGAGTAGGCAGATCTACTACTAACAACTGTTCTATCTGTCGTTTCGAATTTTGTGAATAATAAGATAATGAATAGCCTTGTTATCGCACGTTCAGTTTCTTTAAAAGAAACAACTCTATACCTTGGTGTAAAGTACGCAGAGAGAAATAATGCGGTACATAACCGTAGACAATCTTCTTAGGAAGCAAGGATTAAAGCGTGTGCTCGTGATATGATTTGTAGACAATGTCGAACTATTGTTGCCGAAAAATATAGTATGACAGGCTGATTGAGAATCGAGATATGGTGCAATTAACAGTTTTTCTTCTTAAAATGAAAGTGTATAGAAATTTTATTTTAAATGCTTTTTGCATTAGACATTACCATGTTCGGTAACGATGGTAACATGGAACTAATATGGATGGTAATATAGAACTAAGGTGAAGACGTTGATAAAAAGCGATAAGAATACTGAAGTATGCGTCTGCAAATAGGACAGTTAACCTAAGACAGCAAACAAAATTTATGAAATAACTTCCTGTTTTCGTTTGTGACAAAAATCCTCTCAAATTGTAAATTCAATTGGGGTAAAAAAGTTTGTTTAGATGAAAATTCGTGGGGTATCCTGGATATCGTACAAAAAAAGTCAGGAAATTGCAAGAGCCAACAGAACTATTTAACAACAAAAGTGGAGTCCAAAAATGACATAAAACACGTGCGTTGATAACTGTACGATAATAATATAAGCGATTTTACTGGCGTATATGTCATGGCCGATAGGGAAAATGTAAGAAAAAGACCTATTGTACATTACAATTCATCCGTCGTAAGAGGCAAATGTAAAAGCAGTAACTTCAGCATTCACATATTTAAAAGTCAAGTTTATCTCTGTAAAAGAATATTGCATAAACAGATCAGCTTGCAGGTTTTGTGCACCAGAAACTATAATAACTTCAGTATGATGTAGCATTGGGACTGCAAAAAGGATTAGATTCAATTTACTTAAAAATAAGGCAGGACGCAACCACGTGAAGGTAAACTCGAGCCATTAGATGGATAGAAGAAATAAGAGAAATGTCTTGGACTACAGCTGTACATGCCAATTTTGTTCATCATTTGTCTAAATTGGAAGATGCTTAAATGGTAAGGCAAGGATATGCGAGTGTCTAGTACTGGCTACCACTTAAACGATGAAAATAAGTAAATGCTCTTAAAGGCCCTATCAAAAACCAAATGCTAGCAAAAAGAATTGATAATTATTGGGGATGGCAAATAAGACACTACGTATTAGATGATTTCGTGCTAAGTATTACTTGCACTTGACCAAACAGTTTGTTTCATACATCAGAAAGAAAATGAGGTTAAAAGGAATCTAAAATTTGACTTCTTTAAAATTTAGCAAATAATATTTCGAAGATTTGAATAGTAACTTCTAACACTAGAATTCCACGTAAAAAATTTGATTAGAAAATAGAAATAAATGTATTTCTGTAGTTAAAATAAATTTTAAATTGCTTCGCTTTATTTGGGCCCATTGATTGCAATCAGCAAACATTTTCGTAGTAGAAATTCATTCTATTTGTAACATAAAACTAATAACCCAGTTATCTTAAAAAATAATAAAAAAAATAGAAAAAGATCTCACACCAAACTCGCATACATAAAACAACAACACAAAAATTTATTGGCTTCAAAATACAACAAAAATTTGACGGACATCTAAATTCAAAGGAATAAAAAAAAATACAATAAAAGGTGACAGAGTAAACAGTTTAAAAAATCATATTTTTGTGATTTTCGTTTTGCAACATTTTTGCAAGCAACAAGAACAACAAGAATAGATTACAGGCATAGAAAAACCAATAAACTCCTAAAACAATTTAGACTCCTCTCTATTTTATTTTATTTTATTTTATTTTATTTTATATATAAAAAATTAAATGGCAAAAAAAAAGCTGCAGTCTACACTGGGGCATAGAATTTAGAAAATTTTAATTCTAAACAAAAGATATTTTATTTGCTTTATTTTCTATTTATTCTTACTAGTTAGTGACTGTCTGAATTTAAAAAGCCAACAATAACCAGAGATTATTTAAAATACTGGCGAAATTTAAATAAAAAGGGAGAGACGCAAAACGACCGGAAATAGAAAGTAAAATAATATAAAGGACAACAAGAGTGCTATAATTAACATCAACATGCAAATGTATAGCGCTAAAATTATTGTAGTTGTTGTTGTTGTTGCAATCATTGTTTTTAATATCCTAGCCTTACACTGCCAGCAATTGTAGAAACGCATTACTCGCTCATATCCTTCCCACGCCACTGGGGATTTACTGTTGTAAGTAAAGGGTTAGAGATTTGACCATGATGGTTAAGGTTTGAAAACTCACACTCAAGCATTACCGAAAAAATTAAAATTTTAACTCTCTTACACACCTATATGCACTAACACAATTGCATTTCATAAAGCCGTCACAAAACTACCTTTTTTCTCCATCTTATTTATGTACACAAAGATTCAAAAAGAAAAAAAAATTAAAGGAAAAACACAAACCCAAATAAAAATTTTCAAAACAACAACAATACCAACGCACTCCTTCACACATACACACACACGCGTGTATATAAAAAAACCTAAAAACAACAGAACAACACATAAAAAGAGAGCCAGAGCGAAAAAAATCAAAACTCAAAGCAGGACTAAAAATGAAGACCCCGTCTATCAGTCGATGTTTAGGAATGGGTGGGTGCAGTAAAAAAATCCAAAACATTTTTTTCCAATTCTTTCAGTTTTTTTCTTTTAACATATTTTTTTTCTCTTTTGGTAGGTTTATGTTGGTGTGTTTGTGTTTGTTTCTGAGTTTACAGGGTGTACTAGCGCTATGTACGTTTGTAAATTTTTCCTTTTCTATAACCCCTTTGGCAAGACCAAACCTATTTTAAAAAATATTTTTTAAGTTTTACACAAAGCGCGAAATGTGTTTCATACACCGATTTTATTTGACTAAAATATCGTAGTAATTTTTTTTTCTGCATAACGACTGGAGCAACATGATGATACCACCTTAACAAACGCTTACAATACTAAACACCCATACACATTCAGCGGCAGACTTTAAAATAAAACAAAATAAAAAACAAAGGTTTGTATGACTAAATGGATGGATGGATAGACGGATGAATTATTGTTCAGTTTGGTTAAGGGTTCTATGTACAGAAACAATTAAAAAGAAATAGAAATTATTGTATCAGTTTGTCCCAAGACGAAAGTAAAAATTTGCTTAGAACAGCTTTCACAAGATCCATAAAGTTTTATGAACATATATTTTGACTCCATTTTTCGCAAATTCAAAATAGTGGGACAATTTTTTTTATTATTTTATCCATTGAAAAGTTGCGGAATAGAAGAACAAATTTATATTGTTATGTTTCTTCCTTTAGAATATCATAATTTTTTTGCTATTCAGAGTCTTACTCAGAGTCTTTTGTTTAGTGAACATTCGGTTTGTAAAGTAATACAACCGTACCGCTATAACTTTGTTTTACTAAGATGGGACGAAGTCTTCTTTATCAAGAACACGACTCTAATCCACGTAACCATTCATATAATAAAACACTGTGGTTCTCGTGAGATTCTAATGAATAATTTCCAGGCCTTTTCAACTCACTCAAACGTGATTATCACACACTGCATTCTTTTGCTTTTCTGGTGTGCACAAAGTAAAATGAAAAAATAATTAAGATATGATGTGTCCACCAATTTTTAAAGCAAATGACCACAAGTATTGTCTGCAAATCTCAACAGAACTTTGAAAATAGAGAAAAACAAATGTTCTTGGGTAACCGCAGTCTATGAGTTGTCCTGGCAAAAAAAAAAAAAACTTCCCGGAGTCTTGATAAGAAAATATTGCGCCTGTTCATAGAACAGGTAATAAGATTATGAAGGTACCTGTACACTTAGCTACAGAAGTAACATTACAAAGTGTGTCAATAAAACAAGATAACGAAACAAGATATTGTAAGCTTCAAACTTATAGTATCCACAGCTTACTGTGCTCTGTATGGCTGTACTGTTTACACATGCCGTTGATTATATAATGCAGCACCAGCATCATCAGACGAGTACAAGAATAATTTAGGGGTACCGCAAAGTTACATTCTTTCTCTTACCCCATTTTATATTTTTCTAAATGAACTTCTTTGTCAAACTTTCAACTCTATATATTTTTTTGTAGATGACAGTACCATTTGTCATTCGTATTCATTTAGTAATAGACCGAAGCAGTTGGAGGTGAGTTCCAAAAGGCGTAACATGAATAATACCACTAATCACGATCTTACAACCATCACGGAATCCGGTAGTGTTAATAGAGTCGATTTTAATGCACGTAAGTCGCAAGGTTGGACGCTTACGCATAGATCTGTGTTCGGAAATAGTGCTGCATTTGTTACTATGGGTGATATAGGTATTAGGGAATCGGAAGCTCTTGATTTTCTTGACATGAAAATTCAGTGTGCTGTTTGAGGAATTAAAGACATTTTTCAGGTTTCTAAAGAAGTTTCAGGTGCCTCGGTTTTCTAAAACGCTGTAAGAGATACTTCACTCCATGCGATCTTCGTACTATTTATATCACCCATATCCATCCAAAAATGGAATTTAACTATTATCTATGGCACGGCGCACCAAAGTCTATTATGGAAAAGGGCCAAGAGGGTCAATAGGTTATCCAACTCTATTGATTCTCTACAGCATCTACGAAATGTGAGATGTATTTCACTGCTTTATCGTCACTACAATGGCAAGTACTCTAATGAAATTAGGGAACTTGTTCCCGTCACTCGCACCTTTTTGCGTTTAACGCGATTTTCGTTGAGAGCGCATCCATTTGCGGTTGATTGAACAGAGAATCGCACTATACGTTACATACCATAACAGTCCGTATGTGGAATAAACTCCCTCCAGAAATCATTCCTGTAAATGTCAGTGTAGGAAAGTTCAAATAGAACATCCTCTTTCTTCCTCCCCACAATCTAATTTTCTAGTTGTGGCACAATGTATTGTATGTGTAGGGGTGCTGAGTGCTGGTCAAAAAAAAAGCATTGCTTGGCAACCTTTAGAAACGAGGTTGGCTATATGATTAAAAAACGATGTATATCTTGTACCCCAGAAATCGTGAAAAGAAATTTAATCATTGTCACCAAGCAAAAACACGTGGCAGAAAGTAGAGGAGAAAAATAAAAATTAACGTGCTGAAATTTATAGTCATAAAACCCCCATTCGTTTTAAACAGCCGAAAAATATAAATATCGGATGTTATCAAAATTGTCGCTACATATCATACCTCAGGTACAGTGGTGCAAATGCAAAATATATTTAAAAATAAATCAGCATTGAAATTAATTTCTATATGCTCGTATATATATTATATAATCTGGATTATATAAATCTGAAAAAAAGAAACACAAGCCATGCCTCGTATATTCCCCTGATAAGACCCGGTGATATTTTGTTGAATTCTAAACAAATGTTTATAATTTTTTCGTAAAAAAATTCAAACCTCATCGGCCAACAATTTTGTGTAAAGGAAAAACTTATTTTATGAGTTCTTTTGAGAAACTTTATATTGATTCCACTTTCTGTTGCAAGTAACATTACGAACTAAAAAATGCTTCGTAGCGCATTGTTTAAAGTTGTTGTCAAAAATGAGAAGAGTATTAGGAAATAACTTCTTTCATAATTTACGTTTTTTCTTCTCATCTTGCAATGGACATTCGTTTGCTTTTATATTGATGCGTTGGGTGGGCAACTCAGCCACAGTCATTAAGAAAGTAAAAAAAAAATGGCAGAAAAAAATGTAGTTGTAAAAAATTGAGAATGCGTTCTAAAAAGCCTTCCATATACGATGACACACATGCATCAATATAGAGAAATGTACGTAGATATGCAGCGCAACCGAATTCCAATAGAAAGAACTGAATTGAAGTGGCTGATGTATGTATGTAGTGATGTTAAAGGTGGCATTTGAAGTTAGTGCTAGAATGCATACCATTGCAAAAGTGTTGCTTGTAGTATTTATGCCTCTTGTATTTGTAGAAGTTGCAGTAAAAATTTAACATCTTTTTAATACTTTTGAAAATGATAATGAAGCTGTGCAAGAAGATGATGATGCTGGTGATAATGAAGTTTCATTTTTTTTTCTTGCATTTGCTTTTCTACAAATTTTATTTTCAAGTCCTCAAACTTGTTACAAATTTTGTTCTGTTCTTTGCCTTTGCCATTAGAATTTTCATTCCTTTTTTTTTTTTTGTATTTTTACTCTTTCCTTTTGACTCCGGCTTGCGTTTGAAGCTTGTTATTCTTTGCATCTCTTTATATTTCGACATAGAACAACGTTTGCAAAACGTTACATTTTTTGCTTTTACACACAAACTGCATATTTTGTGAAAGCGAGAATGTGTGTGTATATGTGTGTCTATATGCGTTGAATGTTTTGTTAAAAATTTTTTATTTTTCTTGATTTTATTTTTGATTATTTTGTTTTGTTGCTGCCATACTCTTACTTTGTCAATTTTGTTAACCTTTTTCTAATTCTTCCTTTTTTCTCTCATTTTTTATCCCGTCTTTTTTTTCCTCTGTCTGGTTATATTGATTTTTTAAGCTGGTATATTTTTTATATTTTTTATGTCCAGTTCTGTACTGATTTTTTCCGCTTCTTTTTTTCAAAAAGCGTATACAAACAACAACAATAACAAAAAAAACGAAAAGAAATATATTAAATTGTAACCATCAAATGCTAAACTTGCAATAGTAGTTGTTTAAAATGTTTTAAAGTTGCTTTTATTGGAGTTTTTCGTTTTGGCTGTGGTTTGGAGGTTAAACGCTGTATGTGTGTGTGTTTTTATTGTTGGTCATTAAAATGTTAGAAAATTCGTTAACAAATTTATTTAATTGTATAATTTTTTTCTATTTGAAAAAGTTTGTTTTGCAATTATCCGTGGTGAGTTAATAAAGAATATGCAAAACTGTTTTTAAACAAAAATCTAATGAAGCGACCAACATGTGTCACCCTTAAAGTATGTTAAACATTTTACAAAAACCAAAATAATTTTCTTTACAGAAAATATAATTTTCCTAAAATTTCTATTGACAAAATCATATAAAATTAGAATATTAATTTCACCATATCCTTATGATTCAGGACGAAGTTCAATAAAAATTTAAACTACTTAAGAAACTAAAAAGCGAATTTTCTATTAGTGTCTTTTTAATTTCAAGATAGGCGTGGGAATGCACTTGGTTTATTGCATTTTGATGGCAAAACGAACGTTGAACATATAAATTATAAAGAGCTCGCCGTAGCATGTCATAATTTGCTATAACTTCAACCAGGGTTTTCAGGAATAAGTGTGGCTTTGTAATTTGGCCGGCGCTAGAACATGGCTCTTGTTTAAAGGAAACTTTATAGAGGGTGTTTTTTATGCAGGAAACATTTTTTAAATCCACATGTTATTTACTTTATTCAAAACACAACCTTCTGGTATTATAATTTTAATATGACGTGGCATATGACCACCACAACTTATTTGAACGTAGCCTAGTCTGGAATTCGAATTTTCAATTACTTTTTCCTATAAATGTAGCCGCAAATCGGCAATAATGCAGCGGAAGTTGTCCTGCAAGTGATTATTAGTTTCAGAATTATGACCTTACACTTTCGACATATATACTCACAGAAAATAATTTAGCGGCGTTAAATTGCGCAGACTTGGAGGCCAGTTCATGGTTCCAAAACGTGAAAGTCTGTAGTTATCAAACGTTTATTTTAATAAATTGATTGTGGCTCGAGCTGTGTGACATGTTGCGTAGTCTTGTTGAAAGCACAGTGAACTGGATATTATGAATGTTTAATTGGCGAAATATGACTCTATATTGGTCACGGTTGATTGTAATATTCTGACCAGCATTAACTAAGTACTGACCAATAATTCCATAATGCCCATAAAGCATTATGTAACGGTGTTTCAAGATATACTTGACAATTATCATTACACCTCTTTTCACTGTCGAATCCAGTGGTGGGCGAACTACTGCCCGCGGGCCACATGCGGCCCGCCGAGCATTTTTCAAAAAAAATTAATCACCTATTAAAAAATTATGCCCATAAAATAAATTTACATTATGTTTTAAAAATGATATAAATTGACAATTTTAGCAAAAAAATGCAATGTTTTCATATTATAGCATGTACAAACTGCGTAGTTTTCTGGGAAATATTGTACACACAAGACAAAAACAACTTTCTTATACAAGACCTATTGTATTGTGTCCAAACTGCGTAGTTTTCTAGGAAATATTGTACCCACAAAAGAACAACAACTTTCTGATGCAATATTCCAAGAAGAAACACAAACATCATAAAATACTAAAAACTAATATAGAAAACTGAACGTATAACATAACAACAACTTTTATATGTGAGATCTAGAAGATTCTTGAATATTCGAGACAACATGCGCAACAAATATAAAAGGGCCAGCGATGGATTAATCAGTAATCAGCAAAAGTGTAAATCTCGTGACGTAAAGAAAAAATTGTGAAATAAAATTATAAAGTTGCCAACCTACAGTTTTATTTGTGAATTAAAATAATAAAGTGTATTGTAAATATAAGTGCAATAGTAAAATAGTCTACGTTTTTTACCCCCATAAATATCAATCGAAAATAGAAAGAGAAAAATTGATTCGGAATGTCGAGTATTTCAAGAAGAGTGGACATGGAAGTACTTCTTTATGGAATATAACCAAAAACATATATGTCTTATCTGCCAAGAACTGGTAGCTGTACTAAAAGATTATAATCTCGCTAGGCACTTTAATTCAAAACATCTTGGGTCGAAGTTTTATAAAATGCCAGATGAAGACAAGAAAGTTCATTCAGAGGAATTGAAAAGAAAAATATCTAGTCAGCAAATGTTTTTTAAAAATCAAAGAAGGGTCCAGCGATCCTCCACGTTAGCTGGTCACATTTTTGCCTATAAAATAGCACAAAGTACAAACCGTTTTCTGAAGGAGAATTTATTAAGGATGTGTTAATTAGCATTGGAAAAGTATTATGCCCAGAAAAGGTAAAAGATTTCGAATCTATAGGGCTGTCACGTAGAACGGTCACAAAAAGAATTGAAGCGATTTCTTCTAATTTAACTAATCAACTCGATGGACGTCTTAAAAAGTTTAAGTATTTTTCAGTCACTATGGACGTGAGTTTTGACAGGAGTAATACAGCCCAACTTCTAATTTTTATCAGAGGAGTCGATGAAAACTTTGTAATAACCAAAGAACTTGCTTGTTTAAGATCTTTGAAAGGAAAGACGACAGGAAAAATAATTTGTGATGAATTTAGAGAGGGGATGGAATCTCTTAATGGCCCAATTTCCAAATTAATTAGTTTAACAACTGATGGAGCACCTAACATGGTGGGAAAAAATACGGGGTTTGCAGCAGTTTATAAAAATCAGAATCCTGAAAGCGAAACAATTTTTTTACATTGTATAATCCACCAAGGTGTTCTTTGCACGGCTGCCTTGGATATTAACCACGTACTTAATATTATTTTAAAATTAATTAATATTATTCGAGCCGATGGTTGGTTACATCGAAATTTCAGGAGTTTTATCGGAAGTTGATGTACTTTATTTCACAAAGATCAGGTGGCTGAGTTGTGGTCATGCCTTCTCGAGAATTTGAAAGCTTCTCGAAGATATTACAATTTTTCTAAAAACAAAAACTGAAATTTGGGATGAGTGGGAAATATTGGAGGATAAGAATTGGTGCATCGAGTTTGCTTTTTTCACGGATTTACTCGAGCACTATAATAAACTGAACAAGAAGTTACAGGGAAGAAATCAATTTATAGATGAAACTTGGGGCAGTTTGAGGTCTTTTAAAACTCCATTGTTTATATTTTCTAAATGTTTGGGAAAAAATGATTTGACTCATTTTCCAAGACTTAATTCTTTGAGGCCTGTGAGTGAAGAGAAGTTCAAAGTCTTTTCACAATCTTTATTAAAACTGTATTCAGAATTTGTGGCCAGATTTGCTGACTTAAAAGAAATCCAACCATGTTTAGATATTTTTTCAATGCCTTTTAATGTTAATCCTGAGAATGTTCCATCTGATCTACAATTGGAAATTATAGAATTGCAATACAGATAAGCTTAATTTTTATAAATCCTTACCAAAAGATGAATTTCCATGCGCAGAAAATTATGGCAATGTTTGCTTCCTCATATTTATGTGAACAGGCCTTTTGAGTAATGAAATGCAGAAAAAATTCAATAAGAAACCGATTGTGAGACGAGAGTCTATTTAATTTATTAAAAGTCGCATCCTCCCAGCTGGAACCAGATTTTGAGGAAATTATGTCAAGTCAGAAAAAGATCCATGCTTCCCATAAATCTGAAAAATCTTAAAATCATAATAAACCGTGTCTTATAAAATTTGTATGTTGTTTTAAAATAGTACGTAATATAACTAATAAATATATAGCTTAAACCGAACTTTTAATTGAACAGCAACCCCATAATTTTTTAATGAATGACACTCTATGATTTTTTTTAATTTAATGGCCCGCCGCAAGATTTTTTTTAATTTATTGGCCCGTCACCCAAAAAGTTCGCCCATCACTGGTCTAATCTATTCAAACAAAGGTGAAGTGCATTACTAAACAAAAGTCGTTTATGAAAATAGTTGTCAACGACAATCTTGTTCTGGGACCACTTACCGAATCTATGATGTGATACGTGGTCGTTACACTGCAATCATTGCACGAGTTGGTTGTTGCAGGTACGCAAGCTAAGAACTGTCCTCAAAATTTTCCATAAAGTGAATGGACTAATATTTAATTCCTGTGCACAATGGCGGATAGATTGATTGGGATCTTCTTTTACGCTATAGACTACGGTAGCAACAACCTCTTCGGTACCCACTATACTACATTTCTGTGGATGCATATTATCATTTCGATTAAACCTGGTATGAAAACCTTTTAATGATAATCGAAATAATTCATGTGATGGACGATAATGTTGACCGTACAAAGGGCATAGAGCGTACAAAAACGATTTTGTACAGAAACATGGTTTTTAAAATAAATCTAATCATGTTGAAATGTTGAATTCTGAAAATCGATCTGCATTGGCAACTAAGACTCATATTAATTGGCTTAAATTTAGAAAATATCTAAGCTCTCATTGTTCGGAAAATATACCGCTGCGTACTTCAGGAGAAGTGGAAAAAGCTATTGACGACTTTAATGAAGAAATCAGACTAGCCACAGTTCACGCAACCACAAATGCTCCGATAAAAAGATACAGCAGAATATATTCAGTAGATGTACAACAACTCCTCCTAGAGAAAAGGAGAATCCGTAGAGAGTGGCAGGCGTGTAGATCACCCCAACTAAGAAACAGGCTGAAAGAGTGTACCAAACAGCTTCGTGATTTACTTGAAGTGCAAAGAATTGCTTCACTTAACAAATACTTGGAAAATCTTGATGCAACCTCGCATTCAGACTACTCTCTGTGGCGCGCAACAAAAAACATTAAGCGACCAACTTTACGCCAGTCGCCACTGCGTACCCCAAGCGGTGATTGGGCAAGAAGCAACGAGGAAAAAGCTTATCTGTTTTCCAACCACCTCCTAAAAGTATTTTCTTCTAATTTATCGACAGACCCTATAGTGTTACCTGAAATAACACCTATAGAAGCTGTGCCTTTGAGACTGGAAGTACAAGAGTTGAGAAAGGCTATCGCCGGCTTAAAACTTAAAAAATCACCTGGTATTGATAAAGTTAGTAATAGGATGCTTCTAGTGCTACCAAATGTAGCACTGAGAATCTTATTGTTTATATATAACGCCATTTTGCGCCTCAGTTTTTACCCTCAGAAGTGGAAGATTTCGAAGGTGATAATGATTCCCAAGCCGGGCAAGGATCATTCTAAAATAGATTCTTACAGGCCAATAAGCTTGCTGTCCAATTTATCTAAACTGTTCGAGAAACTTTTAGTAAATAGAATGTATCCCATATTGATCGAAAAGAAGTGTATACCGGATCACCAGTTTGGATTTAGGAAAAAGCATAGCACAATAGAGCAAACGCATAGACTTGTTAATGCTGTTAAACAAACCTTTGAAAATAAACATTACTGTTCTGCTCTCTTTATTGATGTTTCCCAGGCCTTCGATAAAGTTTGGCACGAGGGCTTAATTCATAAACTAAGGCAGAATTTGCCTCAAAACATTTCCACATTACTGGAAAGCTACTTCAGTAGCCGTTTATTTGTTGTAAAGCACGAGGAGTTTTTAAGCCCACCACAGCCAATTAGAGCCGGAGTTCCTCAAGGGAGCATCTTGGGTCCGATTTTGTATTTATTATATACCTCAGATATGCCTACACGGGATGACGTTCACGTTTCAACATTTGCTGATGATACTGCCCTGCTTTGTGTTCATGCAGACCCACACGAAGCTTCACTACGTCTTCAAAGTCGAAAAATGGTTAAGAAAATGGCGAATAAAAATTAATGAACAGAAGTGCATTCATATTACTTTTACATTACGCAGGAGTACATGCCCACCTATCACAATAAATAATCAAACAATACCTCAACGTTCGGTCGTCAAGTACCTCGGTATGCACCTTGACAGGCGTCTAACATGGAAGCACCACATAGAAGCTAAACTTATGCAAATAAGACTTAAAACTGCTCAATTAAACTGGCTAATTGGTCGGAATTCTGTTCTCAGTCTGGACTGCAAACTTTTGATCTACAAGTCTATTCTAAAGCCAATATGGAGCTATGGAATTCAAATGTGGGGCACTGCCTCAGTGTCAAATGTCGAACGGATACAAAGAAGCCAGAACAAAATCCTTAGACTCATAACTGCTGCCCCATGGTATGTGAAAAACTCAAACATTCACAAGGATTTGAAAGTGCCCTCTGTAAGAGAGGAAATACAGAAACACGCATCCAAATATTTGAGAAAACTGGAATTTCATCCAAATATTTTGGCACGTGATATATTAAATGATAGAGGCTACAATCGTCTGAAGAGGAGAGACGTTAGGGCTATTAGTATAAGTAATTTATAGTGTTTTCCTTTTTATTTTTTATTTCTTGTTAACTAAAACTTTTTAGCTGGCATTGGCTAGACATAAAGATAATTTTTACTTTTAGATTTAAGATTTATCTACTTATTGTTAGTTCTATTAATTTAGAAGATTCAATAAATAATATTATGATACAAAAAAAACACAAAAAAAAAATGTTGAAATGCCAAGACAGAATGAACAAAAATCAATTGACCGGTGACAAAATAGTCAACAGTTAAGAAAACTGGTGCCTACTTAAAGTTCCATACCTCTATAAAATAAAAACATCCTTTATTACCAAGTTTTTGTTCTTTCCGCAGTTACCTTTATATGTTGACCAATACCCGGCTTGGACTTTTATTAATGTTGCATATTTATCGTTCCACAAATCAATTGTTTGTTAAAACAGGACCTGTTAACTTTTTTATGAATTCTTTGCAAAACGTTAATTTTTTGTTGTAATTAGCACCAAAAAGTTAATTAAGTTCATCTTAAAGCTGTCATTCCTTTCGATTAACACTGTTGCTGGTTATTTATTTGATATGATGGGCGAGACCTTTTGTGTTATGACGTCATTATCAAGCCGCGATTTAGATAGTATTGGAGAGTTAGTATTAGGTCTGTTAAAACAAAAGTGTTGGATTAAGTCCTTCTTTATTAGGGTCGTATTTATTTACGCCGCCACCCGGAATTTAATGGAGAGCTAATTTAATATTTCCATCTTTCCGATGATTTTTACCGAATGAAATGACAACAGCATTTCATTTATTGGCGGAACAAATCAAAACAACTTAATACTAGACACAGCTTGTCAGGCTAAGCTACTACTAGATAAACTGACTAATAAAACTCTACAACTTCTTGTGAACATACGTTACAACAACAATGTCTTTGTTAACAACAACATTACGTAACAGTTAACATCACCATCCAAATCTATGCTTTTCAACAAGCTAAATGTATAGCACAATTGACACGGAAAAAGACTGAGATGCGTTCACTTTACATTAAAAAGGACAAACTTAACAAAAAAATATATAGAACTCAGCTAGAGGTAGTTAATATATTGACTTGACATAATCTATGCCATATATTTGTACCATTTTTACACAATTTACACAATTCCTCTCAAGCGTCAAAAATCCAGCAGACATACGATTCAGTGAGAACGAGATAACATTAATAGAGAAAGGAATGAAACATAATCTATCTTTTGAAAAGATACAAATAACAATTGAAATATAAATTTTAGATGCCGAAGCCACACACGAGCGATAAGATCACATGAGACGCAAAGTAGCCGACGTACTCAAATCCCATCAAACAAAAAACTACTAGACAAATAAAAGCTACGGCACAATGGCCCACTAATTACTAAAGCGGACAAAGCAAACACGACTGTAATAATGTAAAAATTAGATATATACACAAAAGCATAGCAATTTATGCGACAGACTAAATGCTCTAAATTTAAAAACGTCCCAAATGGCGAAAGCGCCACCTATTAAAACGCCACAATAAGTTTACTGGGTGAAATGTATACAAATACATAAACATGAACCCAGGACCACCAACACTCGAAGCGCAACCAAAAATATACAAGTAAAACATTACCAATGAGACCCATTGTGAAATACAGACCTGCACTAGTAAATCACCTCCCTAAATACCTCACCACCCTACTAAAACAAAAGGGAAATTTACAAAATACGGCACCCAACAAATAAGACTTTATCGAAAAACTTAGACATTAACCGAAAACACGCAACTCCCTTCCTTAGACATCAAGGATCTATATACCACAATACCAATGCAAGAAAGCTTAGTTATCCTACGCAAGATACTAGAAAATTTATACGGCAATCACCGTATATCACCGACATTACAGATATCGCAAAGACGATAATAGAACAGAACTACTTTAGATTTAATAATCAGTTTTACAAATTATCTGACGGACTCGGGATGGAAAATTAACCTTCCGCAATCTTTATTGACATTTTTATTCAACATCTCCAATTACTACATGTAAAAGCACTCGTGGAAAAACGTAAAATCACTCATGACTATAGATGACATCATATGCAGCACCAAACAAATTCTACAAAAATGAACTCGAGAAAATATACACCATAGCTAAAAAGAACAGCTACAAACCCACTACTATCGACAAACCTGTACTCCTGTAGGCTAGTAGGTAGTGTACTAGCTTACCAGTCTGGGGGCTGTGGGTTCGATTCCCAACAAAGACATTGATTTTTTTTACTACAAATAAAAATTGTTTGTCGGTGGGGCTGCTCAGTGATGAAGGCATGGTCACATGTCTTATACAACAGTTAATTTCCGTAACTAACCCCTACTTTCACCACCTATCTCTTCTCTATCCCTTTCCTAAGGAATGTAGCACGGTACTTGACTAAATAGGCATTGTTGCCTGAAACAAAAACAAAAAAAAACGCGAAAAAGAAAGCCCTCAACTTTGCGTTATACCTTGACACTCGCGAAAATGCACCAAGGGAAATAAATGGATGTATAGAGAAAAGGCGAAGGCTAGACATTCTTAAATTCTTGAAAACATGGAAATCTAAAAAACAAGAACTTTTCACAACAAGGACATTATAAACAAGCAGGTTAATACGACCTCAGACACAATTTTCACACGACTGAAACTGCTTATACATTTAGACGGGCGTACTTAACTAACAAATAATAAAAAACGAAAGTATTTAATTAATCCTGCATAAAATACCAGGTGGCAGGACAATTTACCTGCATAAATGGGTACCACTCTAATGAAAGAACTATCTAAGCCCAACGCTGTTTATGCTAACAAATAATAATTCTCCAGTACTATTTAAAATGCGGTTCGATAACTATATCATCGCTTCGAAAGCGCTTGCCGTTCACGCCAAACAAACAGCCAGTAACGACGGTTTTCACTCAAAAGAATGGCAACAGTATTTCATTTGTTAGCGAAACAAATCAAAGCAACTTAATACCAAAAAAATTCTATCTCATAATCCAGTCAGATTAGAAAAATAAGCCTTGCTGGGATCTTAGAACTTTAAAAAAAACAGTGATGCAAAGCACAAAGCTACGCTCGGAAACATTGTATCACTCTCTCAAAAACCCGGCCTAAGATGCATTCAAGCATTTGTGGGAGCATAGGGATCATCAAGTTCGAAAATGAGAATTAGTAAAAAGGATAAGGACGAATTCATTATAACATAAAGATTGTAGCACATTTTATTCGCAATAAACAGAAAAATTTTGTGGAATTGACTTTTTGACTTCGAAGAAAAAAAAAAATTTCAAATATTTTATAAATTAATTTTTTGAAAAAATCTATTGACGAGTAATATTTGAAGATCAATTATTTTGACTTCATAAGTTTGTTGTATTTAAAGTTTTATTACTGTGTTTTCTGAATACTGCTTAATACTAGGAAAGTTCCTGTATTTTTAATATTAAACATCCTTATAAAAGAAAATTTTAGACACTACTGTAACGTAATGTATGGGAATTAAAAATAATAAATTTAATTATAATGGAATTAAATTTAAATTATAAGAAAATTCTAAAATTCACTTTAATTTGAAGTTCCCTGTAAATATGTCATTTTTTACACAATTTCAATAATAATTTAAATTGTAATAATTTTTTATAAATTATTACATTAAAAAATTTTTAGATTAACAACTCAAAATCATCCCTTTAATTCTGTTTAATTTAACTTTAACCATTTTTACTTCCCTCAGCAATTTGCCAATTTTTATTTTTCCATTACAACAAAAAAAAATAACTTTAAAAAAAAACAACATCAAACCAGAAGTTGTAATTAAAATACAAGAAATTTACAAGAAAGAAAACTTTATTATTACTCGAATGTCTTGAAAAGGCAAAAATGAAAAGAATTAATTAACTGTACTTAGAAAAAAGGCAAAAGATAGACTAAACGTACATGAAAAATTTTTACACCCTTTTCTGGTCCTTTCTAGCACGAAAAGTTTGCATAAAAGAAAGAAAAATAGACAGAAATTGAAATTCATAAAAAGGATCCCATACGAGCATAAAGATTCTCTTGTCTTCACGTAACTTAATGTCCTTGATTACTAACAATTTTTGTACGTGTTTGAGCTGTGGGCAGCAGCAGTTGAAAAAGAAAACTGCTTTCAATTTCTTCCAAGTCGTGTATTGATCCTTACTGAGAAAAAAAACTTCAATCCTTTTTTTTTTGGTTCTTTCACTACGCTGTGTTTGCTTCTATTACAATGACGTGCCTAAAGGTACTTCAAAATAAACTTGTTTGTAATTTAAAAGTATAACCAAACAACCAGTCCATTTTGGTGTGCATACCCTCGTTTTATTAAACACAAATTTATTAAAAATCTCAACATTTTTAATAGACGCGCTAATATTCGTTTTAAATAAATGTTCATTCATGTTTTTAACATAAATTTTGAAAAATATGTAATATGGCCACTAAAAGTATATGTTCTGTATGATAATATATAGTTGAGGTGAACAAATTATGGTTGCTGTAAGCTATAACAATTTATTATTTTTTATTCAAGTAAATTGAAATACAGGTTCTTATGAGTGTTCTCACAATTAGTACATCTCTGTCAACGCAGAGTACCAAAGTTAGGCAAATTTTAAATTTGGACGTTCGCTGAATACTTTGACAGCTATCATTGTTTCTTCTTCTTTGTTTCGGTGTTTCTTTCTTTTTCTTTGTTTTGGTGATTAATTAAATCAAAAAATAATTAAACAAATAAAAATTTAAAAAAGAATTCCTTACGTCGGCGTAAGAAGAAGTCTACACATTTCAGGTTTTGAAGGTCTCTTGGAGGTCTTTGTAAGATCCTCCTTCACTTAATTAAAAAGCATATCGAATGCTCCTTTTTCCATTCTTATAGTTTATTTAAGTTGTTTAGAATTACTGTTGAACTTTCTTTGAAAATTAACTCCTTGATAAAGCGGCCTGACGCAAAATCTTCAACCTCCATTCGTTACATCAATACAATCCTGAGCTTGATAAAGTACAATTAAAATTAAAAGAAACTCCAAATTATGATTATTCAATTCCATTGCAAATGTGTAATTTAATAAAATTTATAATCCCTTCACAAACTACTCATTGTGTCAGCCTCATCCATCGTTTCTTTGATATCAGTTGAATACGTCAAAGTATAACGTATGACGAATTCTTTGTGCCCTAGCCTTAAGTGAGTATAACCATAAAAATAATTGACAACAACGACCTAACTGACACACAATATTTTGCAATTTTTCCTTTTTTTAAATAATTCATATGGACTGGAGGGTCAAAGCTTCAATCGCCTTCGCATTATGAATACAGAAAAATATGGGATCTCATAAATAAATATTTTAAATATTTTGTGAACTGTATACTTTAAAGGATAAAGCAAATAATTCGTAAAATGAATGAAAGAAAGTTTGGTTTAAAAATGCCTTTAGTAAAAGTTTTAAATGAATTGGCTAAATCTTTTAAAAAGGAATGTCAATTTAGATATGCGTTGAATTAAATTTAAATTTTCCTTAAAAGTGTTTGACGAAAGTTTGTGTTAAATCTTTCTTATAAATCTTAAATCTTTCTTATAATTATAAAAAAATGCTCTTTCGAAACGGAATTGCAGCTTCATCACAGAAAATGTTTCCAAGTTATTGTATTTTACTAGAAACACCGGTAGACTTTTATACCACATTACAACATATTTAGCATTGGAGCACATAAATTTGCGGTGAAAGCGGTAATCTTCTTCTCATATTTAATGCGTTGAATGTAAAGTTACCGTCAAATAAAAATTAGTTAAACCACTGCTGGTAATTTTTCTAACAATGGGGGGTACACATCCCTGAGATGTTTAAAATATTTCTAATTACCATCCTATTGTTACGGATGTTTCTTGTTTAAGTTTTAAAAGAAAATAGTTAAGCAATTAAGTAAACTACTGGGTAGGCTGTTTACTAACTACGTGGCTTGCTAAGAAAACTTATGCACGCAAGACAACAACTAATTTCTAGTTACAGAATGTATAGAAATTTAAAACACGCAAAGAACAACAATTAGATATTTAGTTTACAAGCTGCGTAGTCTTCTAAGAAAAACTAAGGTACACAAGACAACAACAAATATCTTAAAATAAATTCCCGGAAGAAACTTTATCAGCATAAAATCAAAAACAAAAATACACATAGACAAACAGGCACCTTTACATTAAATGAATAACATAACAACAACAAAGAGACTAGAAGATACCTAATTTTTCTAGACCTCTAGTGGACAAATACAAAAAGGCAGTGTCTGAGTAGATAGTTAGTTAAAAATAAAGTAAAGATGTGCATCTTATGTAAATTGTTCTGTAGTGTCAACTTTGTAGTTAAAGTAACTTGTAATTAATTTAAAAACTCTGAAATCTGGTGTTATTTAGAACTCGCAACAAAACGTTTGTAAAAAGTATGAACGTAACAGTATATTAAGATATAAATACAACGTAGCCGGTTCAGTTGTACTTAGTGAAGAAAAAGGGTTAAAATATAGTGAAGGGAGGGTTAAAATATTCTTAACAAACTGAGAAATAATTAAGATGATTGATTTATTCTGCTATGTGTTCTGTGTTGTCATTTTCCTAAAACATATTTATTGTCGGAATATGTTTTTTATGTTACATGAAACGACGATCTTTTTGGTGATGTTTTTTTACTTGCGGCGTTTTTTTTTTAATTAGAATTTTGAAACCGACCACTAAGAGCGCCTGGGTTCCCGTGTAACCCTAACTGATTCCTTTTAAAATAAAAATAGCATCAAATATAAAATAAGCTGAATAAAACGTAAACAAGATTTGCCATTTAGAAATTATTCTTAAGCGTTCATATTCATTTAGTAATATTTTGCTCATCCCATTATTGCTCATCTATGGTCTACAAATCGCCCATCGAAATTCTCTGTATTCGTTTTAAAAAAATAATAATTCGGATAACCTTTTCGGATAAAAACTAAAAATCTGTAAAGAAGAACCAGCCCATACTGGTATTTGCACATAAAAAACTAGTAAATTTGTAATAATCGACAGCTATTAATTGTGTTTTTTTGCACTTTCGCTTTTTAATAAAGTTAAAACAAAAAACAACAACAATATGGAGTAGCAATCTAAGCGGTCGCCATAAAGGAATAAGTCCTACTGAATTTTAACCGCAAAATTCTCGAAACTATTTCTAATACATTGATGGGCTTGACTGTAGCTTTTCTGGTGATTTGAAAAAACCTGATTTTAGCACGAATGCAGACAGACATATTTTTTAATAATTATAGCAATTTTAGAATTTATATAAATAACTTAAAAATCAATGTTTTGTTTTTACTTTTTCTTTTGAATGCATAACTCATTACATAATTTAATTACACATGAAAGCCATTTCTTACTTAGATTCCCCACTACGGAATATTGGGAATTAATTGGCGGAATAATTAAAACTTATTCTACACTTTCAAGATTTTCACGCAAGATTTGCCAGAAACAAAGCAATATACTTGAATAGGTAATAGTTATTTACAATAAAACTTATTACTGTTGGTGTGTTTTCTTTGTGTATTTTCGGTTGTGCTTTGAGTGCTGCTCTTCTCTGGGTTCACGTTCATGTATTTGTATACTTTTCCGCTCCGAATAAGAGCTCAGAACCACCACTGAAAATACAAAAAGAAATTTTACCCTGTGTAAACTACCCATCTGCACCACCATATCACCTTGCCAAATACCTCACCGGCCTACTTAAAGAAAGGATAATTTTACAAAATACATATACGGTGCGTAATACACATAACCTTGTCGATAGACATCAAGATAACCTAAAACACGTCACTTGTGCCTTTGACATAAATGACATCAATACCAACAGAAGAAACCTTAGTTATTCTACGCGACATACTAGACAATTTATACCGTAACTGCTACATCGCCGACATTAAAGATATGGCAAAGACGATTTAATAACCACCTTTACAAATTACCTGACTCGGTGTGGGAAACCCAACCTCCACGAAGAAATTTTCATGCAACATCTCGAATTACCACACATAAAGACACTAATGAAAAAGCACAGAATAACTCATAACTATAGATAGGTAGTTGACAACGTATGCATCTACGAAGAAAGCAACAGCGACTTAAACACATTCCATAATAATATTACATACACAACGGTAAAAGAACAAGACAGAAATTTGCATCATATTGACATCACAATAACACGAAGAACTGGCTGTTTAAAATTTGACATCTACAGAAAACCAACTACGACCGACATTACCATCCACATCATCTCGAACCAACCTACCTAATATAAAGTAGCGGCATTTAGATATATAATACACAGACTTAAGATAATACCACTTACTTCAAATAAGTATAACAAAGAACTCGATACAATTTACACCATAGCTAAACAGAAAGGCAACAAAACCACTACTATCGACAAACTTCTTAAACAATACAACACTAAAAACAGGAATAAAGAAGACAGAGAGACAACTGATACAATTGACGGCACACTTTTACTTACACAGAACCAGAAATATGTAGATTAACTAGTCTTTTCCACAAAGAAAGTTTACTTGCAGCATTAAAAACCAGAAACATTCTAAGAAATAATTTCAGGACATCGACAGAAACAACTACAGAGTATACAGACTTACTTGTGCCTGCAAACATATTTATATGGGACAAACTGGACGAACATATTCGCTAATACAAATGAAAAAGGGAAGACTACAACTGTACATTACACGTTGACTATCAAGAACAAACATCAAGGGAGATAGATAATTAGATGTATTACACTACTACATCCAAGCAAAAAAGGACGGAGACTAAACATTCTTGAGAACATGGAAATCTACAATAAAACTTTTAACAATGGAATTATAAGCGACGTCACACAACATTTTCACAACACTAAAACTACTCATACACTCGAACAAACGAAAAAAAGTCCTGGATGGATACAAGTATCTGGATAATATTAGAAGACGGAAATATTAAAAATTAGCCCCGCATAAAATACGAGGTGGCGGCATGAAAAGATACGACCTTAATGAAAGAACTATCTAAACCCGAACATTGACTCAGTTGACAGTTTAGAACACTTCTTGAGAATCATGCCTTCACATCATACCGAACAAAAAGCCAGCAAGGACGGAAAGGAATGAGAACAGTGTTTCATTTATTAGCGGAAAAAATTTAAGCAACTTGATGCCAAAACTTAACAGCTCAACATTGAGCGGTAGATTGATTTCATAGGCCACATCACATCAAAGACAAATAATAATAACATTTATGAATTTTAGTATAATAACTTTAATTAAAATTTTGCAATATTGTTTAAACACCTCCTCTTTTTTGAAAGTTCATTCTTCACTGACTCTTTGAAAACTCACTTAATTTTCTTAATTTTAACTTTCGTGTAAAATTATAACAAACAAAGAGCAAAAGCGAAAAGAAAATATTCTGGAATATTCGAAAAAAAAAACAATTATAAAGTTGTAGCTCAAATTTTATAATGAATTCAAAGCCATCAACAGAAAGAAAGCAAACAATAAACTTATTTTCTTCTTCTTTTAATTAAGAAACAAAAAAAGCAAAAAATGAAGAGAGCTGGACAATATTCCATTTCAATATTTTCAGCTTTGTTATGGAAACACAAAGAAAAGAAGTTTCATAATTTTATTATACTTTTTTCTATAATTTTCTCTAATTATACTTACATCCATATTACCATTCCACATGTAATGCATTCCCACACCTGTAGGATCATGATGTGTTTGGCCTGTCATATGCTCAGCCATGACAGCACTCATCCAATGCACCAATCCCTGGGTAGGATTTTGTCCTTGTACACCTCCGATAGGCATATTGCTGGTGCTGCAAAGATGATTTTCTGTTGAAGTGATTGTCGTTGCTGTCGCTTGTTTATGTTTATGCGATTTATGGCTTTGGGTTATTTCTGGATGTTGCTGCTGTTGTTGATGCTGCTGTTCAATTAATTCTGATTCGTTAATGGGTTTCAAGGAGCTGCTGTAAGATTTTGATGGTTGCTCAAGACTTAAATTTGAATCGGGAGGTGGAGTTGGTGGCGTAGCAGGATTTGTTATGTGACCAGAATTTGTGATTGTATTATTATTAGCTTCACTTTCGGAATTTGTATGAGGCCAAACGTAACTGGTTGGTTTCTGAAAGAAGTGCAAACAATTTCAATAAATGAATTTAAATTTATAATAAAATTTATATTTTTTAAATTTAATTTTATTCGACTAGTCCACAGCCTTCATCTAGTTTATAATTTAAAATTAAGTTGCATGGAATGTTTTTTTGGGTTTTTCCCTAAAAATGCATGAGCCGATTTTGTTTCTAGAAATTTCCTATAAAACATCACCAAGGCTTGTATTGCTTTATAAGCTAAAGGAATTTTGATGGACATACAGACCAACCTAAACGACGGCGTAAAGCGTTTTTTTGCTGTCAAAAGTTCTCATGCCCATACATTTTGTATGTAGCATACCGAAATAACGCGGCGGCAACGCAACGGCAACGCTTTGCAATTGGAAAATCCGATTTTGACAAAGCGTTGAAGTGAAGTTAGATGCAAAAAAAAAAAATATTTTAAAACAAAAATATAAAAGAAGAAGCAAGAAAAAAATATATTTGTAATAAAAAAATGGAGGTAAGTAAATCTTTTCAATAAAATATAGTGTGATAAAATTTTTGTTTTCTTCTTTAAAACAGAATATTTGTGAACAAATTATAGAGCTGGTGCATCAGAATCCATGCCTGTACTACAAAAGAGATAGCAAATATAAAGACATCAAGCATAAAGAAATGATTTGGGAGGATATTGGAAATCAGTGTAATTTGTCAGGTAATTAAACAATATTTATTATTCTCGAATAATTTATACGTCCAATTTAAAATTTATTTAATCAAAGAACGCAAAGTGAAGTGGAAAAGCTTGCGGGACAGGTATAGGAAGCAAAAAATGGTCGAAAGTCTTCCCTCTGGCTCTTCACAAAAGCTTGGAACTCCGTGGAAGTATATGCACAATCTGAGTTTTTTGGCAGAATAGCAGAAAAATGAGTATACAATTGGTCTAAATTTACTTACTAACTTTAAGGTTATGTATAGCCTCTGTTCAGGCTCAATAGGCTTTCTGTGGGAACATTTTCTAAGCCACGGTTCAAGCAGATTTAACAATGCTTTGAATTGAATATGATTGACCCTGGTAGATTTTTCAAACAGATCCGGGTTTGTTTCTATTAAGATATTTACTCCTGTAGAATAAAATCCCAATTAATCACGGCTTTTAAATATCTTCTTATTGCCTTCCCGTCCTCTACATTGCATCATTTTTAATATTAATAAATTCTCCAAATCTTCTAAAAAATACATTTTTTTTGATTTTAAATATTTTTTTCACTTCACTTTTGTTTGTTTACTTTAAAATTAAAAATGGCATTTTAAAACAGTAATACCATTGTAGTTATTTTTAGTATATCTAGCGATTTTATCTATTTTTTCATTTCTATTTACCGAGTTTTAATTAACTTGATAAGTTTACATTACTGTTCATGACAGAACGTTAAGCTCTTATTTAGGTTTGCCATTGAAGCGTTAACGCTACACGTTAGAGAACTTGACGCTTTACGCCTATGATATACGGTTTGGATATAAATTTATTTAAATACAAATGAAATGTTATTCCTATGAAAGGCCATAATTGGAGAACGATTGTATGTCCTTAGACAAAGTTTGTTTAGATATTGTGCATGAGCCAAGGATAGAAATTTAAGCCCTTCAATTTAAAAATTAAATATCTTGCTTATCCTTGTTGATCTACGAAATTTTGATTGTTGTAGCCTTTAACTTAGTGCTTAATAAAAAAGCAAATTCTACCTAAGAATCCAACCATTATCTGCATTAGGTGGCTTAAGCTAACTTAAACAATTGTGTAAATTCGTGTGCATGTAAATCATTTGTGGCATAACAAAACTTTTCGTTATTTGCATAAAAAAATTGCAAAACTAAGCGCACAAAATAGATAGTTTTTATAGTTGGCAACACTGGAGTATCGATAATCCCCAAGTATACGTTAAGGCATACACCGTTACATCCGGAAAAACAGTGTTTGGTATGCTTCATGGTCTGCTGGAATCATAGGTCCGTACTTTTTTTAAAAGTGATTCCAGATCAGATCGTTACAGTCAATGGTGACCGCTATAGAGTCCTGATTACGGACTGTTTCGTTTTTCAATTGAACACGCATGTGATTTCAATAAGACAGCGCAATATATTAAATAGCTCGTGCCACAATTAATTTATTGAAGGACACGTTTGGTTTCCTCATAGTTTTATTTCGAACTCATAAATTGGCCTTCCCCCATGATCGTGCTACCGGTTAGACAATTTTCTATGGCGATATGTAATCACTAGTCTACACCAATAAGCCTGAAACGATTGACCACTTGAAGGACAACATTCCCCGCATTATTGCCGTATTATATACGGCCACACTTGGAAAAAGAAAATTGGACCTCCAGACTAGGCAACATTTTAATTAAAAGTTGAGAGAACATTTTGTTCATCGAATGTGTTATTTTATTCATATAAAAAGTCATTTCCTTCAGTGTAAACCGTCTTTGCTGGCTGTTTTGATGTCGAAAGCGCTCGCCGATCATACCCAGCAAACAGCCAGTAATGACGATATCCACCGAAGGAAATGACAGCAATGTTTCATTTTGAGTCAAAGGCAGCTTTGACGTTAAGAAATACCATTCCAGTTGATTTTTGGATTTTAAAGTTTTCGTTTACAATGTTTTTAATTCGAATCAGTGGATGATAAGCTGTGTTGTGATCTCTACGGAAGCCGAACTGTTATGGAGGAATTAAACCGTTGTTTTCAATGAAGTCTGTTATTTTACATTTTATAACCTTTTCAATGATTTTACTTATTGAAGATAATAGAGTGATAGGACGATATGATAGCGGATTTGCTGGATCTTTACCAGGCTTTTTAATTGGGATGTTTTTAGATTCTTTGAATTCCAAAGGAAAATACGAAAGTTTGAGACAAGAATTTATAAGTATTTTTAGAAATTTAATGCCTTTACGAGAAAGCGCCCTCAGACACCTATTATTGATCCCATCTTCATACCTAATTAACATGATAATCCTAAAGAACATGTTTTTCTAACAGCTGCTTCATTTGTTGAGGTTGGGTAGCCTTAAAATTTTATCCATATAAAAATTGCTTACAAACTTGGCATATTGAACCGGGTAGGTGGCACAGTCTGTGAGTTATAATGCTTGTTTCGTCAACTTTCAAAATATATCTTGCTGTAGTTAAGGTGAAGTCACAGGGTGAGCTAAAAGTTTCTAGAAACCAGCCTACAAAAAGTAGACCCTTGAAAACTACTTTTTTTAAAAGCACATCTTTGAAATGATATAAAAACTTGGATTTATAATACGACGCTATCACAATAAATCCTTTTTTATCATAATAAATAGTGCTATGCTTTATGTAGTGTGGTTAAGGGCAAATGCTCTCGTTTGTTAAAAGAACTAGTACTGCACGATGCCCTTGTAGTTATCTCTTAACCGTGCTGCATTTTCTAGGAAAGGTATAGAAAAATATAAAAGGGTTCGTGAAAATAGAAGGACAAAAATAAAGCTCAACTGTTCCTGCAATGAACAGTAATGAAATGCTACATGTTAACAATTAAACCACTGCTTCGAAGTAAATTGACATTTTGTTAATTATTTTCCGAGGAATGCGTCTTAGAAGAGCAAAGACGAAAAAGGATTCCGCACTTTACATATCTCAAATTCTAAATAATTACAAATGCAAAGCATATTGTTTCTTACTGTTGTCACTCCGTTGGGTGAAAAACCATAGTTACTGGCTATTTGTATAGTACGATCAGCGAGCGCTTTCGGTGCGATGGCATCATTATCATGCCTCGTTTTAGATAGTGCTGGAGTGTTAGTCTGTAGTAGTATATTGGGTTTAGTTCGTTTTCTCATTAGGGTCGTATCTATTAATGAAGGTAAATTGACCCACCCCCATCGACTGGCATTTTAGGCAGGGCTAATTTAATATTTCCGTCTTTAATTATTTTTTAGGTAAGCGTGTCTACCTGAGAATGTTTTTCGTTTGTTAGGGTGTTAAGAGTTCTTTGTCCTTTTTTGCTATGATATAGTAATGTCATACATTCATCTATTTCCCTTGGTGCGTGTCCATGACTGTCAATGGGTAATGCAAAGTTGGAGTATTCTCTTTTTCGTTTGTATGACCCCATGTGTTCTGTAAATCTTACAAGTTTCTGTCTTGTTCCTTTTCCATTGTGTATGTAATGTTATTATGAATTGTATTTAAGTCTATTAGAATTTTTTCCGGGATTGTCTTATTCGAGGATACATGTATACTAACCCCTACAACAGTCTCATTATTTTATATTTTAACAAAAACAATCCGAAAAGCATTGAGAGTTTACAAGTATTAAGTAGTGGAAAAAAGACTGTACAGTGAGTAGTCAAATCTTTAGTTATTAATAATTAAATAATTAACAATAATATTAATAATATTAATTATTAATTAATTAATAATACTTTTAGAACGCTTACAACAAGTACAATATGTTTGATTTGAAAGTAAGAATTCCCAAATAATTGCTTTTGTCTTAATTATCTTCGGTTACATTGTTGTGACATTCTGTTTATCTTATGGCAATTGATTAACAACAGGATACTCAAATTTTTTCAAGACTCTAGGTTTTTAGCTCCAAGAATCTTCAGAAGTCAGTTTATTGTATTCCCAAATATCTGCTTGAGAAAATCATTATTTTCAAACTTTCATTTCCATGTATATAAATTATTAAATAATTGTTGTTCAAAAAACTATTTGTTTCAAATTATTTACTTGATGAAAATCGTTTTAGCGATAAACTTTTTAAGTTTAAAAATTATAATCTGCAATAATTTGCGCTTGGTTCCTTTAACAAAAAATATTTTGCCATATTTTATCATATTCTCATAAAATATTTATTATTCAAAAAATATATATTTGAAATATATTACTGTCATTTCACTACTGCTCATACAGCTCATCAGTGGATTTTACTTCAAAATTCTGTATAGAATATTCAAGAGTCTTATATCTTAATCTAAATTGATTAAATGAGAATTTTTAATAAGCACTTCTATCCAGTAACACGGGAAATATTTTGACAACAAAAATACTTTTTATTCAATAACAACTCTCATTTACTCAATTTGGCTTGAGACTACATGCAAAAAACTAAAATTGTTTATTTATTTTCTTCACTGTTGATGGCAAAGTCAAAACTGCAGAGTAATTTCTCTCACAAAATAATAACCTTAATATATTGAATCTTAAGGAAAGTACTTCAATTATCATTTATCCATTTTTATGTTGAGCAATGTTTGTAAATAATTGCAACATTAGAATTATAAAGAAGATAAGATGAAATAAATTTAAATAAAATTCTGAAAAAGTTTCCAATCCGACAACAGTCAGTTACAGTTATTGTATTTACCTTCTCATTAGCCTGAGAACGTTTAACAGATTCAGCCATGACAGCAACAGCTGCTGCTGACGATGAAAACAGTAAATTGTGAGGAAAATGCATTGACTTAACATTGTTGACTGAAGAGGAGGTGGCTGTTACAGAAGATGATAAATTAACTAAAGCAACAGGTGGTGTTGCTGAACATGTTGGATATTTTAAATGATTTGACTCTGGCAAATAAGCCTGAGTTGGCTTGCGCTTGTTAATATCTGTATTTGTATGCTGCTGTTGCTGATTTTGATTTTGTTGATGAGAGGCATCATTTATATTTGTATTATGACTGTGATGTAAAACTGCTGTCGCAAATAGATTTTTATAAAACTCCGCAGGCATAAGAAATGGCGAAGTTTTTGTAGTCGCTGCAGCAGCAGTTTTATGGAAATTTTGGGAATATTTTTGAGATTTTAAGGGCATTTTGTTAATATGAGTTAATGCAGTGTTTCGTGTCGACTGCGAAGGTGAGCAGGGTAATAACATTTTTATTAATTTAAAATTAAAAACTCGAAATTTTATTTTTGTTTAAATTTATTATTTATTATTATTTTTTTTTTGTTATTTCTGGTGGTTATTAATATTTAAAAATAATCTTTTTTGTTTATTTATAATTTTTTTCAAAAGAAAACATCATGTTTGCATTTTGGTTAAACTTTTTACTGTTTTCGTTTTTTTGTTGTTATTATTTTCTAACCAGTAAATGCAATATTTCGTTTATCTAACTTGCAAAAAAAAAAAACAAAACTTAAACACACACTCGCGCACCCAAACTTAAGCACACTTCCGCTTTTGCTTTGTTACTTTTTCTTTTACATGTTTAGTGCTTTTATTGTTGATGTTGTTGTTTTACAAACTCCCAGACGCCCACACGAAAACATTCCTTTTTTGCTTTTTATCAAAAAATATTTGATCTAGTTTTTAGACCTTTCACACTTATTTTTTTTTTATATTATTTTCAATTTATATTCATTTTTTGTTTTTCAAATTTCTCTATTTTTTTATTTTTTATTTTAGAGTTTTTGTATAGAAAATTAAAGTTTCATACGGCCAGCATTTTGCGGAGGGGTAATCAAGGATATTTAAATTTTTTGTGGCACATTTTGTGTGAAGGTCTTAAACCATTTTTTGCATAAATTTTTTGTGTTTTTTTTCTTTAGTCTATTTCTATTTATTTAAATTTTTTGGGCCACTGTGCAACAACCTTGAACATGGATGCATTTTTGAATAGTAGAAATTATTTTAGCTCGTTTTGTGCATTCAAGCTCATGAGAGCCGTTGTCTGTATAACATTTATTTAGTTTTATTTATTATATTTCTGACACTGATGACTGTGATGATGGGTGATTTAGAATATTTTTTGCTGTTCACGGATATTTTTTTTTTCGAAAACGTAGTCTAAATTGATGTATTTCTGTTGTATATGTGTATGACTGTGTTTTTGATTAAGAGCTTAATAGCGATTATAAATGATAGATAAAAAATATTTTGTTGCTTAATTTACAAGGATTTTAGTTTTTGTGTAGTTTTGTACAAAATTTTTTTTAGGAACTTTTGTTACTTTATTATTATCAAATGTTATTTTATTAGCTTAAAGTTATTTTTTATTTGAATGATTTTGCACTTTTTTTTTGTTTTTGCTTAATCTATTAGGAACTTCATGTTGCCATAAATGTTTATTTAAATTCGCTTGATTTTTACATATTTCAAATAATATGATTTTTTATAGTCATATCCAAATTAATATTTTGTGTCTAGATTTAATTACGTCTACATTACACGCAAAAACAAATAAATTAAATACTCTTAAAAGTATAAATGGAAAAAGAAATATTGTACAAATATTTGAAGAATTTTTTTTTAAACTTTGTTCTGTATTATGATTTAATTATGAAATTTAATTATGAAATGTTAATTATAAAATGTTAATTATAAAATGCTTATTGAGAAATAACTGAAAAATCAGAAGCTATTAAACAGTGTCTCAAAACTCGCACAATTTGTTAATCTGCTGGCATTTGATAATATCAGCAAAAACCGGATTCATGATTAAAAAATCTTTCTAATGCATAAAGCTTATTTTTAATTTAATGGCCTTGTAAATCATTAAAAATTTTTTCAAGTCCATCCACCATGAAAGACATCACTTTTATTATTTTTATTATTGAATCTTTTCATTGCAACATGATTTTGCAGTAAATTCTAACCTTATGTAAATAGAATTCAACCAGACACTGCAACAGGTAATGCAACCGATAAAGGAACTTACTGGTTATTGTGTTCGCAATTGGCCTCCTAGAATATATAATTCAGAATTAAAAGTAGATACCAGTAACCTGCAAACTAATTATCAATCCTACAGCAGGCACATCCACCTTAATGTATTTAAAATGATTAATACAGATTATTTCACCAATATGCTGAACCACATAAAGACAAATAAATGTTTTGTTAAGAATTTATTATAATAAAGCTGTGCCCAGACGGTTGTAACATCTAACAGTATTGTCAGTAAAATATGCCTTACAATGTCTTGCAACACACATTTAACAATTTTCGGCTTACAACCCTGGTGGAAAAGCATTGTCAGCCTTTTGTAAGACAATAATATTGTTAGACACCTGCTAATCGTGAGAACACTCTTCGTTGCTATTGCCAGATAATTGTCAGACGTTGTAAGTTCATTTTTTTATTGGTAGATGTGCTTAGAGTAATGCACCTGACAATGGCATCATTGTCAGACAAATATTTCTACTGGCAACACTGCTCGCATATAAACGTCAAACAAATACCAAAAATACAAACAACAGTATCAATTCTTTGTTTTTTTGTTCAAGTGAAATTTAATTAAATATGAGTGAAAATATTTCTATTGATAAGGTCTGCATCATTGACTGCAGTTTTCAGCCAATAGATCTGCTCAGTCCTTTAAATTCTCCTAGCTCTGAAATGGAAAAAAAATAAAAAAGAGAAGCAGAATTTATATCTGAAAAAGTGGAAACTGCATGGTCACATGAAATGAGGCGCGAAGAAGTTTATGGGATGCATCAACTATTGTGCCGAATAAAAACTTCCTAAAGATGTATTATGGCAGGAAGTCGCTGAAAGCATTCCGACAAGCTTCAATGACAGCAAAGGGAAATGGGCAAACATGCGGACCAGTTTCAACTGCAATTTAAAGAAGCTCACGAAAAAAATGTGTGGCCAAGAAACCGATAAACAGTTTCCAATTGTTTGGAAGTACTTCAAGTCCCTCTTGTTTTTGGAGGCCACACAAATTCGCCAAACTACGTCGTCCATTTCCTCTCTGCAATTGGTAGTGCTCATTGGACAAGCAATTTAGCACAAAATCACCCTGGTGTTGATGAAGCAGCCAGTCTTTTACCCAAACTTTGCGACGTTTCCTTGCTATTTTGCTTTCATTATCGATAGCTTTTAAAATATGTGCAGCTAAAATGGAACATTATCTGCAAGCAAGATCAAAACCATGCTTTAATGTTTTCCTGAATATTGGCAAAAATTTTCTCATAAAGATATCTGAATTTACTAGTGATGATAAACATTATGACCAGCAATTTGTTTCTAATTGTTAAAACTAAAAGCAAAAAGCTATAATAAGCGGCTAAAGTGCTACATGGGCACCAGTGAAATTGTTAGCCCCCCTGGAAATGCATAAACGTGACAAAAGTCCCCCTAGGGAACAGTATGGTTGCTATATATGAAACTTAGATTGCAAAGAAGGCAGTACGCGGATAATATTATAATGGCTACAGGAGTCAAGATAATATCAAAACCCTTAGCACAAGGAATATAGTATCGTGTAGGTAAATTTGGACCAGTTTCGGTTTTTTTTTTTGCCAGAATTTCTTTTTGTAAGTATTTTTGCACAGTACTCAAGCAGATCCAAATTTGTAAATTCATCGACGCTCTTAACAATTTTATTCAAAACCACCACAGGGCAAATTTTGCGTAAGGATTTGACTTTGAAGCCTTACAAGATTTAATTGGTGCAGGAATTAAAGCCGACCAACCATTGACATCACCGTAAATTCGCTCAATTCATTCAGGAACAACCGGCTGGTTTTTCTGAAAAAATAATAATTTTCAGACAAAGAACATTTTCACTTGTCAGGGTACGCGTGATAAGATTTACGTCAGTACCTAGCTGTGTAAGTTATAACCCGCCTGTGGATAAAACTACTTTGGGTGATATGTAGTGTCACCCTCGCCCTAGAAAGCCGTCGAATACATATATCCTTTGGTCACTGCTAGTCACAACTTCGAGAGCTTGGAGTAGGCCGCTACACCCACTCCTTGCTTAAAAGTCGGAGACTATCGAACACCTTGTCCTGAACACATGACAAGCAAGCTCACTGGACCTGGATCATTCACTCTGTGTTAACATCAAAAGTGTATGATTCTGCGAAACCACAACCACACCTTGCTCCCGAAGGGCCACCCTCAATAAAAAGCCAAAAAACTGAACTCTGGGGCTTACCAATTCCCGTGGAAATAACGGAGAATTGTCGAGTTGGCTCCTGCTAGCCTTTAGGGGACTGGCTTCCTTTTACCTCCGGTGACACATGCAATGATGGTGAGATTCGATCAAGACAAATCTATGTGCCCTCAGGGGGAACTTGTCAGGGTATGTTAACACTATGCGGTATGTTAGACTATGCGGTCTAAGGGCGTAATTCCTTTTTCGAAGATGAGGTTGAAGATACAGTAACGGTCGATGGAACACGCAATCGCGAGATGTTAACAACTCACTTTTGACCTATTATTGACGAGGTGGATGTCACTGACATATTGTTTTAAGAGCATGGTGCCACAGGTCACACAGTCAATGAAACGATAATTTATTGCAAACCAAATTTCCCAATCACATAATTTCACGACAATCAGCAGTTAAGTGCCCAGCCAAATCGTTTCATTTAACACGACTAGATTATTTATATATATATATATATATATATATGTATAGATATTTATATTATTAATTTTTTTTTAATATTCTGTTATTTTTTTGTGTTATTTTTTATGTTATTTTAGTTTTCTTTGAAGATCCAAAATTTGATTTTGCACTTCTTTCAATTTCATTCTTCAATAACACTTATGTGTGAAGAGCATCAATTTATTATTTCTTCTCTTATCGAATTTGTTATGCTCTTTTTAGACTCAAGTAATATCACTTATACGTCGTGTGCGACCTTTAGAAGATGTTAATGGGTTAAACATTCATTGTTTACTCCAATATTTAATGAAATTTAAGGTCAGAAGGACTCTTCTTATTGCAAATGAACTTATTAGACGCATTTGTAAATAGACGCCAGTGGAGTTGTTGATTAAAACACTTGTACAAACAAAACACTATTTTATTTAAGGCCGTTTTCTTTTGCCATTTTTCGATTATATTCACACGCTTCTTATTGTGCTGTTGATTGTACGTACAATTTCTATTTCAGATGTTTAAAACAATATTTATATTAATTTAATTACTTTTTATACAATATTTAAGATTTTTTTGTTAAATTTATTTACACATATTTATATTTTATATATATTTTTTATGTACAAATATTTTGATTTTTGAAGAACGCGCGCTATTTTTTTGTTTTTGTACAATGGCAGCCATCTCCACCAGTATGTGAACATCATCTTGGCTACGTATGCTGGAATCAACTGGAGTTTTTCAAAAGGCATCAGCAAACCAAGCGTTACGTTACGTTTCTATTTTTTCCTGTTGTTTTATTTTATGTTTTTGTTTTTTTTTTTTATTTTTAATATTATTTTTTTTTTATACGAGGCTCTCTATGTTGTGAATGTTTTGTAGTGGGGATTTTTATGTGTTTTTTTCTTGTAGTTTTTTTTCTGATTCTTATTATTTTTTATTTCCACTCGTCGACGACTACTATTATTACTACTGCTACTATTTTTTCTTTTAGTTGTTTTCTTTTTTTGTTTTTTATTTTCATCTTTAGTAGTTTTTTTGTTTTTTTTTTTGTTGCCATTGTAGTTGGATTTTTACATTTTTTCATTTCTTAAAAGCAGCTACAAGCAGGGCTTTCTAAGATGTGAACCTTTTGCCGTTGAAAAAAAAAATGAAATTATTGTACAAATAAAAAAAAGCGCCAGGAGATGAGGAACAACAACAATAGCAGCAACAATAAAATAGTATATCAGCATCAGTAATGTTTCAAACACATGCATTCAAACAGCAGCCATCAGCCGGCAGCGGCAACGGCAATACAGCGTTAAAAAAATGTAAGAGATTGATTTTCTTTTATACGTTTTTAGCGTATTTTTTCATTTAACAGCGACAAGGATAACAACAAGAACAACAACCATAACAACATTAGCAGCAGCTCTAGCAACATCTTTGAAATGTATTCTATTTCTATATATCGTCGTTAATTTTTTTTTCCTTTTTTGCTCCTGCAACCATGTCCTGTATTTTTTTCGTTTCTTTTATTTTTGTAACTTACATTTTTTCTTAAAATAAAGTGGGGTTTCCATTATATTTTTTCTGCTGTTATTTGACTGTAGCTATATGTGTGTATGTTTATATTTTGATCCTTTCTTTTCTTATGTATAGATGTATGTGTCTATGAAGAAGTTAAGGTCCTTTAAGTATAAGTAGACCTTAGTGTGTTTAGTTGCTAGGATATGAACATGAAATAGTGAGTCTAGTGTAGTCAGTGTAACATTGCATTGCTTGCATTTAATATCTTTTAGTATCCAGCTTTAGAAAATGATTCAAGTATTAGTTAGTTCTTGGCTGACATTTACAAACATATATGTAAGATGTTTATTTTCCACATTTGCAATAACTGAACTTGGCTAATGCTGCCATCGTAAGACGTTTTTATCCTCGCTGTTTTTGTTTGTACTCATCGCTGTTGCAGTTTTTATTTTTGTATTTTTTTTTGTGTTGCTTTAGTAGACGCTATTATATGTGACCATTGCAATATCAAAATGCTTAAGAGGAGCAAACACCAGCAACATATTTGACGATGTCGTTTCCTTTTTAATATTCGTTACTTTAACGGTTTCCTTTTTACTTTTTTCAGTTGTTTTTTTTTTATTCTTATACGGTTAAAGGACATTAAAGACCGCACAGTGTTATTTGAATCCTTAAAAAATATTCGTTAAATTTCAAGAATTTTAAAATATTAAACTCCTAAGCAAAATATGAAGAAGAGCAGACTAAATCTAAAGTCAAGCTAGGAATCATTAGTTAAAGCGCAGCTTCTAAAACTCTTTCATAGTTCGTATCCTCTTTAGATAAACTTCTTTATAATAACTATAGGGGAAAGTTTTTAAGATGACGAGACTTAAATTATTAATGTAAGAAATCGCCCCAATTTTACGGCACTACCCGATCAAATGTTTTTTGCCCTTAAAACTTTTGTCTTCACAATAGTGCTGCATGAAGATAAGGAAGATTTCAAATCTTGTTTATTTTTCCAAAAAGACTTCTCTTATAGTGTTATACAAGGAACTGTAAAACAATTCCTTAAATTATCCAGCGTAAAAAGTATAACGAGATATTTGTCTGGAAATGTAAGCCCAGCCTAGAGGCTTTTCAAAAGTTTTCTGCCTTTGAAATAAAATGAAAATAATTATTTTAGAAAAACCTGCAAATAGAGAAGCAAATTGCGATAAGACGTATTAAAAAACATACGATCGATTTCAGGATTTTGAACTCAGCTATGATAATCTACGATTAGTACGAATGTAAGAAATGCAAGAGAGTCCTTGCAATTAGCAAAATAACGAAATGAAATTTTTGAAATTAGTTTTGTCTTCCCAAATTTAGGGCAAGCGTAGTTTACTACTTTAACATTCAGCTACACAGATGACAAGAGTTTGATTATTGTTGATGATCTCCGATCTCTTCCCTTAACTTAATGAAATAAGAATTTGAACGATTTAATTATTCAGATAATAACAAAAACAAGTATGACTTTAGGTTTTATTTTTTAATTACTGACGTAATAATTAATGAATTACGAAGTCAGTTAGAGTCAATTGACTTGAATTATTAAAGATGATCGCTTGTCGCTTATAATCTGTTCGGTAATTATAGCAAAAAAAAACAAACTGTTTTAATGTCAGCATAACTAAAAGCCAGATTCGGCTAGAGGATGAATAAAAAGTAATTAATAAAATTTGAAATTTCTCAATAAAAAAAAAAACAGTTTACAACTTGCCAACCCTTTGCGCATTCAGGACTATCTGTACCTTGGGGAGACAGACCGGCTTTCTTAGTTTGCAATGTCTAAACTGAATTGACTATTAATCGTAATCTTAGATAGAAACCCGTTCTGGAAATTGAATATCCAGGCCTGAGCGTCTAAAGTCAGGGAAGCCATGGGCAAGACTTAACCTATCATCCCAAAGTAAGTTCTTTAGCTACTCGCAGCGATAATAAGAATGATATTACTCTATTGAAGCTTTAGAGATGTTATTACCCAGCGATCACAATAAGGGAAGCAATTAGGATAACATCGATGAAAGAAATTTGGGTCCTGCTCAACTGGTTAAAAGTAGATATGCTACTCAGGAAAATATAATTTAAAAGGATAGTTAGGTAGTTAGTTAGTAAGAATAATAGAAGCGCAGGTAATGTTGGCATGCCGCCGTTCTAGGCATCACGAATGGCATTCCTGGTCTTGTAAATTATTTTGCCCCAGAATCCTCATTCATAAGAAAATTTTGATTTGACAATACTCCGTGTCTATACGGCTAGCTTTAATTGGTGGACCAGAGTTGGGAAAATAGTCCACATTGAGGAAGTTTGGATAAAAATACCGAAAGACTTCAATGACTATTTGTTATTGGAAAGCAGTTAACTGGTTAAGATACCGTAGAACACGTAATAGGGATATATTTCTATATTAAGAGTAAACATTCTCATTTTTGAATACCGTTTATACTTAAATGGGATGGTGGAAGAATCAGGTCACCTTAAAATGGATACGAAGATGTAATGGTAACTGTGTTGAGCATTGGCTGCCTATGTACAATATACCAATGATGCTTTTTATGTTGTAGCCTATGTCACGACAACCCGTTAGACTTGTTTGACTGCAATGACAATGCTTTCCTCCAAACTAGTAAGCGACAATACTGCTACATACGCCATGAGCTCGATTGCGCGATTAGAGAAGTCTTCCATGATAATGGATCTCCTACATCATGACGTTTGCACAAGCTATCAGCCCAAAGAAAGTAAGAAATTATCATGCACTCCTCTTCCTGTGCTCTGCTGGATTATCGACGATTAAAAAAGCTAGGGGATTGGTATTTATGCAGCCTTTCCACTGTTTTCCGATTGGAACTGTACAAGATCAATTTCTTTTTAGAGCAGTCAATGGTTTTATGACTTTTGTATGATTGATTTATTATTCCGATCAACAGACTGTTCCACCCACACTCTGCAATTTTTCCTTCTATCTCCTATTTTATCCTGACTTTCTGCTTCCTCTTATTCTACTTCACAGGTAACAGAGAGCCTTTCTTCAAATTGATCAAACCTTGATTTTGTCCCATAAATTATCTCAAATTTTACTGTGCAATTTTACTTTAATTTTGAAAAGAAAGAAAAATGTTGCTACAGCAACTATTCGAATCTCAAAGCGTATTTCTATTGCACTAGTCTGCTCGCTTGTATTGTCTTGATCTTAAAGTTCACATTGCGTCTGAGCAGTCAGTGGATTCATCAAGTTATATCAATCGTAGTTATTGTTTATATTAGTAAACCCATGTTTTTTTAATTTTTCTATGTGGGACAAGGCGTTATTTAGATTCACTCTGAATTTATTTCCAATGTGAGTTGCAGATATCGTTTTCATAACCAGTTTTTAATGCAAAAATGCGAATGGTTAGCTGTGTCTATTGACCGAATTACCCTCAAGGGGTTAATTTATTGCCACATTTGAATTTATTTAATGAATTACCATAAGAATCAAAGCCCAAAGGATTTCAAAACTAACAACATTTCATTTAAATACAAAATAAACGCCGTTGTCAATATCCTTGAAAAATTTTCATCTCAGAAATTTATTTTTTTTTTGGAACCACATTACAAATTCACACTGAATAATGGAATCAAAAAGTTTTTACTTAGCACTGGATTCTACAAGTTTAAAGTAACTGAGAGGCATTAAAGTTAAAAGATAAAGACGCACTGGCAAAGAAACCATAATAGTTCGCAGGTACAATCTGAGTATCACAGCCAGATAATTGGATTAGAAGAAGAAAAAGAAGAAGAATAGCCTTCATTAATATCAAACGAAAGATGTTATTAAAACTACTAAGAGGAGCGGAAATCTGTGACCCAGTCTTCCAATCAATATTAATGCACATTTATTTTTTTTTTGTGCTTTCAGAAGTCATGATTAGAAAAACAAATTTTTATATAAAATAATAATTAAAAATTAATTTAAATAACCGAATTTAATTTGTAGATTTTTTTGTCGAAAACACTGTTCTTTACTGCCACCCCCGCATCTCTTTGTTTTGTGCTTTTATTACTTTAAGCTGGTTTTTTATAAAGGGTATTTTATTTTAAAAATACACAATTTTAATTTAGTAACAATTTAAATATGAATGCAAAATAAAAGAGCGATTTTACGCTGAATTGCATCACCAAAACCTAAATCGACTGCGCTGGATGTAGGAGGACTAATTAAAATATTGTTAAATTGCCGGAACCTAGCAGTTAATGACAGCCTCTATCATTCATGAATTTGCTGTATTACCCCGTGGCATTGTGCTACAAGCACATTGAAGCATTACAAATGCAATTGGAGAGTACTACGTATGGAAAAAACACCCGCTTTAACAATAAAAACTCATATACGTATTTGTTGTACCTTTTGGTTGGCATCACATTGCACTTTTTTCATTCGAAGCTTTTCAGCAGTATTTTCTGAATCTTATAAAAATGAGTGAATATTTTTTTTATTCTTTTTTTTTCTTTAGTACGAAATTCTTGGCTTGCAATTGTTTTTTATTATCGGGGGAGTACAAACTGTAATAAAAACCATGTTTTGCTTCTTTTCTTGTAATCGTTTTTGTTTCTTTGCAGCAACTTAGACAAATAAAAATAAATCATTGATACAAAATTCAATTTTTACGCTTTTTGTAGGGAATTTAAATAGGAGAATCAAAAATATTTTTCAAACATAAACTTTTTTTCCGAAATCTATGAAAATATTAAACTTAAATTTTATTAAAGTAATACCACTGATGAGAATACATATAATAATCAATTAAGAGGACAAATTTTAAAAAATTGAGTAGAATAAGATATGTATAATAAGGGTAAGGCCTTAAATACTTTGCAAACACTGTATATTACGTCAGTTGAAATGCAACAGATCATGCATGATTTGCTATCAAAAATAAAAATTATTTTATTTATTAATTAGTTGTCACAATTGGTGAATTACTATTGTTATTATTATTTATTATTATTTTGGTTTTTCTTCTGACTAACCCCCAGCTAATATCTTAATATTATATTAGATAGTTCCAAACTTGAACGTGACGTGAAAGATCTTTTCAAAAAGTTACCTTTCCACTGATAGGCTTTTACTAAAATTCTTTATATAAAAAAATTAAGGTAGTTCCTAGAGCCATTTATATGCATCTATTTAGCGATCACTTCACGAAAATAAAAATACTGTTGTGTATTAGCTACGAACTTCGGTTAAGTATCAAAATTATAACCTTCTCAATATAATTAGTTTAAAAACATGTTTTGCTTCTTCAATTGTTAAATATCGATTTTTTTAACATGAAGTTATTTTGCAACTGTGGCAACACCAGCAACATGACAGTTCTGACATTTAGTTTTTTGAAGTATTCGTAGTAGATGAATTGGCAGTTGTTACAATGTATTTAATTTCGTACGAAAATCGCTATTTAAATCCACTTTGATAGTGGGTTCTGTTAAAGTTATATTTCGTAAAACTTGTTATATTATCGGACAACATAATCGTCCTTCTGAAATCGCTATTAAGAATTTAATCGTTAAATTTCAGTTGACAGACTTGATACAAAATGTACGAACACCAATGCGTGTTCGACCGGGACGTTCAACTGAAAACATCGCAGCTGTAAGCCATAGCGTTGAAGCTGATGCAAATTTGTCAATTCCTCGACGTTCTAAACAAGTGGGGTTATCCAACGCCGAATTTGCGTAAAGATTTGACTTTGAAGCTTTACAAGGTTCAACTAGTACAGGAATTGAAGCCGAACAACTTTTCACATGGCCGTAGATTCGTCCAATTTATTCAGGAGCAACCGGCTGGTTTTTCTGAAAAAATCAATTTCAAAGACGAAGGGTGGTATGTCATGGTATGTCAACAAGCAAAATTACCGCATTTGGGCTTCTGAAAATCCTAGATTAGATTAGATTACTGAAAAGCCTTTGCATGCTCAACATGTCACTGTATGGTGCGCTATGTGGTCTGGAGTCGTGGAAATGCGATAACGGTCAATGGATCACGCTATCGTGAGATGCTAAAAACTAAAGTTTTGGCCTATTATTGACGACGTGGATATCACTAACATTTATGGTGCTGTATGTCACACAGCCAATTTATTGCAAACCAAATTTCCCAATCTCATAATTTCACGGCCATCATCAGTTAAGTGGCCAATCATATCGTGTGCTTTAACCCCACTGGATTATTTTTCATGGGGTTATGTTAAGACTAGAGTGTATACGGAGGCAATCGAACCGACTTCAGCCTTAAAACTCAAAATCCTTGGACGCTATTTCGCCAAAAAGTGATTAAAAACTCTAGTTAAAGAATCGACATCTGTAATCGCAGTCATGGTAGACATTTGCCAGATTTCATGGTGTGTTCATAATTGCCGAGCTTTTCTCTTCATAATACAATAAAAATTTAAATCATTTTAATATAAATTTGTTGTTTTGTTTTGTTTTAGAAAACAAATTTCTTATGGAAAGTAATGGCTTACAAGGCACTCTAAAAAATCAGCTAACCCAAAAGTAAGGTTAAAAATGAATGAACATCAAGTGCAAAAATCAGATGATAACCAAACGATATTCAGTAAGTAAAAAGTTTAGTCTCTCATCAGATGCATTAAATGCATTATTGACAAAATCACAAAAACATCATGAATAAGCTGTGATGCTTAAATCACGTACGAGTTTCCTGTTGACAGAGATAGTAAATGGAACACAAAATAGTTTTTTTTAAAACATCTGAAAATTTAAGTCATATTAAAACAGGTGTATTTATATGATGCTAATGTATTGTATCAGGTTGAAGCAAAAATATTGTAACCAAATTTGTAAAAGTCTCTAAATAAATTTTATGCAATTTTTGCGTATTTTGAAATATTCACTAGTTTAAATAAATTTTAGCACTTTCAAACCAAAAAAATATTAAACGCCGGCTAATTAAAATCGCTTGTTAGAACATCCACGATATATTAATTTAATCAAGGCTTAAATTAATTAATTATTTAGCAAGTACAGAATACTAATTTTGTTTTTATCAAAAAAGCCTAACGAAATTGGCTGATTTGAAGTTTTACGGGTTCCAGCTGTTGTTAAAAACAAGAGGAGTCACAAGCAAGTGATCCTAAGATTTAAGCAATCGCTAGTACTGGCAATCATTACGCATAATGTGCGTGTGTGTTCTAGCTGCGCTGAGTAATACAGATATGGAAGAACTGCAGTTTTAACTGGATTCTCTTGGTGAAAATGTATACTAGGAGCCACATGTATGAATGGTAAATTAAGGAACAACATCAAATAATTAACGCGACTCGGTATTCCACACACAAATCTTGAGAAAACACTGTGTTAATCAAGTCTTATTGTGTAAATGTGGAGAAATCATGTCATCTTATGACATGTTTTGGTTATGTTTTAGTTGGCGTAATAAAATTTGGATGCACAAAAGTATCGCTTATTGCCCGTAAAATATAAACATTTTGTCTCTATTTTAGCTTATTTTGTGTCTTTATTTCAGAACTAATTGTAGTGTGATTAACCAATTGACATAATTGACACATAAGTAGAGAAACAAAGAGACCTTAATTGCCAATACATTTGTATTAATAAATATTATCGAATAACTTATAGTAACCAATTTATTGATCATCAGCATAATTTAATTATACTGTATTGTTGTTGTTACTATATTGTGCATGGGCATTAATGGGGACACTTCATGCGGAAGTATTTTTGATGACGCTGAGTTTCTCTATAATTGTAGGTCAGTTTTGTTAATGGTTACACTAAATACATTCATGTCATTGTACAGTATTTTATGAAAACCTAAAATCTAGAATATTTTCATTGTTAGTATATAAGCTGTAGAAATTAAGAATAAAGCAATCATAATCAAAATTGTTAATAAATATTAAACATTCCTTCGAGCTCTAATTGAGGAGCTCAGGAATAAACTCTTAAAATAAAAACAAATAAACAATTCTTTTCAATTCTGATTTATCCTCGCTACATGGCGATCCTGCCAGTTCCTTGGAGTGCTCAAAAATAAGCACCTAAGGCAACTGCATTGTAAGGTGGATAAGCTAATACCACCGAAGGAAGATCCGCCTGGCCAAAAGGCAATAGCAGGTATTAGCGGACATATAATGAAGAAGGATCCGCCTGAGGAAAACAACAAAAAAAACAACAATAATAAAAATTAGCAGTGCGACTTGTTTGCACGCTTAGGGCCTGTAAGCGTTAACCGCTCGAGGCAAAATGTCCTTTCTAATAAAACGGGGCAATAGAAACAAATTATAATTTAAAGAAATGGCTCATACTATGGATATGGTTCATAGATCAACTGGTGGTAAAACCTCTCGCAGGTAATTAGCCACCACAGCTTCCCGTAAATCGGTACGCTACACCGGTGGTGTTAAAAACCTCACCGTTACTGAAGGATATGCAATTGACTCGCTGCAGTCGAGATGAACGAATTATTTATAGATATTTATACATGCAACAAAATATTTTGATACGCAAAATAAAATATTTAAATGAAAGAAGTTTTTTTTTTAAGCTTTATTTTAAATAAATTTAAGCCATATGTATAAGAAAAATTATAAATTGTTTTAAGATATACAAGACAAAAAGTAGTAGTAGTATTTGTAATATAATAATAAAAACACGAAATTATTAATAATTAAATTCCTACAATAATTATTATATATAATGATAGAACTACAAGCCTAAGGAAAATAAATTTTAAATGGAATGAAAAAAAAAATTTTACAAAAAGTTAGAAAAGGAAATTAAAAATCAAAATAATAATAATAACAATGGGAGGAAAGGAATCCAAAATTGAAAATCCGAATGCTAATGTAGTAAATAATGTAGAGATTGTAGATCATACTGCTCACCTAAACTCAGTATGGGTTTTATTGCTAATAATAGTATTAATAAATACGGTCAATTTACTGTTAAGAATATATATTCTACACAAAAGATCCCTGCGAAAGAAGTACACAATCAGAACGATTTAAATAAGGTATAGAAAGTAAATATTTTTTTTTAAATGAATTGGCAAGATATACTCAATAAAGTAAGACTTATAAAAGAAAATTTCGAACGCCCATACAAATGTTTAAATATCGACAGACCAATTAGGGATGAGACCATAAAAACTCATTTTCAAAACCTTCTGCAATATTTTGAAGAAGTAAGAGTTTTGTTGAACGTTCACTACAGTAGATTAACACCAGCTCATAAAAGTGCAGCTGAGGCATTTTTTTCCGATTTAAAAAATAGGGTCATAAAATTGGCGGAGAAAAAGTTAATTAGGGTAGAATTGCCAGACTCAATACATCAAGAATCAACCTATAGAGTAACATATACAAACAGCGATACAATAATGGCCCAAACAGTAGTCGATTTTTTGAATACAGCTTCAAAGCTGATCACGGAATTCGACGGAAAACCTGAAAATTTGCGCACCTTCTTGGACTCATTGTCAATTGTTGACTCTATAAAGGGAAACCATGAATCTGTTGCGGTTTCACTTATAAAGACAAAATTAAAGGGTACTGCTAGGAACTTAATAGGAGAGGAATCTACTATTGCAGATATCCAAACCAAACTTAAAAGTAGCGTCAAGGGAGAATCAGTAGAGGTACTGTCGGCAAAAATTCTGAACATAAGACAGAATAATAAAACTGCCACCAACTATTGCAGTGAGATTGAAGGATTAACAAAGTCGTTGGAAAGTGCCTACATTTCAGACGGACTACCATTTGAATTAGCCGCAAAGTACTCTACTCAAGTCGCGGTTAAGGCTATCACCAAAAACTGCACAATCGATAAGGTAAAACTTATCATGGAGGCAGGAAGTTTCGCGACAATGAACGATGCCATCAGTAAATTTGTTAACAGTTGCACTGAAGCAACTGGACAACAGAATACTGTACTCTATTATCGACCTAGACGGAATTTTAATACTTTCCAACGGACTAAAAGAAATTTTAGTAATGGAAATTCGTTCCAAGGGAACAACAGAACTATGAATAATTACAGCTACAATAATAACAAAAATCGCAATAATTTAGATAACAATCGTAATTCCAACAGGAATAAACCATTTTATGGTACCAATAATAGGAATAGGAACTACGTTAGAACAACTGACTCATATGAGTCGGAAAACTCAGAAGTCCCCCTAAGATCAATTCAGTAGGTAATAAAGTGTATAATCTAAACCTCAACTTATGTTTTTTCATAAACATCCAAACCCAAATCAACAATAACATAATAACACTACTAGTAGACACAGGTGCCGATATTTCAATAATAAAATTTAAACATATAAAAATTAATCATATTAATATTAACAAAACAACAACACTAAGTGGAATAGGACAAGGTAAAATCAAATCAATAGGAAGTACATTTTTAGATTTAAAATTCGAAAATTTTCTAATACCTCACAATTTTCAAGTAGTACATAATAATTTTTCCGATTCCATGCGATGGAATCATTGGAATGGATTTCATAAAAAAATACAACTGCATATTAGATTTTAACGAAGATTATAATTACCTTATCCTACGCCCTTATAATTTGCCACAGCCAATAAAAATACAAATAGCGAATAACTGTTCCGATATAACATTACCTCCCAGATCTGAAGTCATCCGTGAAATAAAAATTCACAATTCAGATACAGAACTTTTAATTCCTAACCAGGAAATTGTGAAAGGTGTTTTTATTGCAAACACGTTGGTGAGAGCGAACAGAGCATTTATTCGTATTCTAAACACTACCAGTAATATCACAACAATTAAACAAAATAAAATCAAAACCGAAAGCATCTCTGATTATCACATACTAGCAAACAAAACTAATAATGGAAACACTGAGCATAGAAAAACTAAAGTATTAAATATATTAAAACAAAATGTTCCTCATCAATTTCAGGAAACATTAACTAAGCTTTGCTCAACATACACAGATATTTTCGGTTTGGAAACAGAAACAATTACAAGTAATAATTTTTACAAACAAAAAGTTGAGAGTTAAGGATAAACACCCGGTATATATTAAGAACTATCGTATACCACATACACATAAGGAGGAAATAGATAAACAAGTAAGGAAACTAATTGATGATCAAATAGTCGAACAATCACAATCGGAATACAATAGTCCAATATTATTAGTACCGAAAAAATCACTGCCAAACTCGGAAAACAAAAGGTGGAGACTCGTAATAGACTATAGGCAAATTAATAAAAAGTTAATGGCAGATAAATTTCCCTTGCCAAGAATAGATGATATTCTAGACCAACTAGGTCGTGCGAAATATTTCTCATGCTTAGATTTAATGTCCGGATTCCATCAGATTAGTCTAGAGGAAAACTCACGAGACATAACATCATTTTCCACTAACAATGGTTCATATAGATTCACTAGATTACCCTACGGTTTAAAAATAGCTCCAAACTCTTTTCAAAGAATGATGACACTTGCTTTTAGTGGTTTAAAACCAAACCAAGCTTTTCTATATATGGATGATTTGGTTGTGTTGGGATGTTCAGAGGGACATATGCTTTCAAATCTCCAAGATGTCTTTGACTTATGTAGAAAGTACAATCTAAAATTACATCCTGAGAAATGTTCATTTTTTATGAGAGAGGTTACCTTCCTTGGCCATAAGTGTACGGATAAAGGAATATTACCTGATGATAGTAAATATTCGGTTATCGAAAATTACCCAACACCGAAAGACGCGGATAGCGTAAGACGATTTGTTGCATTCTGCAACTATTATCGCAGATTCATTAAGAACTTTTCAGAATATTCCAGACATTTGACAAGATTGTCTAAAAAAGGAGTACAATTTGAATGGAGTAAAGATTGTGATCGTGCATTTAGATATCTAAAACAGGCACTTATGAAACCAACACTGCTTCAATATCCAGATTTCACAAAAGAATTTTGTATAACAACCGATGCAAGTAAATATGCTTGTGGGGCAGTACTAACACAGGAGTGTAGTGGAAAGCAATTACCAATTGCATATGCATCAAAAACCTTTACTAAAGGTGAGATTAATAAATCTACAATCGAACAAGAGTTAGCGGCCATACATTGGGCTATTACACATTTCCGGCCGTACATATACGGAAAACACTTCCTTGTTCGCACTGATCATAGACCACTTTCTTACTTGTTTTCTATGAAAAATCCAAGTTCTAAATTAACTAGAATGCGACTAGATTTAGAAGAGTACGATTTTACTATAGAATATCTTAGGGGAAAGGACAATTACATCGCGGACGCGTTGTCGCGAATTACGATTACTGAATTAAAAGATATAAATAGGAAATTAGATAATGTTCTTCAGGTCACGACTCGATCGATGACAAATAAGGAAAGAAAAAACAGTAGTAAAATTAATAATCAGCATAAAGTCACAAAAGATGAAAAGCCCAATATATATATACCTTTGAATAATACTGACGTCAGAAAATATATTAAATTAAGGATTACACCCGTAAAATGTTATTTTAAGCGTGGAAAATCAGTTATAGCATATATGCAAATTAATGATTTGTTTACTAATAAGAAAATTGACTTAGGACAATTTTTCTTTAGGCTTGAGAAAGTGGCCGGTAAACTAAATATTGAAAAATTACAAGTGGCACCCAGTGAGAAAATTTTCGAATTTATCTCAACAAATGAGTTTAAGATTATGGGCAATAGATATTTAAAGAAAGTGAGAATAGCACTATTAAATGAGGTGACTCTAATTGATAATAAGAATGCTAAGGCAATTCTTGATATTATGCTGAAATACCACAATGATCCTATTGAAGGTGGACATTGTGGAGTTTATAGAACTATAGGTAAAATAAAACGATACTACTACTGGAAGAACATGACAAAAGATATAACTAAATATGTTAAAACATGTCACAAATGTCAGACGACAAAGGCAACCAGACACTTAAAATGTCCCATGACTGTCACACCAACACCTATAAAGGCATTCGATACGGTATACGTGGATACAATAGGACCATTCCCAAGATCCATTCGGGGAAATGAATTTGCAATCACCATAATATGTGATTTGACAAAATATTTGGTAACTATTCCTATTGCCGACAAAAATGCCAAAACGGTAGCAAAGGCGATTTTTGAAAACTTTATACTGACCTATGGTCCAATGAGGACATTCATTTCTGACATGGGGACAGAATATAAGAATTCAATACTGACAGAATTATGTAAATTGCTTAAAATTGAAAAACTAACTTCAACAGCTCATCATCACCAGACGTTAGGTACAATAGAAAGAAGTCATAGAACTTTCAATGAATATGTACGTTCACATATTTCAATAGATAGGACAGATTGGGATGAGTGGTTGAAATATTTCACTTATTGTTTTAATACAACACCATCAACCGCACATAACTATTGTCCTTATGAATTAGTTTTTTCAAGAAATCCAAATAAATTCTCAGAATTCACAGAAGTGGATACAATTTCTCCATTATACAATATAGATGACTATGCCAAAGAAGCAAAGTATAGATTAGAAATAGCTTTTAAGAGAGCTCGATTACTATTAGATAGAAATAAGTTAAAGCAAAAACAAAATTACGATAGGAGTATATTAGATAATAATTTTGAATTAGGAGATTTAGTTTTACTTAAGAATAATTCAGGTCATAAGTTAGATAATCAATATAAGGGTCCATTTAAAATTAAGAAAATAGATTTAAGAAATAATGTAACAATAGTTGATAAGAAAAATAACAAAGAACAAATAGTTCATAAAAATAGACTTAAGATATATCATAAATAAATTATTCACAATTAAAATTATAGTAACATTTAAAGAATTATATCATATAAATAAATATTTAACATAATTGTAAAAGAATGTCCATAGAACTCACGTTATATGAACATTCTTATAAAAAGTGGAGGTGTAGTGTGATTAACCAATTGACATAATTGACACATAAGTAGAGAAACAAAGAGACCTTAATTGCCAATACATTTGTATTAATAAATATTATCGAATAACTTATAGTAACCAATTTATTGATCATCAGCATAATTTAATTGTACTGTATTGTTGTTGTTACTATATTGTGCATGGGCATTAATGGGGACACTTCATGCGGAAGTATTTTTGATGACGCTGAGTTTCTCTATAATTGTAGGTCAGTTTTGTTAATGGTTACACTAAATACATTCATGTCATTGTACAGTATTTTATGAAAACCTAAAATCTAGAATATTTTCATTGTTAGTATATAAGCTGTAGAAATTAAGAATAAAGCAATCATAATCAAAATTGTTAATAAATATTAAACATTCCTTCGAGCTCTAATTGAGGAGCTCAGGAATAAACTCTTAAAATAAAAACAAATAAACAATTCTTTTCAATTCTGATTTATCCTCGCTCATATTATATCAACTAATATTATTATAACCAGTTATGACTAAATGATACACTATTATCAATATAACCAAAAACAACAAAACAAAAAAAAAACGCAACAGGTTGAGTATTTCTATTGCTGCCTTAATTTTAATTCCTTTCCCTTGAATCCTTTTTTTACTAAAAATTCGCCTTTTATTTATCATTTTGAATGCAGGCAATTCATTACAAAATATTACACTTCTTCTTCCCTTTCAATTTAAATAAGATTTTTTACACGTTTTTATAAATTCCTTACAAAAACCAAGCAGGTACGTACATCCACACAGATATATCAACCTACTTATACAAGCGCAATTTTTTATGAGGAAAAAACAATTTACACAAAAAGCATAAAACGAATAAAAACAACATGCCAATAGTTTTTTTTTCTTCTTAAAAAACCAAAAGAAAAGCGAAAATTGTGCTTTTAACTTACATTTTTGTTCGTAAGATGGCAGAGAAAAATTTACGGAAACACACACACACACAAACTTACATGCACAAAAAAAAAAGAAAATGAAAAGTAGAAAAAAATAAATGTGGCTGCAGCTAATGTTTGTAGTGCTTTTTATACTTCTTGCATTTTTTTATTGTTCGTCTTATGGAAACATATGAAGGAGTGTCAATTACTTTTATGTTAGTGTTTGCCTTGCGGAAAAGAACCAAAAAAATACTTAATGCTAACACCGTTTCTTATGACGTTAAGTATAAAATGAATGTATAATTTTCATGTAAGAATTTGTAGATCATTAATTGTTATTATCTATTAGAACTAGAAAGGAACATTGAGAAAGATTTTTTTTAACGATTTCTTCTCTAAACTAATCTTAGAAGTCAACGCTTTTTTTTGGGAAAATAAAAATAGTTAAGTTCAAAAAGGTTTAGCTTATAAGAAAATGCAATTAAAAAAATCTAAGATGAAAGAGACAAAGTTCATTTCCCATCTACATTAGTTTCCATAACACAATTTAGTTAGTTATAAAATTTAGTGTTTATTTTCATTCTATATTGATGAGCCAAAATTCTAGCGAAAACATGTAAACTCCTCCCTTCCTGCTTTCCGCAACCTAATGGCCATTTAATTTGAGCTTAAGAATTTTGTTCCCCATAGAGTAACTTCTAGTTACAGAATATAACAAAATAATAAATGGGCTCCATTCAGGATGTCAAGTTGCTGCGATAGCACTATGAAATCATGGCGCCAGTTGAAATATGATAGCTAGTTGAGTCTACGGACTTCACGCTTTACAATCGAGGAGATATAATTAACCAAACAAGGATTATTGCATATATATATATTTATATATTTTAGTAGTATATATATATCCTACTACTAAAATACAATTGCTATTTCAGGAATATTTTTTTTAGAATAGAAATTTAATATTTAGTCTAAAGCAGTGATGGGCGAACTTTTTGGGTGGCCGACCAATAAAAAAAAACATAGAGGGTCATTCATTAAAAAATTATTTGGTCGCTGTTCAATTAAAAGTTCGGTATAAGCTATATATTTATTAGTTATATTAAGTAATATTTTAAAACAACATAAAAATTTTATAAGATACGATTTATTATGATTTTAAAATTTTCCAGATGTATGGGAAGCACGGATCTGTTTCTGACTTGACATAATTTCCCTAAAATCTGGTTCCAGCTGGGAGGATGCGACTTTTAATAAATTAAATAGACTCTCGTCTGACAATCGGTTTCTTATTGAATTTTTTCTGCATTTCATTACTGAAAAGGCCTGTTCACATAAATATGAGGAAGCAAACATTGCTATAATTTTCGGCGCATGATTCATTAGCTTTGGAAATTCATCTTTTGGTAAGGATTTATACAAATTAAGCTTATCTGTATTTAAAAATAGCTGTTTTAAATTAATATTTCATTGCAATTCTATAATTTCCAATTGTAGATCAGATGGAACATTCTCAGGATTAACATTAAAAGGCATTGAAAAAATATCTAAACATGGTTGGATTTTTTTAAAGTCAGCAAATCTGGCCTCAAATTCTGAATACAGTTTTAATAAAGATTGTGAAAAGACTTTGAACTTCTCTTCACTCACAGGCCTCAAAGAATTAAGTCTTGAAAAATGAGTCAAATCATTTTTTCCCAAACATTTAGAAAATATAAACAATTAAGTTTTAAAAGACCTCAAACTGCCCCAAGTTTCATCTATAAATTGATTTCTTCCCTGTAACTTCTTGTTCAGTTTATTATAGTGCTCGAGTAAATCCGTGAAAAAAGCAAACTCGATGCACCAATTCTTATCCTCCAATATTTCCCACTCATCCCAAATTTCAGTTTTTGTTTTTAGAAAAACTTTAATTTCTTCGAGAAGATTCCAAGCTCTCGAGAAGGCATGCCCACAACTCAGCCACCTGATCTTTGTGTAATAAAGTACATCTAAAAATTCTGCATCAACTTCCGATAAAAACTCTTGAAATTGTCGATGTAACAAACCACTGTCTCGAATGGTATTAATTAATTTTAAAATAATATTAAGTACGTGGTTAATATCCAAGGCAGCCTTGCAAAGAACATCTTGGTGGATTATACAATGTAAAAAAATTATTTCGCTTTCAGGATTCTGACTTTTATAAACTCCTACAAACCCCGTATTTTTCCACACCATGTTAGGTGCTCCATCAGTGGTTAAATTAATTAATTTGGAAATTGGGGCATTAAGAGATTCCATCCCCTCTCTAAATTCATCACAAATTATTTTTCCTGTCGTCTTTCCTTTTAAAAATCTCAAACAAGCAAGTTCTTCGGTTATTACAAAGTTTTCATCGACTTCTCTGATAAAAATTAGGGCTGTATCACTCCTGTCAAAACTCACGTCCATAGTGACTGAAAAATACTTAAACTTTTTAAGATGTTTATCGAGTTGATTGGTGAAATTAGAAGAAATCGCTTCAATTCTTTTTGTGACCGTTCTACATGACAGCCCTATTGATTCGAAATCTTTTACCATTTCTGGTCATAATACTTTTCCAATGCTAATTAACACTCCTTAATAAATTCTCCTTCAGAAAACGGTTTGTTACTTTTTGCTATTTTATAGGCAACAATGTGACCAGCTAACGTGGAGGATCGCTGGACACTTCTTTGATTTTTAAAAAAACATTTGCTGACTAGATATTTTTCTTTTCAATTCCTCTGAATGAACTTTCTTTCTTCATCTGTCATTTTATAGTACTTCGACCCAAGATGTTTTGAATTAAAGTGCCTAGCGAGATTATAATCTTTTAGTACAGCTACCGGTTCTTGTCAGATAAGACAAATAGGTTTTTCGTTATATTCCATAAAGAAGTACTTCCATGTCCACTCTTCTTGAAATACTCGACATTCCGAATCAATTTTTCTCTTTCTATTTTCGATTGATAGTTATGGGGGTATTTACAATACACTTTATTATTTTAATTACACAAACAAAACTGTACGTTGGCAACTTTATAATTTTACTTCACAATTTATTCTTTACGTAACAAGATTTACACTTTTACTGATTGCTGATTAATCCATCGCTGTTGTCTCGAATATTCAAGAATCTTCTAGATCTCACATATAAAAGTTGTTGTTATGTTATACGTTCAGTTTTCTATATTAGTTGTTAGTGGTTTTGATGTTTATGTTTCTTCTTGGAATATTGCATCAGAAAGTTGTTGTTGTCTTGTGTGTACAATATTTCCCAGAAAACTACGCAGTTTGTACACAATATAATATGAAAACATCGCATTTTTTTGCTAAAATTGTCAATTTATATCTTTTTTAAAACATAATGTAAATTTATTTTTTGGGCATAATTTTTTAATAGGTGATTAAAAGCTCGGCGGGCCGGTTGTGGCCCGCGGGCCGTAGTTCGCCCATCACTGGTCTAAAGTTATCTACGTTCTTCAGAGAGGAACGTCAGGCCCTAAATATTTTTTTCTGTGAGCGCAAAAGAAAGTTTAATAAACAACAAAAAAGGGTAAATTATAGTAGAATCTTAATTGAGTTTTGCAAGCACTGGTATTTTAGAATGAACGAATTCTTTATAACAAAATTTGTTGTGGTAAGGAATGCTCTCTTAAAATTTTTAAATTCTGATGCAGATTAAACTCTTGTAAATTTGTTAGATTTATGAACTCTCTTGTGATCTGTACTTAGCTTTGTTTGTTACTTTATTAATAACGTAATAACGCCAAGCCAAAGCTTGTGAATTATGTATTTTTTTTTCGACTATAACAGTTTTCTTCATAGACTTCAGAGCACTAAGCCGCGATAAGTAGTATGTTCATCTCGATGTCATAAGTAAAATTAAAGTTGTGGATTTTTGGTGGTTTAAAAGTAAGGCCATCGGTCAATATTGATCAATATTACGCATTTCGGTCAATATTACTCGTAAACGGAATAGAGTTGTGATAAACAATTATTTTGAAACCATGTTGGTTAAAACAAAAAACATATTGTTACGTTTATACCTTTTATGAACGTTTTGTTGTGAGTTCTTTACTGCAAAATAAATAACACCAGTTTTTAGAGTTTTTAAATTTTAACAATTTAATTTACTTTAACTGCACAAAGTTGGCACTACTATACAATTTACTCAAAATGCACGTCTTTACTTGATAAGGTTTAATTTTACACTGACTATCCACTCAGACGCTTTCCTATTAATACTTGTCCATTTAAAGTCTAAAAGATTTAAAAATTATCTACTCTCTTTGTATCGCATTTTGTTGTGGTATGTTGTTTATTCGATGTATAGGCGCCTGTATAGTTGTTTTTGTTTTTATGCTGATAAGGATTTATTTCAATATATTTTTTGTTGCTTTTAAAAAAAAGGTTTCTTAGAAAACCACGCAGATGGTAAACAACATGTATATTTGTTGTTGTAAAATTAGTTTTTTTATATTGCGCGTTTAGATGATAAACAGCATACATGTATTTTTTTTATTTTTCATTTTTTTTTTGCATGCCAGGCAGTTAGTAAACAGCATATCCAATTGTAGTTGTGTGTGTATAAACTTCTACGCAGTTTGTAACCAGTAGTTCCCTTTATTGCTTAATTGTTTTTTTTAAAACTTAAGCAAGACACATTCGCAACAATATATTTGCAGCTGAACTTTTTTATTTTGCCGCCGATTATATGCTGAATACTACAGGCAAGTGTGCACAATAACCACTGAAATTTTCTAATTAATACCGATCACAATTCAAACACTACGGCACATTGATAAAATAATAGACATTACAATTATGTTAATAAGTCGCTGTCATCCTTCTGGAATAAAGGCAATTCATATTCTAGGTATATTATGGTGAATGCCTTATAACCCACCTTATTTTATTTAATTATTTTTCTCTTCTATTCTTTACTTGTAAACACACAAATTATTTTGATACAAAATCTGCTAAAGCATAATCTTAAAATATCACGATTAATCAAAAGTTATTTGTTATTACAGCAACTCAAATTTTTCAGTACTTTATTTCTGAAATGCAAATGATTGTAGTTAGAAGCGTGAAAGTCTACTCCTTTATTTTATCTAGTTCGAGTCGAAATAAAATTTCGGCCTTAATAAAAATAATGTTTTAACATACGAGTATATTAAAAACATTTAACAATATCACAGTTTCAAATTCATGAAAAGATTTACTGATGGTGGTGTAAAATGATCCAATATTGTTGAAAAGTGACATGAAAAATTTTAAGGTACTTCAATTGCAAATAAAAATAATTTTATAGCGGCTTATTTAATTAAGATTAGCAAAAGATTGCTTCACTGGAAGAAAATCGTAGAATAGAGAGATAAAACAAGACGCAATGAAGGGGCTGATTAAAATGAAATAAAATTTACAACATAATTTAACAAGCGTAATTGCTGCAATTAAATGTTTTGCTGCTTGACTTTTCACGCATTTTTCCCGCTACCCAATCACTTAATTTATTTTGAAACTTGTTGAAAATGTATATTTCGGAATTAGTTTTGTATTTACAACACTTTACTGGGTCTGGGATGTTCATATTAAAAAACCGTGCTATTAATTTACTTTGGATGATTTTATTGTAGCTGTGGCATTTGATTTCAAATTTTTGGAAGAAATAAAATTTTTTGTTACAAAAATTGTGTTAAAAAATAGATTTAAAAAAATGCAAAAAATAAATGAAAACAAATGAAACAGTATTTTACAAAAAATAAGTTTATTTATAAAATACTAGCGTTACATATGAATTTATAAAAAACTTTAGTTCTGTGATAACATTTCGAAGTGCTTTTCTTAAACGTAGTATTAGGCTGTAATTTCAAAAATATCAAGTCGTTTTCCCTAATTCACTGTAATATTTAAAAGTGGCTTCCGAATAATTGTTTTTTAAAATAGTTACGAGTCCCATATTCTTTAATAGGGCCCATACACGACACAATCATAATGTCGCAATCAGTTGATTGTACAAGCCGATTGACCGTGTGTGGGGTTGATGTATGATTGATCAAGCTGATTGTGTAAAATCAAAATGATTTTGATATTTTCATGATTGTGACAGCGTGCTTGTGTCGTGTTTCGTGAAATTTGTTCAGCCATTCATTTATCAAACAATGAACACATCGCCGGAGTAACTGCTAACCGATGAAACGGTGAAATTGGTTCTCTCATCATTGTGCTTTTCTTAATAATTAATGGCGTAACTTCCTTTAATAATTTATAAAAATGTTCTTTATCCATTCTTACAAAATTATTTAAATCGTCCACGGCACTGATTGACAACTCTTTTAGAAGTTTAGTGTCTCCTAATTCTTCTCTATTTATTAACCATTTCTTCATCCACAGCCTTTTCTTCTTTTCTTTACGTTTCTTTCTTTTATTGCTAATAGCAACAATAACTGCAGCACAAGCGTCGTCGCTATCCATAATGATCCACACAATACTTGAAATCAAATGAATATTGAGCAATCGTGCTGGTGTGGTGTTTGGTTAAAGCGTGATTGATCAATCATGTGATTGCGACAGCATGATTGTGTCGTGTATTGGCCCCTTAAGTCACTCACAACTGAATGTCAGAAATTATTTTGGCCACGAATCCGGTTATTCAAAGTAATTTCTTTTCACTGCATATAATAATTATTACATGACTCTAGGTTAGAGCTTTATTTGACCATGTTTCGAATTTAAAAAAAATATGTTTTTGTCGTAAAGAAAAAAATCGAATGTCGCGATCAGAGTTGACAAATACCTCTCACAGATTTAATATACTCTTTTACCGTCTTCTCAAGAAATTTTTAAGGGGGTACATTATACAAATGGCTAAGGCTTTAAATAAGCAGACTTCAAGCAAATTATATGGGAACATATTTTAAAAGTTGCCTACGGAAACAAATTATTTAAGCTTTTGCTATAAAAAATGTGAGAGAAGTTAGACGCATTTTTCATTTCGGAAATTGTGTTTTGCCGCAATATTTTTTCACGTCAAAAGGCAAGAATGCCTCATAAATAATATTTCTTCATTTTGAAGGCAGTGCCTCAAGCGATAAGTGCTTCAAAGATATCGGCATATATAAAAACTGTAACATATTGTTAGCTTTATTCATTTAACAAACCTTTAGTTTATTATTAAACTGTTTGCAATTAAACTGATCCTACTGCCTAAGAAAGAGAGCCTTTATTTTCTGTTTTGAGCTGTTCTTACATTTACTCGAAAACTATAAGTCATCCCATTAAACATAGATGCAGCTGTTATCATTCGGCAGCGGAGGTATTTGTTTGCTTGTCTTGTTGTTCTATGTTAGTAGTTTTTGTTTTCTGATTGTTTATCTTAGTTCATGGAATTTTAATGTAGCATTTTTTGTTGTTGTTTTGTGTTAACAAGATGGCTTAGAAACTTCTTGATTTTTAAACAGGCACTATAGGTCATTTCACCTCACTTTTTTTGTGAGAATTTTTTTACGACTTAAACTAAACATCTTTGTAACAATATAGAATGGAAATAATAACAATAATAATAATAATAATAATTTTGTCCGTTAAAAAGTAAGAAATCATTAGATTAATCAATAAAAGTTATGTAGATTTCTAAAAGAGCGCTAATTAACAAGAACTGCAAATGGTATGCTATTGAAATCAACTGTTTGTTTAAAAGTTCTTGAGGTCAAAATTTAAAGGAGTGGGGATTATGGGTAGCCTAGGTTAAGAGAAGATTGTGAGTTTGAACAACTGCGTTATTACATGAAATAATTAATATTATAGGTGCAGTTGCTGTACTTTCGAACCTTCTTGGTAAATAGAAAATCGATAGTTAAAATTTACCCCGAAGCCATAAATAAAAACTAATTACAGGATCAACAGAGCTCGGTTGATTGGTGACGACGCCTACTTGATAAATAACAAATAATGACTTAAAATCTCTTTCGAGCTGCAATATAAAAATTATATAGAATAATTCAAATCCACTATGAAAATAGTGGTTCTGTTAAAGTTACATTACGTAAAATTCGTGATATTTTCGATTACGTTAATCGTCTTCTGAGACTGCCATTACGAAGTTGGTCGTTGAATTTCACTCGACAGACTAGCTACAAAATGTGCAAACAACATAGCGTGTTTGACCGGGTCGTTCAACTGAAAATTTCGCAGCTGTATTGAAGCAAATCCAAATTTGTCAATTCCACGACGTTCTCAACAATGCGTGATTTGGTTTACATCTGCACCGACTATATAGTCATAATCAGATGGTAGTCAAACCACTTAGTTGATTGGACACCAACTAAGCCCTAGAAGGCCATCGAATACGTATATCCTCCAGTCACTCCTAGTAGCAATTTAGAAAGTCCGGAATAGGCCGTGCCCTCACTCCTTGGAGTGGAGTTGGAGACTTTCCAACTGGTCCAGAACGCATGAAGCTCTTATTTATCAAGAACACGCCAGCATTCATACTCACTGGACCTGAACCATTCATTGTGTTAATTTGAATGGTCCGACCCACAAACTCTCACGAGAGTCCGAAACCACAACCACCACCATACTCCCATATAGGGGCCAACCTCAATAACCAGTCAGAGCACATCATTGTCTAAAGAGAACAAATAGTGTACTCTGGGGCAACTGATTTCCCGTGGAAATATGTGGATTGTCCAGGTGACTCCTACTAGCCTTTAAGGGGCCTGGGCTCCCTTTTACCCCGCAAGACACCAATCTAAATGGAATAGTAGGTTCCAAAAAGACTATAATGTGCCCCCGGGGGGACGACGTTCTCAACAATTGGAGTTACCCAAAACCACCACATGGCGAATTTTGCAAAAGGATTTGAATTTGAAGGTTCAACTTTTGCCGGAATTGAAGCCGGCCGACCATTTACATCGACGTAGATTCGCTCAATCATTCAGGAACAACCGGCTGGTTTTTATTTTCACTTATCAGGGCATGTCAACAAGCAAAATTCACGCATTTTGGCTTCTGAAAATCCTAGAGCGATAATTGACAAGCCTTTTGCATGCTTAGAGTATATCTGTACGGTGCACTATGCGGTCTGGAGGCGTAATTGGTCGCGTTTTTCGATTAGGCTAGAAATGAAACAACACAATTTTGACTTATTATTAACGACGTGGATATCACTGATATGTAGTTTCAACAGGATGGTGCGACATGCCAAACAGCCAATTAAACGATTAACTTTTTTTTTAAAGAGAAGTAGCACTTCAGGCAACAATGCTTATTTAGTCAAGTACCGTGCTACATTCTTTAGAAAAGGGATAGAGAAGAGTTAAAACAGGTGGTGAAAGTAGAAGGATAGTCGGAAATTAACTGCACAGCGACCAGTGACTATGCCTTCATCGCTGAGCAGCCCCACCGCCAGTCAATTTTTATTTTTGTAGTGAAAAAAACCAAGGTTTTCGTTGGGAATCGAACCTACACTCTGACTCTACATACTGACAAGCAACCGAGGTACCTCTTTTACAAAACTATAAATCTATAAAAATTATTGCACACCAATTGCACGACAATCAGCAGTTAAGTGGCCAGCCAGATCGTGTGATTTAACGCCACTGGATTATTTCTTGGGGGACTATGTTAAGGAGAGAGTCTATACGGAGCCAATCGAATCGATTTTAACCTTAAAACTCAAAATCCTTGATGTGATTAACGAAATAGTGCTGCCTTTAAGCCAAAAAGTGATTGAAAACTTTAATGAAACAATTGACATCTGTCAGCGTGGTGGTGGTGGTGACTATATCCCAGATGTAATTTGTCATTTATAATTGCTGCCGTAATAAAATAAAAATGTTAATCTTCTTAATTTAAGTTTTTTATTTTATTTTGTTTTAAACAACAAACTTCTTGTTGAAAACCCCGCTTGTGAGTTAAAGAACAAAATTGCATTACGTTGTTTTTGTGTAAAGGTTGGATTAATGCTGTACTATTTAACACGCCACTTATATAAAACGCTTCTTAATTATTTTGAAATTATTTTGAAATAATTAACAAGCCATTATTAATTTTTTATATTGGAAAATTCTACTCTTTTGTGATAAGTTGTTACTGCAAAGTGTCTATTTGATTAGTTGGACCAAACACACATTGTTTATAGCCACCCTGTGATTGTAATAGAAAGTCCTTTTTTATTATAATAATAGTGAGGACACAATCCTTATTTATTGGCCAGCTTAAATACTTATTCATAAATACAAAGCTTTTGTGCATTAGAAAAAGCTTTTCCAAAAAACTATTAATAACAGAATTGCACTCAAAACGAGTATGCACTCAAAAAAATATACAAACATTCTCTTAAAAATGTACAACGACTCTTCCAAATTTTTCGGTAGCAAAAAAATATTTTTAAAGAGAACTAACACTACCTTCTTGTTGTTGTTCTTTCTAACCAAAAAACACATATTCATATATATTTGTTGTAGAGGGCGTGCTAGTTGAGATATTTGTTTTAATATTTTGTTGTTGGTACATTGCTCCTAGGAACAGTCTACCATTTTTTGTGCCATCTCACTATTTGTAGTTGTTGTTGTGCTTGTTTTTAGGGGAAAAATTAGAGAAAATATATCAATTCTTTTGTTCTATAACTGCTGCATTAATTTAAATATTTGTGATAACGCCCATTTTTTCTTCACCAACCCAATACACACGCATTCGAACAAGTGGGAATGTGGTGTCACTATATCGTTTTGATTCGTTAACGAATTAAGGATTCATGTATTATTTACATTGTTTTTATATGTTTACATTTTGTATCTAAGTTTTTACTTTAAATGTCGATTTGAAGTTAATTTTAAATTATGTGTTTGTATGCTGACGTTCAGTCGGCTCCTCTATTCCAATTTAAATTAATAATTCTTTCATTAGTAAATAGGATAATCAACAGTTATTGCCACATATATGTACTACTAAAAAAGCACATACACACCATCAACGTGCAGTTTATTGACACAAACACTGTTGCATATTCATACAGTTTTATTATTGAGGAACAGTTGATGGTTTTTCTTTGAAACGATTTAATTGCAACAAAGAAATTTTAATTCTTTTAAAATCGTATTAAATGAAAATTGCACTTTTAGAGAAAGCTATTATTAAACTAATGACACTGAATAGAATGCATACATACATATGTACATACAATTTATTAGGTATTTGCAAATGATTTCTAATTAATTTGTTATATAAAGCAGCAGGGGAGTATACTTTCGTTAATATACACATTATGTTTATAATGTGTGATTCAAGTGAAGATACTTTTTTCAATAGGCTTTTCTTTGACAGATCGCGTGTGAGTCGTGTCGTACTGTCATGTTATTTCTGTTTAGTATTGTTTGACATTTCATCCTGCAAAGACTTACGCGTGAACGACGTTTACAGATCGGAAATTCACATTCTGTGAAGAATGTGTTTCGTAAACTCCGCTTAACTTATGGTCAATACAATCGGCCTACTGAGCGTGCTATTCGCAACACCATCATTAATTTTGAGACACAGCATTCATTATTGGATAATATTCTACCGAGTAGACTACGTCCAGCACGGTGGAATCATCGGTTCATATTTCTTCAAAAATAAAGACAGTGAGAACGTAACCGTCAATGGTGACCGTTATCGTGCCATGATAAGGGACTATTTGGTGCCTGAAATTGAAACTCGTGAACTCGGCGACATTTGGTTTCAACAAGACGGCGCCACATCGCATGAATCAATGGATTTATGGAGAGATCAAATAAATTCACGTTTTGGGTCGGTCGATTGGGCATCAAGATCGTGTGATATCATACGGTTAAACTTTTTCCTGTGGGGATATGTAATGTCTAAAGTTTTTGCGGACAATCCCGCTTGGATTTAGGCCTTGGAGCACAACATCACGCGTATCATTCACCAGTTACCACTCGAAATGCTCGAACGAGTCATCGAAAATTGGACTCAACGGATGGAGCATCTGAGACGTAGCCGCGCCCAACGCTTGAAAGACATAATCTTTAAAAAATAAATGCCAAAGAATGTTCTTTCAAATGATAATAAGCATTGCCCATTAAATTTGAATTTTCTTTAACAAAGAAGGGATCCTAGAAACCACCCAATATTTATTCTCTGTGTTTTTTTAGCCATAAAACCATAAAACTCTTAGCAGAGTGCATATCGAGAAGCTTAAACGTGAAATATTGAGTTTAAATCTTTACATTTCATACTTTTATAGACATGATGACGTTAAACGTATTAATTGTTGTCATGAGGATCTCTCCCACTATCGGTAGCTACATATCTGCAATTTAGGTAGGTAAGAGTTGGTATGCCAATAGTCGATATTGAAAACATACGCATTTCTTTGGATTTTAAAGTTATATTTAATTAACGTGGATATTTCGCTATATCTTTGCTTTTAAGCAGTAAGTTTTCGAGTAGTTTTTTTTTTTTTTAAGAGAAGTAGCTCTTCAGGCAACAATGCCTATTTAGTCAAGTACCGTGCTACATTCTGTAGGAAAGGGATAGAGAAGAGATGAAACAGGTGGTGAAAGTAGAATGATAGTTATGGAAATTAACTGTCGTATAAGAGAGCGCAGTGACCAGTGGCCAGAGACCATGCCTACATCACTGAGCAGCCCAACCGACAGTCAAACCAAGGTCTTTATTGGGAATCGAACCCACAACCCCCAGTCTTATCAGCTAGTACATTACTACTACTAGGGCTAGTAATTTATTAGTGTCAGAGTAAACTTAAGAAGCCTAGAAATCATAATAGGTGTTCGTAGAAGAGACATCTTCACTCTGATTACCCTTAGATTTCTAAACCAACAGGCAATTAGTACATTACCAGCCATTCCTTAGCCACCTTACTTCTCCGATGAAGTCCACGAGATCCAATAATTTTTCAACGATAGAACTCCACCCAAATTTAGCCACTAAAGAGGAAATTTTAATAAAAATTACTTTTTTACTGATTTCAATGTTTAGTGGCATTGGGTAAAAAAAATATTTATGATTTCCAATGTTTGGTGGGCGAGTGTTGACTACAGGGAAAAAGTAATTTTTATTTTTTTTTTTTAATTTTTATTATTTTATTTAATTTTTTAAGCTTTAATTTCTAGAGAAGTGTTTATCAATCTCTTGCCCTAAATTATCTTTCTGAGTTTCAAAGTAGTTTACCCTGGAGTCAATACAATTTATATTAAGTACTTCAATACCTGCCCAGTAAAGGACAAAGAAGTCAGTAAAATCTTTTATTCCTTCAACCAATATTCCGAAGATTTTTTTAAATATCCTTAAACTAAATTTAGAAAAAGCAGGATTTGTATATTAGATGCCTGCAAAAATATGAACGATCAACTACATCATTTTAGATCAATGGCCGTACTACTAGAGGTCCTAAGAGAATCGATCCAATACGCCAATATCTGGCTAATATGGATTTTATTCAATGATTGAAGGTATTCTGAACAAGCTTCAACCATTTCAAAGAAAAAACAATAACAGCAAACAACACAAAGTTTTAATTCTTGATCTTGGGGAAAGAGGTAGCTTCTAAATGCCGTTTGTTTTTAGTATTTGGTTATACAAAACATCTAGTTGCAGGTAAATTTACCAACGTCAAAGCTTTATATTCTAAACTGAAGTTTTGATCTGAATAAACAGTTGGATATTTTACTTGTGTTATGCTGCAAATCAACAAATTCTACCGTGAGCCCTTAGAAATTTGAAGTGAAATTTGGAGACTTAAGGCCGGGGCACATAGAATCCGTCATGCGTTATACTTTGACGTATTCAACTGAAGTCAAAGTAACGACGGATGAGGTTGGTTGACGGATAAGAAATCAGCTGTTTTTTTGTTTTTCTTATTTTATATTTTTTTGCAGCAAAGTTTTATTAAAGTGCACAATTGAAATGGAGTTAGACGACATCTTAGACTTTCTATTCATGGTAATTTGTACTATTTATTCCATTATTTATTTTTATTATTATTACTTATAATTTATTTAAAAATATTTTACTACAATAAAGCGAAAATACAAAAAAAAAAACAAGAGGAAGAAGCAAATGAAAAACGTCAAAGTACTTAACGTACTTCAAAAGTTAAAAGTTGGCCAACTTTCGTACTTTGCGTTGACGGAGACGTATTGATTGTGACAACGCTGCTAAGAAAACGTGTATTTCAACTTACTTGTCAGTTGAAAAATACAACGTATGACGGATGACGGATTCTATGTGCCCCAGCCATTAAGCATACTCTCCGTGAGACCAGTTTGAAAGAATGCAGAATGGTCTAACAAAAAAGAAACTGTTTTACCAAAAGCGATAATACTTTCTCAAGCATAATCTTTCTATTTGTGCGGCTATTGATGAAAAATTCGTTTCTAAGAAAGTAAAAAAAAACCAGATAAAAAGGTCTAACGAAAAGCGCACTGGGTTTTAAAACAAATCTTAAAAATAGTCTGCAAAGAAGGTAAGCATAGAAGAAAAATGTTTAGAAGGAGGTTAAAGGGAGCAACGTTTAGTTGGGTTACACGATAATTTGTCAATTTTAGAAAATGGAGGTTTGAAAGCTGCTGTCGCCTTGGATTGTAATGATGATATGAAATACCAGAATACATACTAATGCGTGCTCAAGGCATTAAATACAACAGAATAGCAGTCAAGCAACCAAACAACTTAAATGAATCACTTAAACTTGAAAGAGTTTCAAGTGGCATAGCCAACAATTCTTTAGTGCCAGACACAGACATAAGTAATATATGTACAATCATTTCCTTCTACTCACCGTGGTGCCAGTATAAATCATTATAGGAATTGCTCATTGTTTAAAAAATAATTCCTATTCCGCATTGCTGCAGTCGAAAGGAACAAGGGAAATAGTTACAGAAGGCAGGAAATTCATTGATCTATAATTAAAAAAATAATTTTATATCCCCTCCCTGCATGTTAAATACCCAAAATGGAATTGCGAATGAAGTCCAGTCTGTCTGCTTCTTCAAATACGTGTGGAAAATTGCACTTAATGTCTATTGATTTATTTCAACTTTGACTACACTAATAAATTGCGAAATCGCTTAAAGACTTAAAAAAATGCTATTTCAATATAGTCATAGAATTAATCAACGAAATTTCTTGCAGGCTTAACATGCAAAAATGTAAATTAGTTCTAAACAAAAAATAACTTAAACTTCTGTTCTGTAATAAAAAAAAAGTTTTCGAAAACAATTATCTGAATAGACACCCCGATAGCGTGATCATATTTTTAAGGGCATTAATTAGAAAAGCCAAAACAAGTTAAACTGTCGGCTACACAGGCACTTACTTTCAGAACATTAACACAATAATGGTGTAAAAAAGAAGTTTAATTGAAAAAGGAGACAAAAGTGGATATTCAAAGTAAGCCCAAGCTTTTATAAAAAATTGCGAGTGGATACTATTGAAATCTAAATGAGGACCAATTACTTTTGTGGTGGTACAATACCTAAAAGCATATAGATTACATCTTAAATCAATCGTTCATCATTTTAGGGCGCTAATTGACTTGAACTTACTTCCTTTAGCGTACTTAGAGAATTTTTCTGCTAGAAGCTTATTAAAAATTTCACAAAAAGTTCTTCAAAGGAGGTGGCAAGGTTTTATTCTACGGCTGGTTAAGCACTACCTAGTAACGCTTACCCTGACAATTTAATATAAGAAATGATTATTAAGTTGTCTAGAAATTAGCTCCTTTGAATATATAATTGGTTCTGAATATGATACATTTAAAGGAAAGTGTTAGTTATTCTAATACTTAAAACCAGGGTGCACATCTTGATAACAAAAAAATTATATTTTATACTAATCTAGCTGACGTTCTTTAATTACCGATACAGTTATGCATTTTGAAAAACTTATGTGATGGTTTTATTTTCAGTTTCCCAAACTTTGATAAATCAAACAGATCATAGAGTTTTAGCTTGCTTAGAAAAGTTTTAGACGCTTGCAGCGTCCATGATATCGAGTACAATCGAGTGATACCACTTCTCTAGAATGGATTGATGTCAGCCATTCGCATTGAGATAACTAAAAATAATATTGAGTTTTTGTGAATATTCAGATTGGTCTTCTTGAGATAAATGAAACGGAGCGTATGAAAAACATAGACTTTAAAGAACTTGTAGCCTACCAATAAATAACTCGCTGTACGCTTAACAAGGAAAACTTCAATTGACTTCTAGCACGAAACAAATAAATATAACTTCAACATAACTTATTTGGAAAATGTTTTTTTTTAAACAGAAGGCAACAATGCCATTTAGTCAAGCACCGCGCTACATTCTTTACGAAATGGATAGAGAAGAGATGAGACAGGTGGTGAAAGTAGAAGGATAGTTACAGTTAATTTAACTGTCGTATAAAAAGTGATCATGTCTCTGAGCAGCCCCACCGACAGTCAATTGTTATTTTGTTTTAAAAAAACCAAGGTCTTTGTTGGGAATCGAACCCACAGCCCCAACCTTTTAAGCTAGTACACTACCTCCTAGCCTACAGGGGCACCTAAATGTTGTCTCCATCTTCCAAACCAGCCCAAGCCAAATAAGCCCCTCAACTATTATTAAAAAATGTTACCAAAGAAGTTAATCCTCTCCACACTAACGGAAACGAAGCCACAGCAATGTTAAACTTTTATAATCAAACACGCTAAATTAAATTTGAATACTAATGAACACTGAAATTATCTTTTTCTATGCCAGACGTAGAATTCGTGAAGAAAGAAACTGAGTGTATTTTCATACAAATTTTCTAGACCAACTGTTCACTTGAAATAAAAAAGCAGCGTTAAAATAAATAACTTTCACTTATTCATTAGCGTAACTATAGAACTTATCTAGAGATTAGATTAAGAATTCCATAGCACGAAATAAATTCAGAGAAAGATGTCATTTCCTTTCCAAAATAAAAATTAGGCCTTACTTTTAATAGAATTCAAATAGTTTAAAACAAGGTTAAACCAAAAATTAAAATATCATTTTCGAATACTAATTAAAATTTTAATTTAAATTTTTTAACAATTTAATTTATTTTTTGAGGTAACATTAAAACTAATTGGTTATATATAAAACTGAAAGATCAGTCATCTTTAATTTAATATTAAATTTAATTAACTGATTCAACAATGAACTTTTTAATAACATAAGGATACTTTACGATTGACCGTCGCACATTGGACCATTTAACGAGAAGGCGGCCAAAAGTCCTTTTTTTCATGGTCCCCAATTGTAAAATTTTAAAGTTCGTTCGAAAGTAGATACTAGTGTACCTCGGGAGCCAAAAAGTTAAAACTTTATTTTAACTATATCACACTGAACAGGGTAATTCAAAATGAGCATTTTCAGTATTTTGCTAAAATGAGAAATTTTTAGAAATTAATGTTTTTTTTAGAGGTCCAAGCTTTTTCTAAATTCTCTTACTTAATAGAGCATAACTTCTAAAGTTCGTTAGGGAATGTAAAAGCATTAGCACTGTGTCATACCCTATTCTATATCCGGCACGATCCGACCGTTAGCACCAGAACAATTTTTCTGACACACGGTTGAACCTTTTTTTGTAAAATGGAATTAAAAAAAAGGTTTTTTCAGTTTTGCTATTTTGGAAGCATTTTTTTTATTTTTCAAATCGCCTTTATAAGAATAGTTGTTTAGATGAATATTCGTATGTTTAGAAGGAAAACAAAAATTTGTAGTCAATTTCATAAATGGGAACATAAATGGTGGAAACACTGCAAGAAGATTTTTTTCAGATCCAGAAACTGCAGCATTTATCACATGAAAAAAAATGGAGAGTACGCCAAAATAAAACAGCTATACTTTACAACGAGAAATATTCTTGGAGATATATGCCATTCACAGTTCATAAAATTTTGTACAATGGGGAACAAATAATTTAACACAATATTCTACCAATAGGATATCTATCTACAGAAGCGCAAGAAAAACGAAACAAAGACTATAGATACTTTCGTGAGCATAACACAAGCAAAATTTCTAGATATTGTACTAATGAAGACTTGATTATTATTTTATTATGCACATCAGATCCCCATATGTCCAATATCCGGGAAACATGGAAAACTATTTCTACTGAACTAGACGTAGAAGCTAAACTGCTTCTACAAGATGAAAATCAAGGCTATTTAAAAGAAATATTTACTAAAATTGTTTAATTAATAGTCATTTTTCCAAACACAAGAGTTATCTGTAGGTATTTCATCCTTTTAAAATTTGTTGTACATTAATAAAGAATTAATCAATTTACAACAAAAGCTCAGAGATACGATTAGTATTTATATTATTTTCAGTTTTATTCGACCTTTTTTTATTTCTATTAATTTTTAATCTTTTCATACGGTCATTTAAATTATAACGATTTTATTTTTTTTCTCTCAATATTATAATAATAATTTCCTGAAGAAGCTTTCCACAGGAAAGCGAAATATTGAGAGGAAAAAAAAAATAAAATCGTTATAATTTAAATGACCGTATGAAAAGATTAAAATTTAATAGAAATTAGTATTTATATTTATTTTGGACTTAAATTCTTCCTTATCTAAAGTAAATTTGAACCCATGAATATATTTTTTATGTTTTTGCTACTTAATCAGCTAATTTTTAATTGTTGCAAAAAACCAAACTTTGACCTTCGTACTAAAAATTTCACGGGGGCCAAAACGTAACCCTATCTGACTAAATTTAAGTTTTCAATAAGTATTAGTTTTAACGTGGATCAATATATAAAACTTTATGTAAAACAAACTCTTTGAAAAAGTTTTAATATTTTACTTTCGTACCAAAAATCAGCTAAAACTTAGAATGCATTTTTAAACCTATCGCAGCTATTTTTCTCACCAGTCGGTTTTAAATTTGTATACCTTAAAGGAAAGCCTATGATCTCACCTAGTAGACAAAAATGCGTATCAAAATAACGATCCGTTCAAAAGTTATATATTTTTGACCGCCTTCTCGTAAAGTGGTCCACTGTGCGTCGTCAATATAAAATTTGTATCTGTATGCTTTTATTTAAACCATCTAGCTTATCTTCTGGCCACAAGACCCATTATATGTGATACTTGAAATTGTTGTATTTGTAATTTGAATTCATTTTCGCCATCTAATGGAATATCAAAATATTCACAACAATTTTTTTTTGTTTTTAGGCCACATTTAAAATTTAGTGACGTTTCAGTTCCTAATCTAAGTCATCACACTAAAAGATTTCTTAACTTTTTCACTAAAGTATAAAGACCTTAATTAACTTTTAAGAAATAAGGAATAAAACTTTCAAAACTGTGGTTTTCAGTCTTTATTTTTTTCACAGATAGAACTTTTTTTAATTTTTATTTCTTTGCTTCTATTAGAAAATTATTGAGCAAACGAATTAATGCTTTTTCAAATGCTTAAATAGGAACTTAGGTAAAAAAATAGTGAGTGGCCTAAAATGCCCCAAATACAGACTTGATGAAAATATAGCAAAGAAATTTACACGAAGTTCTACAGTGCATGCAAAATTGTCTATATGGAAAAAGTATTCAAACTATACCCATTTCTACGAGAAATAAATGTAAACTATAGTACTTCTTTCATCCAAGAACCAATCGAACAACAATCCATTCTTTCGAAAATGTCAAAATTGCGACCACAATACGTAATAAGACGAAAATCATTTTTAAGATAAACTTATGTTTTCTGGACCTCCAGCCGCCTTTGAATATAAAGGGCAACTGTACTTTAAAATTCCTGATCTAGACATACATTAACGAAGTTCGTTACGTCTCGAAAATGCAATAACAATAAATTTATGTAATTTACTTTAAGATTGGAGAATCCAGCTGTTTTGAATTAAAAAGTGCGCTCTATAATAAGTACTAGTCGTCTCGTCCTATAATACAGAATTTTAAGTGTAAAACTTAAAGAACCCACAAGAGTATAGTTCTATAGATATATGATAATAGGAAATTACATTAAAGGGCACTCCCTGCCTCGCTTACGACTGCATGTAGTGTCGTGTCGTGTCTCTTCTTAAAGTACTTTACAGTGTTTAAGAAAACATAAATTTTTTTTGTTTTCATCATCTAATAACTCCTCACTTATGAAAGTAGCAGCACGAAGATTTCATTTCTTTTTGGGCCTCGAATTCGTAGCTGTTTTTTTATCGCATTTTGCATTTCTTAATTAACCAAGACTTAGTTTTGGAATCAACACGAAGAACCTCAAACAGCTTAACATTTAGCCATTTTTTGTATAGTGCCTTTATTGGCCGATGGTCATTAAAAAAATGTGGCTTCTCCCTCAATCGAACATTAACGTCTCTAACTAAATAGATACGTTTGCAGCGTTTCATTTTCCACTTTTAATTTTACAGCCTTTGCTTTTATAGAGGTTTCGATACCTTTAGATGGAATAAAGCAGGTTTATTGTTTAAGTTGAAATGGAAATTTCTTTATTCGGAAAATAATATAATTTAAAGATGACTTCTAGCATATAACCCCCATTGCTGGCTCTAACTAATCTGGATAACTTTTGATAACTTTTCCAACGTTTGTGGCCGCGACGAATGTTCTCCTCTAAGTGGTAAATTATTTCTGATTTATCGGCGTAGAGTAGTGACTTCACATATCCCCACAGCAAATAATAATAATAATATGCCACCGTTAAATCACACGATCTTGGAAGCCAATTCACGGACCAGAGATGTGAAACTAAGCGGTTACCAAACGTTGCCTTCTATAAATCAATTGTGGCATGAGCCGTGTGGCATGTTGCGCCGCAGCTCCTGCACATTATGCTTGTTCAAATGATGATTGAAAAAGTCAGTAATCGTGAATCTATAACGGTTATCATTGACTGTAATGTCCACTATTGTTTTAAAAGAATTACGAACCAATAACTCTACCAGCCTACACCACACAGACCATTTTTTGTGGATGTAACAGTGTCTCAATATATACTTGAGGATAATTATCACCAAAACTGCCATAGTTTTGTTAATTGAGGTATTCATTCAAACAAAAGAGAGCCTCATCGGTTAACAAAATTCGCTTATAAAAATTGTTATCAATGGTAATTTTGTTGGTACCCCCAAAGGAAATAACTCCCAATGCAATAACTCCCAAATGAAATAAGTCCCAAAAAATGAAATAACTCCCAAATTAAAAAAAAAACGAAATAACTCCTACCGCCAAAAGTAAATAAGACCCAAAAACTTAATCGTTAATTCAAAATAAAAATATTTTTCCCAAAAAAAATTAAATAACCCCCAAATGAAATAAGTCCCAACAAAAATGAAATAACTACCAATACACTGTAACTGTTTTAACCTCTATGGTATAATAGGCAACTCCCGATGAAAGAGATTCTTAGCTTTGATATCATACCATATATCATAGATATATGAACAAAGGCCGGCTATACAGACAAAATTTTGTTAGCGAAGCCGGTGTTCCATATACCATAGAGAGATCGGATGGATGGAAGAGTTTAACCTCTACAGTATAACAAACCCCGGCTCCGCTCACCAAAAGTTTCCTGCATAGCCGGCCTTCGGGCGGGCGGAAGGATTTTATTCTCTATGGTATAAAACACGCCGGCCTCGCTGACTACAAGTTTTCTCTGTAGCCAGAATAATGGAATAGGTACTAATTAATTAACGTCCATTAGGTGACTCCTAATAATAGCTCTTTAATTAATCAAAATGAAATAACTTCTACACCACACCTGAAGGTTGAAGGAGGAAAATATTTTGTTAGCGAAACTGGTGTTTGAAATACCATAGAGGAGAAAATCTTTCAGCCCGGCTGAAGGCCGGTTATACAAAAAAAGTTATAAGCGAAAGCGATGCTCAAGGGAGGAGAAATTAGATTTAATTTGGAACAGTTATAGCAACCGTAATAATAATATCTGAATGAACTGAAATGCAATTTTAGTCAAATGAAATAACTCCCAATTTCAATAAATGAAATAAATCCCAACAGAATTCAATTAGGAGTTATTTCATTTGGGAGCTATTTCTTTATGAAATAACTAATCATAATTCTATCATATGCTATATTCTTTGCATACAAAGCGGGTATTATATCACTATCTCTCCTGTTTATACAAATGATTTCTCTGTTTCAACCTCCATGATAAACAGAGAAGTAATGCATCTATTTATTGACTTCGGTTGAAACTTTAAACTATTTTATTATTATTGTTCTGATGTGTGATTCAGTAGTGTGGGTCAGTAGTTACAAGCAGATCTTCTAGCAGTTTCTTTTCCTTTTCATACAATAATCTCTTTCTCACTACTCTTTTATTCCTTTTATCCGCTTGGTTCTATTTTTTTTATTTTTTAAACTTCTTGTGATTTTACATAGAGTTAGAATACTTATTTTTTATTATTTAGTCATTAATAAAGGCGGGCAACCCTTTAAATTAATTTTCTTAGACGCAAACCGTATTAACTCTAAGCAGCTTTTTACAAAAAAAAATCTCTAAGAACTAACTACAATGAATTCGATGATTCGTTGGGGTAATAAAGACATTTATTTTGATCAGAAAATTTCCGAAAAGGCCATAATGTGTGAACTAAAGCATTTTTGGTCTACGATTGTTCTACAATTCTGGGCAAAACTTGTGTGGAAAATAAAATATGTCTTACTCGTCAAACGTCAAATCCTGGATCTCACAAGATATCACGCCTTTAAAACGAAAAAAGAAACAATAGAAGAAACCTGAATTTTTCTCACTGTCACCTAGACGTCGTTGTCTTATGGGTATATGGTGTCAGAAACCAACTGTGCTTTCGGCAGCTTGAAACTAGCTTGAATGAAAGTGTTTGGTCCTAACATATTGGGGATAGTGCATCAAATATGTGGTACTGGTGTCTACATGGGTCTGATTCTATCAATCGTAATGCTTAAAGTGTCTACTCCAGATGTCGCTAGGCATGGTGAAAGCTTCATGTTAGTTGAAACTTGGGAAAATGCTGACGTTAAAATTGCATCTTTTAGGCAATATATTCCTACCCAACTGAAAACATATTTTAATCGGGTTTAAGAACAGCTTTAATTTAGGTTTCTAGTACGAGAATTTCCATTGATTAAGAACTGTAATTTTAGATAAGACTTTTAAGAGCACTAGAATATGAAGTAAATAATTTATAGAAGAAATTTAGTCAAAAAATAAATTTTCTATTTTATTTTGCTGGTGGTATAATTGTAATACTCAGTGCGTTTCTCTTTAATTCTTCTTGACTACTCCCTTTACATTTAAAAAATCCCTCTATAAATGTTAGCACTCACTTTCGACTTAATATTAATTGATTTTTATAAGCCAAAATTTCAAAACAATCTACCTCAACAGTTAGCTATTTGCATTAGCTGTTTGTTTTGAAGCATGAAATGGAATAACACAAAGGTGTATTTTTTAAGTTCACATCAAATTTGTTTTATTCGGAGATTATAATTTATAATTTAAATATGACGCTGTCTGTCTAATGTGGATGTCAAATATTCGCAGACTTTTTACAACATTTGTAATTGTACATCGGCAGTAACACGTCGAATGATTTTCTCTAAGTGATCAATCGTTTCGGACTTCGCATATCCCCAGTAATTATGACTATAGAGGACACCATTGACTGAAACGTTCTGACCTGCATTGCTTTTAAAAAAGAACGGAGCCCCTGTAGGCTAGTAGGTAGTGTACTAGCTTGTCAGTATGTGGGTTGTGGGTTCGATTCCCAACGTAGACCCTGGTTTTTTTCACTACAAAAATAAACATTGACTGCCAGTGAGGCAGCTCAGCAGTGAAGGTATAGTCACTGGTCGCTGTGCTGTCTTTTATACGGCAGTTAATTTCCGACTATCCTTCTACTTTCACCACCTGTTTCATCTCTTCTCTACCCCTTTCCTAAAGAATGTAGCACGGTACTTGACTAAATAGGCATTGTTGCCTGCAGTGTTACTTCTCTTTATATAAAAAAAAAGAACGGAGCAATGATTCCACCACCAGCTATAAGAGCATATCAAACAGTCAGTTTTTCTGAATGTAACGGTGCCTCAACATAAACTTGAGGATTATCATCCCGCCAAATACAACAGTTTTGTGTATTGACGTATCTATTCAAGCAAAAGTGAGCTTGATCGCTAAACAAAATTCATTTATGAAATCCGAATGGTGTATTGCGAACAAAACAATGATTTTCGAAATATCTTTGCACAATTTGGAAGCGTTGTTCAGGCATCAATCTATACATATTGCTGATAAAATCACCTTGAGTTATAAAAGTATTGCCAACTTAAAGTTCTGTATCTCTATAGAAGATTTTTATTTTTTTCGGTTTCGTTTTTTTTTGTGATTTGTATGTTAAGTATAACCTAATTTTTGACCCCGAAAGTATTCTTACTCTGATATTTTAAATCTAATTAACGTTGGTTAGAAATCTAAGCAAACCAAAATTTCACAGAAAAAATCTTGTTTTAAAATATTTTTATGTTTTATACCAATTTCTCTTTACCAAGTATTCAGCAGCATAATATTCTAGAAGCTGGGTTACACTTTTAAAACAAATTCGACCAGAGGTATAGAAAAAGTAAAATTAGAACTACTTATATCGCAATCAGTTCCAATGTGCTTTTGTAATTTTTAAATAAAAAAATATATTGGTGGTTCCAGAAATGAAGTTCATAAACTAGGATCTACAATTTCAAAATTGTGATGTGGCTATAGGCGAACAGTATAAAAATTCAACAGAAAACTTAAGTGTTATAAAATTTATGCTGAAAATTTTCAGTATAATCCAACGAAAAAGTACCAATTAGAATTTTTGGCGGTATGTAAGTTAACGAATGCTAAAAATTATACTTAATTCTATGCGTAACTGGGTTTTTAAATAATCGAATCAGTGATTGTAAATTTAGTCGAAAAAAATAAGATTTTTATATGCGGTAGTGCTGCCTTATATATTCTTCACGGTGGCGATGTTAGACTTTCCAATATTTTTATTATAAGTTTCAAATTTATTTTAAAAGTTTTGCTTAAAACGGAAGTTAATGAAAAACTTAATCTCTTAAATTAAAATAAAATGATATTAAAAGAATATAAAAAATTAAATTTTTAAAAAATTTTTGGCTGAAATCGTGTTTTTACGAAACTTGGATTTTTCTTATTTTTTGTTTATGTATAAATGTGATATTTTCAGTGTTACTTTAATAGCTTATTCCTAGGTTCCATTTTTAGCGGCATAAATATTCTGTTAAGAGATTAAAGCAAAAAGGACAAGGTAACGTAAAAAATAATAAATGGAATTGCTGTAAGGAACATAAAGACGCCTTTTTATTTTTGATCATATCTAGCTTATTCCTTAGCCGAAATTGCAGAATTTCAACAACAATCATCCCTAAGCTAAGGCCTATCACATGTTACAACGTCGACTTCCGTATGTATAACTTACATATAGAGTAAACTTTATAAGGTTCAAAGTATTGTACTGTATTGTAGGATCGTAAATTTCTGGAACTTATCGCCGGAATGATTAATTTATGTAAACTTATCACCAATAATATTTTCTCTAAAATCATTTGGAAATGCATATTTTAGCATATAATCGAATCTGACTTTCAAAAATCACAACAAAAACGAAAGTCACAATTTTTGCTTTTGTATAACAACTTTTTTCGATAAAGAACGTATAGAAGGTGGAGCAAACTAATTACCTGAATCGTTAAGTACTCACCTTAAAGGTCGCGCTATCTACGATCGAACATTCCAATCCATTGAGAGCATAATCCTCTACACCATTTACCAATTGTGTTGGTTGTTGTGAATGTTGGTGTTGATGATGCTGATGGTGATGCTCGCTATAATTCTGTTCGATTTTAATTGTTGGACTTAAGACAGTCAAATTATTGGCAGGATGTAAACCAGTAGCGGTAAAGGAGCCCTCAACTAAAATTGGTACACTTGAAGCACTAGGTGCTGTTGAATTTGTTAAGGCTGCAGCAGTGGCCGCTGATACTACTGGTGATGATGAGGAGGTGTCGTGATAGGGTGCAACAACAAAAGATGGATATGAACGAAACTGATGATACTCGGCTTGAGAGTGTGGGTGTGCCAATTGTGGTCCTTTATACCAAGTACCATGCATAATCATTTAAAAATTATCCTTAAATGTTTCTCTTTGATTTGATTTGATTAAGAACTCTTTTTTCTAAATTTTAAAATAATATTTTTTATTCAAAATTTACACTTTATTTTTAAAGGATTTTTAACATTTTCATTGATTTCTTTATTTTTTTTGCTTTTAAAAAATCAGAATTTATTTTTTATTTTCTGATTATTTTTTCATCATCTTTTTCGGCAATTGCACTTTCATTTCATTTTTATTTGCTCTTTATTTGTTTTAGTAAAAAAAAATTTGTTGGGCTTTACAAAAACACTTTGACTTTAACTCCTTTTTGATTCTTCAAATTTTGCTTTCAACTGTAATTGAAACTGCTGCTTTAATTTGGCGTTTTATTATTTTTTTTTTTTTGTAAAATTGTTGTAATTCGACCGGCTTTTACACTTTTTCGTTTAAATATTTTTGTGCCATTAAATTATTGACACACAATGTCACCCATGTGTTTTATATTCAAACCTAAACCTGATCGATTGGAATGATTTTTAAAAGTTGCTTGCGGAAAAAGAGGACCCAATTGTATTTTTGGATGCAGTAAATTCTGTTAAAATTGCACGGGGGAAAAACGGCCATTTAATAAAACACAGTGAGGAAACAGTTACGAAGTCATATGAAGATGGACTTGCATTGCACACGGCATGAACGGAAAACACTTGAAACTTATTAAAACATTTAAGAAAAATCGCGCGCGCGTTTTTGGTCACAGTTTGCAAAAATGTTCGCAGACTTTTTGCTTCGCTTAAAGTTTGTCATCAAACTGTTTTGTGCGTTTTTTTTTTTATTTTTTGTTTTGTTATTTGTTACTTCTTTTGTTCATTGAACGAGCACAAGTTTTGTGGCACTATTCGAATGGACTGTTGTAGAAGTGGCAGCAGCAGCAGCTATTTGAAAAAGCTACAGACAAAAAAATTGCTGCCAACTCGCAAGAATTCCGTACATGAATGCTGAGTATGAATTGAAAAAAATATTGAAATGCCTCGATGGCTTTTGCTACTGTTGGAGTTTTTTCTCTTGTTTTTTTGTTTTACTTGGCGCAAAAACAAAACTGTGAACACAAAAACCTGCCACAATAAAAAGAAGAAAAAGAAAAATCTAAATAAACAGAACAAAAACAATATTGTGAGAGCAAAACAACAAAGAGTCGTGTAGTGAGTCGTATAAATAAGCTTTAACTGCCGCCTCTTGATTAAATGCTTTTTTTTGTTGTTGTTATTGTTGTTGTTTTAATAGTTCGGCCGTTTCAATATCTGGCTCCATGCTGCTGTGAGAGTGTATTTGTGGTATCCACATCTAAAGCTGCCTCAAAAGCAATAACATTTACCACCTCTCAATAATTTCTTTTCTTGTTTATTCTGGGTTCATATTGGAGTCATTGAGCAAAAAATTACTCAACCACTTTTTTGTGTTCGGCTGCTACTGTTTTCACAGCTCGTTTTTTCTCCTCCAACATTCTCCCCAAATTTTCTTGCTCATAAGCCAGTAGCCAACATTGCGCCTGCTTACATAGCGATTAAAGAGCAAAAACACAAAAACTCTTTAATCCATTAAGAGTTGTTTTGGGTCAAAACAGTAAAAGATTTTTAGCTTTAAAATTAAAATTAAAATGAGCAACAGTTTTCTGATTTTGAGTGCTTTTTATTTCTTGCTGCGTTTTAAAGGGGCCGATTTTTTTTTTTGTAATTAAGTCATCATTACAAAGTAAGTTATAATTTTCGCGGGCAATTTTTGTGTGTAAAATCAATAATTTGAAAAAATTTACATATTTAAATGTTTATAAAATCTGCTATCTACTATTAATTATAAATAATAAGAAATAATAAAAATACATTTAATAGCTGTACAAAAAAAAAATTTAATTATATTGCGAAAATTAATATATCTTTCACATCAAAACAACATCAGAAACGTATAACTAAAAATGGGAAATAAATTATTATATATAATAATTATAGTTATTTGACCTTTTTAATATTTTTTAGTAGTTTATTGCACTGTACAACAAAAAAATATTTTTTGGATGTTTCCTACACTAAGTTAGTCAATTTCTATTAATTTTAGGGTGATAAAAACGAAAATGACAATGAAACATTTTTATTAGCTCTGGTTTTTGATGAGAGTGAAGAAGATGAATTTTTAAGGACATGTTGCATCCAAGTTGGTGGTCAGCTTGAAGAAGCTCTTTAACCAATGCTGTGAAGTTATCATCTCTTTTTTTACCTAAAAACCCATGTACAACTCCCTTAAAGGCTTCCCAAGCTCTTTTTTCATTTTCTGTTAAAATCATGTCAAAAGCAGGATCATTTACGATTTCACGGATTTGAGGCCTAATAAAGATGCCTTCCTTGAATTTTGCATCACTTAATCTGAGAAACTTTGCTCTCAAGTACTTAAGAGCTTGTACTTCCTGGTCCATGGCCTTGAGAAAGTTTTTCATTACTCCCAACTTAATATGTAATGCGGGAAGGAGAACATCCTTAGGATCTACAAGAGGCTCGTCAACTACATTTTTCTGATTAGGGTTTAGGTCTCGTGTAGGCCAGTTCACTTTTTTAAAGTGAGATTTTCTATCCCGACTCTCCCACAGATACAAAAAACAACGGTACTTGGTGAACCCTTATTGCATTCCTAGGAGTGTAGCAATGACTTTCAGATCACCACAGATTAGCCACTTGTGTTGTTCACATTTGATTGATTGGAAAAGTGTTTTCATATTCATATAAGTTTCCTTCATGTGAACTGCATGACCTATAGGAATAGAAGGTAGCTGATTTCCATTATGCAAAAGTACAACTTTTAAGCTTAATTTTGAACAGTCTATAAACAGTCTCTATTCAGATGGAGTGTGATCCAAATTCAAGCAGTTCATCAAACCATTAATATCAGAACAAACTGCGAGGTTTTCTTTCTTTTCAAAAAAAAGGAAGCAAATGTTTTTGACGCTGTCTGTACTGAGATATTTTCACATCATGTTTTAGAAGATTCTACTGTTGTAGTCTTGACCCTAAAAGCTCAGCCTTTTCCTTAGACAAGCCAAGATCTCTTTTAAGGTCACTTAACGCTGCTTGACTAATTCTGTGCGGATCACTAGACCTATCGCTTACCTCAAAATCAGGGTCATAAGATGTAGAAGGATGCGTTGCTCCTTCTACACAGTCTTTGTTACCTTCCTCTAAATTTCATAGTTTTGGGGTAGAGAAGGGACTGGCAAAGTGTCTGAGTGTGGTAAAGGCCGAAGAGCAGATGGGAGATTAGGGTATTTAACCGTTCCTTTTTTCTTCATAGATAAACCATGCTTAATGGGAGTAGTTAAGCAGAAATAATAGCCGTCTGTATGATTGGTAGGCTCACGCCAAACCATAGGTACTGCAAAAGCCATTGTCCGGTTTTTATTTTTCAGCCACTCTCGCAATATGACGGAACAAGAATTGCAGCATATATGAGGAGCCCATGATTTATCTAAGTCCCCAACTTTCACATCAAAATAATGTTCATAGGCAGTCTTAACGATAGGTGTCATTTTACGTTTCTGAGCCAAAAATGTTATTTCACCACATTTATAGCAAAAGCTATCGACGGAATTCACACACTTTCGAGGCATTTCAGATCAGCAGTTAAATTAATTTTAAAATCAACTTTTCTTTTCAATATTTCGCTTTCCTTTGGAACGCTTCTTCTTTTTTTTTTTTTTTTTTTTTTTTTTTTGAAAAAATTTTTTCCTGAAGAAGCTTTCCAAAGGAAAGCGAAATATTGAAAAGAAAAAATATATAAAAAAGATCTAAAAAAAAAAAAAAAGAAAAAAGATATTTACTTAAGATAAAAAATATCGTTTTAAAAAACTATAAAAATTTTAAAATCAACTTTACACAATAATTTCAATAGCAACCAGGCGCGTACAACTGACAAACTCACATAGGTTATGTTTACTACTTATGAATAGCTGAAGAGAGGGAGGGAAATTATGTAAACAAACATGTGCACCAACTGTTGGTGATGAAATATTTCATTTGGTGAAAACTCAATATATACATAAGTATATGTATAATATAATGATACTATATTTTGAAAACAAGAGTTAATATATAATTTGTATGATCATTGTCGGTTTTAACATGTGGAAATACATTATAATCAGCTAATTTCAAACCCGAAACAAAAACTTTGTTGTTCAGCGTTATTAATCAGGATAAACAAATTTTCTTTTTGTTTAGCCTGATGATGCCAACCAATGGTTTGGCGAAATATTGAAAAATAATAAAAAAATAAAGTTTTAAAAAAATTTTTTTTTTTTAAATAATGACCTAGTGCTTAACAATAAACTAATAAACTAAGAAATAAATTATTTTTGAAATTTGACGTCTTTTTGTTGATGATTTCTTATTTTCAATTTAATAAATCTTCAACAGAAGTGCGCAAGTATTCATATCTCCAATTTAACAATTATTCGTAATTAAGTCCTGGCAGTGTTGGACTACACTTATTTAACTAAAAGAACACGACGCACAGTGCTTTGATCCATAAAAAAAAAATCAAGGCAAACAATTTATCTCCGATCCTTAGAAAAGTAATGCCACTTGATTCTTACCTAATTAGCTAACTCAATAACGCAAAACAGGTTTTTAAATTAACTTGTTTTGCCGCATAACTCAAATAAATTTGAACATAAACTTAATGGTATTAAGTTAAGTCCGTCATTTCTTTTCGTCTTTGTTTATTCGGTATGACGTGAAGGCATCAATCGGTAGTTCTTTTATAAACTTAATGTGTAAAATACGTGTTTTTTTTTCACTCAGATAAAATAATAGCTAAAAATTCAATTTTTGACAAAATTTACTTAATGTTGATAAATACCACAGTATTTTATTTATTTAGGATTTGGAAAGCCCCAACACAATAAGGGTATAGGCCATTTATATAACAAAACATATTTTAATGTTACACTTTGTTTCTTTTCCATACAATTAGTTCACGAAGATTACGTTTACTTTTAATTTTTGAAACAAGATTTAAATCGAATTATATAAATATATTTCAGTTAGATAATTTTTTATTCTTTCAAATTCATTTCCTTTGCAAGTATTTCAGTGTTATTTATTTTATATTTGAGTCGTTTTTTGTATAGTAATAATCTACAATCGGTACATATATGAGCTCCACTCAAAATTTCGCCACAAATACACGATGGTGGTGGACTCTGTTCAATAATATGTGTGTGTGAGGATGAACAGTGGCCTATTTTTAGTTTAGTAAGTAATTTAGCGTCTGGGTTGCACCTCCACAAATCGTCCCAAGTGTTATGAATATGTTTCACCATTAATCGTCTAAAGTCCGACTATTGAAATTTGGCTTCTGAAGAAATGTTTGTTTGTAAAGAGTCTTTTGCCATTTGGTCTACTTTTTCGTTTCCTGTAATACTTAAATGACTCGGAACCCATAGAAAATGAAATTGATTTTGAGGAGTAGAAATAATCAATTTTCTTAATTGATGTATAATTATATTATTACTATAAATATTTTATAAGCCTTCTAACGTACTCTTACTGTCGGATATAATAAGTGTTGTATAGATTTTCTACACATGTATGTATTGCAGATAATTCGCTTGTGTAAACAGATGAATGATTATGAATACGCTTTGCTATGGCTGTGTTTTCACCATACACCGCATAACCTGCTATTTCATTCATTACAGAACCATCTGTGAAGAACTTTAAATAATTGCTATATATTGTTTTAATTAATTTTAAAAATTTTTGGTGAACTTCTTTTGAGGTCATATTGCTTTTGTTTGTATATGCAAGCGAAAAATCGACATTTATGTTTGAGTAGCTCCATGGGACAATATGCGAATAAGTTATGTTATCAATGGTTTTAAAATTTATATTGAATTTCTTACTAACTTTTTTATATTCTTCAATGGCATTTATATAAAGCGGATGAAATTTTGAATTTCTTGATTGCAGCTGATTAAATTTTCGATATGTGCTTGGATTCTTCGACGGGGTTAAAATTACTTTTGTTTAAGTACGGTTTTCCGTCGACCCTCGTCAAATTTGGTTTGTGAACAAACCGGTTTCGGCTGTTTGCCATCTTCAGTGTTCTTTTCGTACGAAACAAAAGATTAATTTTTATTGTATTTGAAACTTTGGCATATAACGGGTGATTTTTTAAGAAATATATTTTTAGGATATAACTAAGTAATCTTCTTAATCTTCTTAAAAATAAAGGAGGGCATAAAGAAAAAACTTGTAAAGGACTGGTTTTAAAAGCTCCAAGAGAAACTCGAATTTCCTAAATTCAGAATAGGATATAATTTATGTTTATTAAAGTTTTTATTTATACGTTAAATATATCCTTAAAATCCTTTAAAAAACTATCAGCCGAATGCATAATATCTTAAAGTTGTATTCAAAAATACCTTTGTTAAACCTTTGTGTTTTAAGGTAGGAAAACCCCTACTTCAAACTAACAATAAATTGAGCCGTTTATTTTCAAAGTGTCCTAAGTCATCTTTTTTATCTAAATTTATTTTCTAAAATATTTTATAGCAAATATCATGGTAAAATAACATCCATTGAATTTTTAGCCAATTCATTTTATTTTGGTCTGTATTTACTTTTCTTTCTGAAACAGATTTTTATAATGATTCTGTTAAAATAAAATCTTTTTTCTCCATATTGTGTGCTGTGAAGGGTTTTTTTCTACAGGCAGCTATCACATCTTAGTAATCATTTCGAATTTATAAAACATTTTTGTTTTCAAGGCCGTTTCTATTACACCAAAGTAACAATCATCTAATAAGTATAGATGGGCCTCCCCCCGGGGGCGCATCTATAGAATTCACACCGTCATTACATTTATCACCGGAGGTAAAAGGTAGCCAAGTCCCCTTAAAGCTAGCAGGAGCCAGCTGAACAACTACACGTTATTTCCATGGGAATCACTAAGCCCCAGAGTTCAGCTTTTTGGCTTTTTAGCCTTTTAACTGTTCTCTGACTGAATATTGAGGGAACATCGTGTAAGTTGGGTTTTGCAGGATCATTCCTTTTGGAGTTAATACAGGATGAATGATCCAGGTCCAGGGAGCATGTTGCCGTTATGGATAAGAAGTTGGATAGTTTCCGGCTCTTAAGCAAAGAGTGAGGGTGTCGGCTTGTTTTATGTTACTTTTTGTCTTGTACATAGGTCACTATATGTAATAATACGCATTCTTAAGATGTTTTATGCAACACGAAGCAACTTTCTGAGAATAAATGTAATTTTAATAAAATAATGGTAATTATGTGTACTTCATTAGATATCACTTTAACATAATTCAGAAAACTTTTTCACTTTTATAAAAATAAGTTCAATGATCACAACAATAATTCACAAACACTTATTACATGTTTCCATTTCTTTCACAGAACGCTCCGTAATTAATTTCCTGAGTACAGTGACTTACGCCACTTTAACAATATATATATATATACATTTGTTATACGTTAATTACCAAGACTTCTCTCGAACAAATCTTAATAGTTCTCAGCTTATTAATTGCATTTTTTTTAAATGAAAAGATATTATTCAATTGTGATTTATGAAACTTTCAAAATAAACGGCTCAATTGACAATTGTATATTGTTACTCCAAAAATTTTAAAAATTGTTTAATAAAAAAATTGTAGTACACAAATAATAATTAAAACTAAAATATAATATGCCATTTGATATAAACAAAAATTTTACAAAAATATCATTTTAATTAATTATTTGAAACAAAAGTTGTACTAATGTCAGTATAATCAAAACAAGGCGCGTTACTTAGTTTATTATTACCCACAACTTCTTTGTAAGTTCTTCATAAATTTTGGAAATTTAATTTTTTTATTAAAAAGATTAATAAGAAAAACAAAAAACAAAGATGTGTTGATTTTACTGAAAACAATAAAAACCATTTTTTATGGATTTAACTACCCGGATAAATAATATTTGTTTTTATATATCATTAACTAAAAAATGACATCTAAAAACAGTGGCATTGCTAAAATCAAAATACTAATTTTACTAAAGCATACGTTAGTTAAACTACTGTGCATACAATTTTTTTAACGATTATTTGTTAGGCTTAAGGTGTTTATTTTTCTGTGCATACATTTACTCTACCAAGAATTAAATGGAGTGCAGAAAAAGTATATTCTCCAAAAAAAATATTATTTAATTCCAACATTGTCAAAGACATTTTTATTACGGATCACAGTTTTCAAACTAAAAAATTGAAAGCTTTTTTGTAAATAGTTACAAAATTTATTAGTATCACACATTTTCTTTAGATGTTTTGCATGATCATTGTTTCAGTGTGGAAAGAAAATGGAAAATTTCCCTTTAGATCATGAATATTCATGTCAATCTATCACAAAATGTATATTAACATTTTTATTAAATTTCAAGTTTTTTAAAATTTTTTAAAATTATACACGTTTTTGCTATAAATAAATATATTTTAAGTTTTTCAAAGCCTTATTCCAATGTGTTTATATGTTCAATTAAGTTTGTTAGTTATTTTAACGCAGTATTCTTTTGTTTAAACCTCTTATATTGTTGTTGTTGCCTCAAGAAGTAAAAAAATATTTGAGTATTAAAGTGCAATTAGTTAAATTTTTTATTATTTTAAAGAGAAGTAGCACCAATGCCAATTTAGTCAAGTACCGTGCTGCATTCTATAGGAAAGGGATAGAGAATAGATGAAACAGGTGGTGAAAATAGAAGGATAGTTACGGAAATTAACTGTCGTATAAGACAGCTGAGCAGCTCTATCGACAGTAAATTTTTATTGGGTCTTTGTTGGGAAACGAACCCACAGTCTTGTAACCTAGTTCACTACCTACTAGCCTACAGGGGCTATTAATAAATTCAGATTTAACTGATGGATCGCTTTTAGCACCTGTAAACAGTATATGTGAATATGCAAGTGAAGGACTCAATACTATTAATTTTTATACAAATCCCAATCAGGATATACCGTGTTTTTGCTGCTATTTCTGAAATCCCAATTAAAAAAGAAGGATGTATTGCGGATATCCTAGCTGAGATTTCAATAAAAATTTGTGTTAAAATTAAAATATATATTCAGAGATTTTTAGAACATTTTCAGTGGTGCTTTCATACGTTTACTTTAGCTGAAATCGTAATTTATTTAAAAAGGATATATGGAATGTACCCGTATCCTTTTAAGAATTTTCTCTAAAATCGGATTATTTTCATAGCTTCATGACAAAAACCTTAATACTAATTTTTAGTTTGCTGTTTTCTCTTTCTATGTTTACCGAATTTTGTTTTACGTCAAAGCACTGTGCGATGTCCCTATTTTTTAGCGGATTAAAACCTGTCGTTAAGCAGCCTAAGCTTTCTTCACAGTATTTATGACTGATTATATTATTCGGCTACAACTAACGTTATATTTCGATCTCTTTACTTATTCGAATTTTAGATATGCGGGATCTGTAGTAATCCTTTTGTTTTAGAATCTAAAATTAAAGTTTCTGCAAATACGTAATTTTATTTGCACTGAATTTAAATTGACCTGCGTCTGTTTACTTGGTTTTTACTTCTCTGGTTCTTTCACGTTGGATGCCTAACAAGTAGTTGGTTTTTTATTTTAAGTTAATGCGACAAGAACGAGCCTACGATCAGTTGTATAACGTTTTAAAACCTCATTGAACTATTACGTAGTTTTTTCAATTTAATAAAAACGGCTTGAAGTCATATTTTGCGTATATATGACTATAGCTTTTGTCATATTTTCTCACTTCGGTATCAAAGTAAGAAACAAAATCTTTTATTCACAACTTTAACAACGCTCCCCCCCCCCCCCCCCGGGGGCACATTATAAGTCTTTATGGATCACACAACCATCTAGACTTGTGTCTTGCGGGGGTAAACGAGAGCCCAGTCCCACTATATTTTCACGGGAATCAGTAAAGCCCCAGAGTTCCGCTATTTGCCTCTTTAGGCATTTAGCTGTTCTCTGACTGATTATTGACGTAGGCCCCTCGAGAGTATCGTGGTGGCTGTGTGTTTCGAGGCCCTCGTTTGAGTTTGTGGATCGGATCATTCACAGTGAACAGAATGACTGGTCCAGGTCCAGTGAGTATGAATGCCGTCGTGTTCTTAATTATATTAAGTTTCATGCGTTCTGAACCAGAAGTTGGATAGTCTCCAACTCTACAGCAAGGAGTGAAGGCTGCGGCCTACTCCAGGCTTTTAAAGTTGCAACTAGGAGTGACCGGAGGCTGTACGTATCCGAAGGCCTTCTAGGTCGAGGATGGCGCTACATACCATCCACAGTGGTAATGATCAACCATCTGATTAGGGCCCACGGTCAGGTGCAGATGTAAATCTTATCACGTCATTCAGCACTTTATAATAAGTTATAAAAAATAATTATATTGCTCTGTGCGGAAAATAAAAATATTCACAAAAACATATAAATTAAGCTGCCTTTTAATTTATCACCACATCGCAGAAATATATTTACTTATGTTTTGTTTCGTTTATACCTAAACGAAGATCTTCTGGACATTTTTTTTAAAGAACATAATTTTCTAAATTATAGCAGCTTCTTCAGACATTTAGGGCAGTCTCTCAGTCTATTTTTATGTTAAGGAAATCGATAAAATTGCAAACGCTTTGAGCTCTTCTTATTCCATTCAAGAGGCTTTACACCTCTGCAGCATAAATCTTTTTTAAGCTTTGTATTTCCTTCAGATTGGATAATATGTCCAGCATTGCACTTCAAACCAACACGACTTATAGCATTTTTCCAAAATAAGATAGAGCGCATAGGTTTAGAGAAAATAGATCGCTCTAAGGCGATGCCTCTTTTTCAGAAGTTTGCGAATCGGTAAAAAAAATTCAAATGTAGTTAATCTGGTAGTTTAAATCTGGTCCAATTATGAACAGTATTCCAAAGCCACTACTATACAAACTGGCTTATTCTCTGTTTTTTTTTTGGGGAGAAAAATGAACTAAAAACAGCTTCACGCAACCTGGATCGACCAGTGCTAAAACGGCACAAATCAAATGAGAATGAAAGCATTTTATATATTTTAGTGATTTAAATTTTGTACGACAAATCAAAAACGTGTAAAAAGCTAATGCGGTACCCTAAAAAAGCAAATGTAAAGCTTATTTACTTCGCAAATAGATAAATGTTCATGAAGCTTGCACTTATCACAATTCCCGGGAAATAAAATAAATATAATGGTCATCGATATCAATATCAAAAATATGAAAATATAACGGTTTTGAATTATTTAAGGATGTTCATGCATTTATCATCAATTTGTATTATTATTTAATATAACAAGAATAGTTAAATATGTATATATACATGGGATAGCACATCAATATAACTCGAGTGAACAGTTTTGCTATTTCAGTGACATAAATAAAAACAAGCCTTATCTTGAAGAGCCAATAATATGTCCTTTAAAATTGCTGCAATTAAAATTATAATCAAAATTATACAAATTTTATGCTCGCATTATGAAAGTCGAAAAATTTAAGATTTAATTTTAGTCACAAAACTATCTTTTGTCCTCTCTCTTTTATAGAAACCTTTTGCTCTTTTTCATATTTTATTATCCGTTCTCTCGGGTAATGGCACCGAATAAAAAATCAGGCGCATAAAATTTAAAAGGGGGAGCAAATGTCATGGTTCGTGTTTTTTTTTTTCTTTTTTGCTTCTTATCGGTCATTGTTTTTGTAAATATCCTTTACACAGTGATTTGGGCACAATTCGCAAAAACCGAATAAACAGACAATGAAACCTAAATATTTGATTCCAGACTTGGGAGCGAGAATGTGTATGCGATTGCAATGCAATTTTATTGCACACTTTTTTGTATCCATGCGCTGCTAAAATATTTATACGACTACAATTTCATTTGTTGTTGTTTGTGCCTGTTTTTGTTCCTCATCGTTGTCTTTATCGTCAAAGTTTAAATGCATGCGCATCAATTTTGCCATAAACCTGATGCCTCGCCTTATTTTAAGTGTTTTTTTTTTGTTTTCTTGGTACTTTTTTGCAAATCTTTTTATCGAAATAAAGTCTAAAGAAAAAATAATTAAAATGAAGAGAAAAAAAGCATTTGTGTAGTTTAAAGCTTTTTATTGTAACTCCTTAGAGACATTCGGACTATAAATACATACACAGCATATATGTGCACACATACATTTTCAAATACACTTAATATATGTATGTATATATTTTTTACAGATGGAAACGTTGTAATATGTCCACCTTTTTAGAATTTGCTTCTGATGGCATAAAACTAAATAAAAATCAAATTTTGAAAAACTTAAAAAAGGGCACATTCAACAGCCAAATCCATAAGTGGATACAGTAGTGATCAATAAAACAGCAGTATTTTAATTCCATTATTTTAAGGTACAATTTTAGCTCACACTAAGGCAAATATTTCACACAAAAAAAAAATACAATATATAAAATGAAACGTAGCTGGAAAGAAATTGTGTAAAAGCACACTCTTTTCATGACGACCTCTGCTTTAAAGTCATGATTTGTTGTGCGATTATTACTGATAAGCTTACAGTGCAGTAAATGCACTAATTAAGGAAATGGATTGTTTTCTGGAAATGCGTGATAAGATTCACGTCTGTACCTAGCTGTGTAATCCATAACCAGACGGTGGATCATACCACTGTGGATGAAATATAGCTTCATCCTCGCCCTAGAAGGCCTTCCGATACGTATATCCTCCAGTCACTCCTAGTTGCAACTTCAAGAGCCGGAAGCAGGCCGCAGCCTTCAATCCTTGCTGAAGAGCTGGAGACTATCCAACTCCTGGTCCAGAACGCACGAACCGCAATCATGCTCACTGGACCTGGACCATTCATTGTATTCATTGTGAATGATCCGACCTAGACAATCAAACGAAGGCCTCGAAACCACAACCATCAAAATGCTCACGAAGGGCCAACCTCAATAATCAGAGAACAGCTAAAAGGCTAAAAGGACAAATAGTTGAACTCTGGGGCTTTACTGATTCCCGTGGAAATATCGTGGAATTGTCCAGTTGGCTCCTGCTAACCTTGAAGGCGACTGGGCTCCCTTTAACCCCCGTTGATAAATGTAATAACGGTGAGATTCCATCAAAACATATCAATGTGCCCCCGGGCGGGAGTAGGAGATATATAATGTGATGATAATTACATCTGCACCTGGCCGTAAGCCCTAATCAGATGGTGGTCAAACCACTGTGGAATGAAAAACAACGTCATTCACGCCCTAGGAAGCCGATGACTAATTCTAGCAGCAGGTCATTCCTTGTTGCAATTTCAGTGGTTCCAAAGCAGGGTCGCAAACCTCTACTTCTTGCTGAAGAGTTGAAGACTATGTAAGCTATAACAGGGTTGGCAAAAATGAAGCTAACTTACGGAGTTATCTTCACACACGTTTATTTCCTGTGTATATTACATATAGCCGGGAATTAAAAAACAGTTGAGTAGCTCCATTATAAATAAGCTAAGAGCTAACGCCAACTTAAAGATAAACTGTTGTAATTAATCATCGAATCGGAAAATTATCAAGAAAAATTAGACAAGAAATATTTTCTTTGAGCTCACTTTATTTATTCCACTCCGTATGACTCATAGGCGATTGCAGAGTCCGCCTATTCATATAAAATTCAACATAAATAACCAAAGTAATCATACGAAAGCAAACACAAAAGTGTTAGAACTTCCCTTCGAAAAACTGATAGTCGATGGAAAGGGTGTAGCAACTGTAGATATCTCAGCTTTTTGCTTTACAGTAAATTGTTGGCAATAATTTGGTGTGCTAGATGCTGCAATCATAACAGCCACAGTGAGACCGCTTTTAACAATTGCTTATCAATATTTTATAAACGAAATATTCCATCACTAAGTACCACTAATAAAAGAATCGACCAATTAATGGAAATGAGTTTGCATCTAAATAGGCGCGGTTATTTATTTAATGCCCTAGCTGCAATTAGACGTGAGGTCCTACTAAAAAGAGCATATCATGGGTGCTAAATATTAAACGTGTGAGCGATGCAGTTTTCTTCTCATTAGGCTGCAATAATTTATGTTTACATGTGCATAGTGTGAACGCTTAATAATTATTAGGTTTTTGTTAGACGTAACTACACCCATAGTTATAATTATCGGCTAACTGTTAATCCTTACTTACTTTTTGTCATTCTCGCTTACTTTTTGTAAGTTGATGAATACGGTATGTAGAATGGAACGAAAGGTTTCGGGGGACTTGATTAAAATTGTAAATCCCATTTTTCAAAACCTGTTTTTTATTTGTATTTTTGAAAAAAAAATTCCAAGAATAACAATTTAGAAGACATATTTTAATAACTGGCGAAATGAAATCTAAAAACGAAACGTAGATATGCAAATGTTTCAACGGGCAGATTTTTTAAGAGGCCGAACAGATATGACCGCCTTAATAAAACGATTCGTCTAGGTAAAACATCAGAAGATGCGGGCTTAACTAACCTTAACGTTATATAAACACCATTTTTTATCTGCTTAATAATAGAAAAAATTTTTCACACAAAACTTAAAAAAGAAAATATTCTCTGCAGACCAGTGTAACAAATGAAATTTTTTCGGCACCTATTCTAACTTTTATTAAAATGCAGGAATAGAGGAAGTTTAGTTTTGATCACCACTATTTCTGCACATCTATAATAATCATAATAATATTGTTGTTGTCGTTGTTTAATTTTTATTTGACAACAACATGTTTTGGTGTCCATGTCATGTTGTTTGTATTCTTTTTGGTTTTCGCTGGTTTCATTTCATAGTTTGGGATTTTTTGCAATTTCATACAATAATTTTGTCACACATGACAGATGAGTTGTGTTGTACTTTAAGGAGACTCTTCCAAACAAATCTACAACTGATGGTGCTGTTGTTGCTGTTGATTTCAAATCCAGCAATGACCAAATTGTCTTTGGAGAATTGACATATATTTTTGTTGTAAATCATCATCTCATTTTAGTTATTTTTTGTTGGTTTCTTTGCTCACAGTGTTGGTTTTCATTTTTATCAAAATCGTTGTCTGGTTGTTGATCTGAAATAAAAAATGGCTGCATAAAATGAAGTGTATGGTAATTTATGATTATTTTTACTTTAACGAACGCCATTTTTTCATCGTCTGAATAATGAATCTTAAAATGTCAAGGGCAAATTATGGATTCAAACAGACCATTAAGAAAAATATTTATTTATTTATTTTTATATGTTTTCAGTCTGAATTTTAAAAACTGACAGATCAAAATAAACAAACGAGAAACAGCAAATATTAAATTTATATTTAAAAATTATTGAATTCTCTTATTTAGTTTATAATTGAAAAACAAAAGTATTGAAGCACTAAATTTTAGAAAAAATTTGAATTTAACGAATTTAAAAAAGAAAAAAATTATTTATCTTCAAAGGTTCCTTCCTCTTTTGGAGTAAAATGTCAGTTACCAAATGGTAAGACAGGAACCTACATGTTTGCAAAATTATACAATCGGATAGACTAATAAATGGTTTCTACGTTTGTCTTGAGCATAATAAAAAAGAATATTTTAATGTCATCGAAAGTGGTTTAATAAATTTGTGGATTCTGGATGCGACATTTAATCGAGCCACCAGTTACATTTTTCAGGGAAATGCCCTTTGCTACATATAAGCAAATTTATGCTTTTAAGGTTGCCAGAGGCTTATGCAAAACAGCTGACCAAAAACTATATTAAGTGCAAAGATAAAAAAGTAAATAATATAGTTATTGTTGGAATAGTTAACGTTAGAAATTCTTATAAAAAAAGAGCGCCACTACAAGCGTCTCAGCTAAAATGTACTTTCATTAATATTTTTTACCTTCAAAATTAAGGATTTTTGAAGTTCAATTTTTGTTAAATAGTAAAAGGGCGTTGCCAGATACTGAAAAGGGTAGTTTCTTACCCAATTCAATATGTCAAATTCTTTGACATAACTCTTAGTCATAGAATGGAATTGATAGAATATTTAAATTATAGAAAAGTATTGATATGAATTCATTAAAAAATATTTTATTCTGAAGAAGTTTGTTTTCTAAAACAAAATAAAACAAACAGTTTAAATTATATTACTAAGAGAAAACTTTAAAGTTTTTAACCACTTTTTGGCAAAGTTGCGTCCCTATTTCTTTAATCACATCACGGATTTTGAGCCTTAAGACCGGATTCGATTCAATTGGCTCGGTAACTGCATGCTACTATATCGATGACCATCATTTGGAGGAAGTTGACAAAATACTAGATCTTGGATTGCTACTTGACTCCAAACTCAATTTTATTGCACATATCAATTTGACAGCAAACAAAGCTAGAGGTGTACTTGGATTTGTAAAACGTTGGGCTAAAGAGTTTGATGATCTATACGTTACCAAAAGCCTTTATATGTCCCTTGCCAGGCCTATTCTAGAGTATGGATCCGTCATTTGGCACCCTATATATAGAAAATACTCAGATGTTCTCGAATCTGTTCAAAAACAGTTCCTTCTTTTTTGCCTCCCTGGTTTGAACTTTAACCCATTGGACTTACCTGCCTATTCAGCTAGACTTTCTCTTATTAGGCTACTAACTCTAAGGAGTTGTAGAACAGCACTTAGTATTTCGTTCATTTTTGGTGTGATAATTGGCGATGTTTCTACTCATTCACTTATTAACAGGATTACTCTAAATGTACCGCAACGCCCTACACGACATTTTATACCTTTAGCAGTGGAATTCTTTCGAGCCAATTATGTTAACGCGGACCCTTTTAGGAGAATTCGTGCAGATTTTAATAAATATTATAATTTCGTAGATTTCAATTTGTCAGTAAGCGCAATTAGGAATAACTTATTAGTTTACCTGAACAACTAGGTGTTTGCATTTATGTATAATTTTTTTACAAAATTTGTTTTTATTGTATGTATGTTAAATTTGAGCAAATTTTTATGTTTTATGTAAAGCTAGTATTTATTATTGTATGGGTGTTAATTTAAAATAATTTATATTGTATTTTTATTAAAATGTCTGCAAGGATGTTAATTTCCGTAGACAATTAATGACAAATAAATAAAAATAAATAAATAGACTCTGTCCTATATACATATATGTATTAACTCACTCAATCTGGCTGGCCACTTAGTTGCTGGTTGTCGAAAAATTATGCAATCGGGAAATTTGGTTTGCAATAAATTGATCATTTCATTGGCTGAGTTACATTCAGCACTGTCGTGTTGAAACCACATGCCAGCGATATTCATGTCGTCAATAACAGGCTAAAATTAAGTTGTCAGCATCTCGCAAAAGCGTGATTCATTGACCGTTACCGCATTTCCAACCTCATCTTCGAAACAAAACGGTCCAATTACGCCTGCGGACCATATAGCGCACCATGCAATCGCTCTAGGATTATCAGAACCCCAAATTCGGCAATTTTGTTTGTTGTATACCCTGACAATTAAAAATGGGCTTAGTCTGAAAAAAAAATATTTTTCAGAAAAACCAGAAGGTTGTTCATTAATGAATTAAGCGAATCGATATGAATGGTCGGTCGGCTTCAATTCCTGCACCAGTTGAACCTTGTAAGGCTTCCATATCTTGTTTTTCGATATTTTATTAAATGTAATAAATAATACGGTAACATTGTAAAAATTCGTGTTTCCGTCGGTCACATCTTTAAGCCCCTTATAAACACCAAAATATTAGATTAATTTAAATAAAGAATAGATTATGTAAAAAAGGAAAAAATTATCTTTCTTAATTTGCTTATTTAAAATACAAATTTTCTCACAATTTTGGCCATTAGAAGGAAATAATAGCTTAATATTTTAGCTATCGGAATTATTAATTGTAAATAACACCACATTTAAAAGTAGATTATCATAAAAGGAGCCAACGATCACCGTAACGAGATGTAAGGTAGCTGGCCCACTGATAAAAAATGGGTTTAAATATAATACACAGATTACATGGTGGCCTTGAATTTCATTTACTTTTTATTAACAGTTCTCTCTTCTCTCTTTGAGAAAATAAAGTTGCGCTAGCAATTTTTCTGCTAGCAAATATGTTATACAAATTTTACAGGCTCCTAGCCAGTGCCTAAAATCAGTTGGCAATGCAGAAAATTTAAAAAGATGATTTTTTTTCTAATAAAATATTTTGTTCATTCGCAGTTAAGAAATATAGAGCTGATTGTTTGCCTTAAGGCAAAACACACTCTCTGCATGCCGACCTCTGCTTTAAAATCGTGATTTTGTGTGCGATTGGTGCTGAGAAGCATGCGGAGCGGTAATTTTACTCCTTAGGGAAACGGATTATTTTCTCGAAAACAAGAATTAAAACCAAGAAAAAATTTAAATAAAAGTTATGAAAAAAGTAGTAGCACATCAGATCATAGGCGAATTTAGAATTCTATTAATGCGGATTGAACAATTAATATCCAAAATAATTAAAGACTTTTAGAATTTCCCTCTAAAAAACTGGTAGGAGATTGAAGTGGTGCACACTGGGAATTTTTGTATCGAGGTGAGTAAAAAAATATATTTGTCAAAAAATGTAGTGATTTCATCACAAATTTAGTTTTATTTATATAGTAATACACGAAAGTAATCAAAATAAAGAAAGTTAGAGAAATGTCGATCGTTACCTGCAATGTAAAAAGCCATAACTAACAAACAAATTTAAATGATTTTTTTAATTTTTAATTTAATAGTTTTTTTAAACGATCTTTTTTTATTTATCTTTAATAAATATCTTTTTTTCTTTTTAACGATCTTTTTTATATATTTTTTTCTTTTCGATATTTCGCTTTCCTTTCGAAAGCTTCTTCAGGAAAAAATTTTTGTTTTTGAAATAATTTTTTGTTTTCAAAAATAAAAATTTTTTCCTGAAGAAGCTTTCCAAAGGAAAGCGAAATATCGAAAAGAAAAAAATATATAAAAAAGATCGTTAAAAAGAAAAAAAGATATTTATTAAATTTATAATTTATTTTTAATCTATTTTTAATTTATTATTCTAAAAGAGCCTTAACTTTGTCGCTTATAACACTATGCTTTTTCTGGCAAATGTGAAATCATGGGATCTGATGTTACCATCATTCGGTGCATAATATTTTCGTTTGTGGCAATTCGACTGCATTTTCTGGAGTGTCTAAGGTGATATTTTATAGTCTTTGTTACGACTTTCCTGAGCCTCTTCGGATAGTAGGCCTACAGGAAAAATACACTTTTCAATTATTCAATTTTCCATGTGAAGTGTAGGTGGCATATTGTATCACTCGTACAGTGCAACAAACTCTTTTGCCGCCTCCAAACTAAAATCACCAAATTTGTTTGTATCTACTAACTCGGTGATTGTTATAGCTTCGAGAATTGTTGAAAACCTCTTGATTATGTTTTCATCTAGACCCGTTATTTCGGAAATCAAAACAGGATTAGCAAAGAATCTTCGTGACTTATTTCCTGAATTTGTCGTACCAGAGCCTTGCTTAACAGTATCAACCTGTATTCCTATTTTCTCTTTAAGTTCACGCTTTATCAAACATTTTCGGGCTTCTTTTATTGGACGAGTATTTGAGTTGACTCTCCCACGTTTAAATTCAGTAGTATAAGCTACATGCAACAGACACTCCATCAGCTTAATACGCGCATGAAGTGGTGACATAATTTTGTTCTGTCTTTGTCAAACTCCAGAAGCTTCGAGCATAAAACCCCATGTGAAATATAAAAACTATCCATTGTCGTTAAACTCTTGGGCCTTAGTTTCAGTTATAATTAAAAAACCGGAGAAAAATCACTTCATATTTTCGCGTTCGTCAGCACTTGTTGAATGCCAAAATGCCGATCAATGAGCACCTATTAATACTACATATTTTTCAATATTTTACTGACAGGTATTTATGAATGGACGCATATTTCGAAACGTTCCAAAGCATGAGCTGTAAAACAAAAACATGCAAGTAACTAACGGAAAAACCCAAATAATTAAAAAAGAGCACTTTCCTTTTTTCCTTTTAATTGTGCCCGCAAATTTATTAGCCCTTATTACTTTGCATTTGCAATTATAAAATTCAAATAACCTTTTTTTTATTATTTTTTTTTTTTTTAATTCTGAGAATCATAAAAAAATAATTAATGTTTTTTGGGCATATCTGGAGCAAATTTTTTAAATTCATACTTTTACTTAATTGTGCATAAAAGCGCAACACGTTCATCGATTTTCACGAGTCATGTCTCATTTTGTTCATAGGTTATACGACTTTACGTGAAAGTAATAAGACTTGACACTTTTTTTACCCTTTTGGATTTTTTACGAATTAAAAAAAAAATTAACTTTTTAGGCAAAAAATATTTTTTTTCTTCATACATTTATTTATAACTTCGAAACTGTTGCTTATGTAGCGAAACGTTATATAAACAGATGAAAGTACTTGTAATTTTTGATTTTTCTAAATTTGTTTAAGTAAAATGCGACTAGTGGTTCTTGAGTTATATTAAACAAAAGGGCCTTATCAGAATTGAGTTGCGAATCAAGCAGCTGAAAAATGTTGTACACAGTAATGCAACAAATTAATAGGTGACACCTGGTGGCACTTGAAATTGATTAAAAATGTAAAAAGAGATATGAGGCAATATATCTGCGGTGATTTCCAACTGCTGGAAAGTAAAGCTAAAATTGCAGCTCCAAATGTTTTGAGAAAAAAGGGATTTCTTTTATATGTTCATAAAAATAAGCAAACAAAAAAAACTTAAATCTCTGCAGAGTTTATTTTTTTAATTTTATTATACTGAAATATCTTACTTTAAATAAAAAATAAAATTTTTATAGTTTTTTTAAACGATCTTTTTTATCTTTAGTAAATATCTTTTTTCTTTTTTTAGATCTTTTTTATATATTTTTTCTTTTCAATATTTCGCTTTCCTTTGGAAAGCTTCTTCAGGAAAAAATTATTTAAATTTAATTTAATTTAAAGAAAAAATATATAAAAAAGATCTAAAAAAAGAAAAAAGATATTTACTAATAAAAAATAAAAAGAAAAACGTTAGCTCACATAATAAAATAATATTCGTTTTGAAATTCTTAAGTTTAAATTAAGTTGGTTCAGTAAAGCATACAAGTACTGAGTTGAGCCGGCTATAAAAAAAGGACTAGCAGTCAGATCGGAGTAATTCTTTTTGGTTCGATTGTACCATTTAGTCTAAAATTTCAAAATATCATTGCATATTGCATGAAGAGTATGTTGACAATTTGACTTTTTTCTGCGAAATCCCCAGAGTGTTTACACCACAGGTTAATGCTGTAGACATCTTAACAGTCCGTTACAGCGTATTTTTTCCAATAGTTTGAAAATTAAAAAACTTACGGTGTGCTGGATGCTGCTGCTATAAGAGCCACAGTGTGACCGCTTTCTTTTTTTATCAATATTTTATTTCAATCCAAAGGAAACAGGTCTATAACTGCGTACCGCGAACAGAAAAGGCAATGGAAAAGTAAGGTGGCATCTAAATAGGCACGGTTATTTACAATTGTATTACAATCAGTAATGGTTAACACACTAGCCGCGTCTGTAGGTAAGGTCCTACCACAAAGAGCATATCAATGGCGGCAGGATACAAAAGTACAATGGCATCTTGACAATATGACACTTGCTGTGAAACACCATTTATATCTCTCAGCAATCAAAGGTATTAAGTTGACGTGGACAGAAATGTGTTCTCATGTAAATGTGGGCTTGGTACTTAATGAGGTTGAAAACAGGTAGGTGGCAGTTGATAGGTAATTGTACATTATAAGCAGGCAGAGCAAGCTGCAGCCATTATGTGTTTATATTGAGGCGATATATGAGATAAGGTTGATATCTAGAACTAGTGACAACACTTTATGCACATATGAGAAGTGAGCGGCTTCGGTGTGACTAGTCTGGAGAAGCTATTGGGAGTTAAGAGTTCCCAAAGACGTTCATACGCGAAACATTTGGTGAAATATAACTGAAACGAGAAAGCTGGAAAATAGTTTACTGCTCTTCGTTTTGAAAAATTTCGCAATAATCATTCGCTTTACTTCCAGTGAGTCTCCTACTTCGGCCATCGTTTATTCTGGTTGGGTAAGTAAGAGCAGATGGACTAAACTATCTTTTTATATTTTGTAGAGTTGAAATACATACTTTTGAATTGTCAATTGTTGGATTCTAGAATTGAAAGTTTAGAAAATTATAAATGAAGACAATATACATGATATTTCGCTATTGACCGCTGTTAGAGAATATTTTCTTTAATTTAAAAATATTGATGGGTTATCAACCTGTTATATAACAGACTTTTTACCAAAATCCTAAAAATATAAATTATTTATTTTTTCTGTAATTTATATTTCGATAATTGCACAAGTTTTTGGCATCCTGTAGAGGCTTGTATCCTTTTCTTTTCTTGCCACTTTTTTAATTAGTTTTAAATTGAAAATTTTAAAAGAGCCCTGAGTTAGTTCTTTAAATTTTTCAATAAAAGAAATTGACATCAATTCTCTTCATTTAAAAGAAATTGTTCATCACTTTACGTTTGCTGTTCGTTTCAATTAATATTGAAACATTATTGCAATTAAGTTGGCTTAAGGCAGCAATTTCAATTTAAACTTGTTTAAAATAAATTTTAACAACCATTTTATTTTAAAATAACCTTTAGCAATTTAAACCACAAAACGAAATTTGTTAAATTCAACAAAAATGAAATGCAAAAACACACACACACACACACACACATACACACTTATTGTGGCCAAGAAGATCTGTACCAAATATCAAATACAGAAACATGGAGTTTAGTTTTGAAAACAACAACAACAACAGCAAGTGCAAAGTGAATAGTGGTTTTATAAACTTCAATTCCAAATTATTTTTAAAAAAGCAAAAACCAAAACAATCAAACCGCACGCATGCAAGCGAAACGTCAAGTCAAGTTCTTATTTAAACAATAAAATTTGTTTATTCACTTACAATAATAAAATCAGCAGCAGTTGCAAGGATAATGCTAATAATGATAATGATCATTATTTTCAACGGCATCATCGTCATGATGATTTACAACTGTATGAAGAAAAAAGAATTTCTAGCTGCACAAACGAAACAACCACAAATGAAAAAAAAATATTGACGACGATATGGTTGGTCATGGACGCCATAGAATAAATGCTTTTTTGATAGACAGAGCAACTACAACAACTGCAGGAGCAACACAGCTTTAACATTTTGCATGAACTTATATTTTCTTCTTAACTTTTTTCATTGCTTTTTCGCTAAAACTTTTAAAAGAATTTGCAAACAAAAATACCAGAACCTAAAATATAAGACATCAACTGCCAGTACTTTAAAGTAGTTAATTGTTGATTAAATAAAATTAATATTTTATGTTGTATAAAAACAACAATAAGAATTTATTTTATGAACGTATATGGTGGAAACCAATAAAATGAGAATAAAATGAAAATAAACCCAAGGGGCGTTATCTTCACAACTTCTGTTTTGAACAGTATTGCCAGATTTAATATCCAAATTTAATATTCAAAGTTTTAATTTATTATCTCTTACAGTTGCCCCAATTTATTATTTTTATTTTACAATGTCCCCCTGAAAATTTTAATTTCAATCCATTTAAGTATAAATACAGGTATACTTTAAATTTAATGTTAAATAAAAGCGAAATTAATTCTAATGCTCGTTAAATTGACATAATACTGAAAATAATGTCAAATACAAAATCTTAAAACAAATTTATTTTTGGATTCATTTTTTAATTTAATCTTTTATGAGAATATTTTATGAGAATGTCTTAAATATTTATTATTCAAACATAAAAAATACATATTTGAAATATGTTACTACGAGGGAAAGCATATCCATGTGGTCATTTCACTACTGCTCATATAGCTCATCAGTAGATTTTACTCCAAAATTTTGTATCGAAAATTCATAAGACACTTGACACTTCAAGTATCCTTGTATCGTAAGCCACATTGATTAAATGAGAGTTCTCAAACAAACAACAAAACTCAAAAAACACTTCTTTACAAAAACACAGCAAACATTTTTTTGTTTTCTTATAATACGCTACTTTTGTTGGCGGTGATAGCTTTTCTCTATTCGAATTGATCTAGATGAGACTTCAAAACGAATTTGAAATTCAAGGGTGCTGTGAGAAAACCTTTTCCCCTACCCTATTTTCCCCCGGGGGCACATAATTATGGTCTTTATAGAATTCCACTATCTAGACACAGTACAACTGGGGAAAAAGGAAGCCCAGTCCCCTGAAGGCAGCAGGGGTTCAACTGGAAACTCCACTTTATTTCCACGGGGATTAGTGTGCCCCAGAGTTCATTATTTGTCTCTTTAGACATTTAATAGTTCTCTCGTTGTGGTTTCGCGGCCCCATAACAGTATAATGATTATTATGGTGGCCAGGATCATCTCACTGATAATGACACGCAAAGTGAATGATCCAGTCCAGTGAGCATGCTAGACATGTGTTCTGGACAGGAGTTGGAAAGTCTCCTACTCTTTAGCAAGATGTGATGGTTTGCAGCCCTGCTCTGGAATCATCGAAGTTGCAACTAGAAAGTTCTGTTGCATAGAATTATGGCTTCGGCTTCCTAGGACGAGCATGACGTTCCAAATTATGCATAGTGGCTTGACCAGCATCTGATAAAGGCTTCATGGCCAGGTGCGGATGTAAATCAAATCACGTCTTCCCTACCCTATTTTTTATTTATCTTATTGGTCTTCTATAGTAAAATTCCGACCTACTTCATGCACATGACAGTAGCATATGCATATTGATTTCGTAAAAGGCCAAGAAGCCTCTTTGAAATTGCGGTTATGCAGAGGCATATGGACGATATCCCCCATACCGAGTTCTGTGTTGTGAACAGGGTTTTATTTAGGGCTTGGTAAACACAGTGGTATGCGATTTCGCACAAGCGTGTGGCGCAAATGTGCTATCTGAAATTAAATTAAGAAATGAGAAACTCTCAATGTCAGCATGAAAATTCAATACGATGTTCCGTGGAACAATTTTATATTGCAGGTCACAAAGAAGGTATTGAAGTGGCTAGGTTTTTTAAAACGGTACTTTACTTTATCTGATCTCCTCACTATCTATGGTACCTTTATCAGATTGAAAATGGAATATAAAATTCATGTACTGCAAAT